>BROG01000103.1:0-552500 GCA_030159075.1 Atrina japonica | reverse complement strand
TGGGTATTATATATTTCACACTAACGCCCTGGCTAAGTGCCCTAGTGAAGAGCGGACAGAGTATCTCACTTGGTTGAGCGCCAGACCTTCAACATGAGGGTCCCTGGTTCGATCCCAGGTCGTGCTAGATTTTCATAGGTGAGTTTTCATCTCCTAACCGCACACTTGTATTCCTAAATAGAGTGTAAATGGTCTAGGAAGTGCAGTTTGGTTACCTCCGTCAGATTGTACAAATGTAGTGATACTTTAAAAGCCATTGGAAATACTCAAGAAAGGACATATTTAACACACACGCTAAACATCTCTCTGCTCACAGCGACGAGTGGCAATGACTTTCAGCAGCAAAGCAGCAGTTTTAGTGTCGCAATGACAACATTATATCCAAAGCACTAACGAAACAGCATAGTTCTTACAATATCATAATTCAATACCTTGTTAAATATATTAGATGCCGTAGATACGTTTTATTAGCATGTAACAATATATTCATTGTCTTTATTGCCTCCTGTTGTCTTAAAAGAAAACCTAAATGTATTCAACAAACAATTACAGACATCACTCGGCATGTATTATTTATTTACCGTCAAGGTAGGTAACTCTGTTGCGCACAATCTTATACATGTCCGTACTATTTTCTATCAGAATTTATTTCTTATTTGTTTGTTTCGATTTTTGGCAAAAATGACCGGTGGGCAAGATTTACCGATTTTATCACAACACCTGATCCCACCTCTAAATTTTCATTGATTCGTGCTTATCCAATACTGATATATTTACTCATTGTCCTGTAGGTTTCCATGTGATTAATGTTAGTATAGGTCTACCACGGAAAATTGGCACATGTTTAAAAACAGAATGAGTCTAAATTAAATCATAACAGGGGTGATAGACTTGTTTTCGGCAACTAAAATATTAGAACTGCAGTAATACATAAAGTTACTGTTTAACTGTGAATTACTATTTTCATATAATAGTCCGTATTGTTTTGTTTCCTTTTTTGACAGTACCCGGATGTCACACTTTAACTTGGTTTGTTTGTTTAACGTCCCACTCAAGAATCTTTCGCTGATATGGTAGACCTGTATCTGTTTTATCATCATGCTGCTCATGCGCACTTCAAGGGTTTTCTTATATAATATCATATAATATACTGAGGTTCATCAAAGTTTCGATTCAAGAATAATTTGGTTAAACCTTTTTTAAACAATGTGTCGATTGTTTTCCCATGTGACAAAAATACAGAATATTCGGTCAAATTTCTTTCATTAAAACTCTTTGAACTCAGAAAGGGATAGTACATTGACAGATACTGATACACTTTCAAGGGATATTTTTACGTTCTATTATACTAAATGACAAATACCGATCGTTTTCGAGGGATGGTTTTTTAGCTTTGCCATATTAAATGGGTTTGTACTATTGTTTTCCATTATAAAACGTCATAAGAGTCTTTTGGGATATTTATGTTGTCAACAATATTGCAGTTTGTGTTGAAAGCCTGGAACAAAATTATTCCATGTTGACGTCAAATCCTTAAGGGATTTAGATAACTCTTGAAGATTACCTTTTTAATGTTATTTAGTTTGACATTATTCGTTAGATTTTCAAGGCATGGATAGATTAGATACTTAGCAGTTAATGATATATTCCATCTACATAAAACATCGATGGGTTTCTCTGTGACTTCAAAAGTAAACGGCGGAAATGGTATGATCATCAACTTTCAATTCTTATACTAAATACCTGAACGTTTCGTTTCCGTTTAATTTTCGCCCTTAGACTAGAGGGCAATTTTAAAATGAAAGCGAAACTTTAAATTTCATAATTGAAACATAGGCAATCATGCCATCCATGAGCCTATTGTGATTTAAGGCGGATTTTAGACGTGTTGAACAGGTCTTCTGTTGTAAAAGGGCGAAAATAACCAAGGGCGAAAATTTGTGTACAGTAAATAGGTCAATATTTTACCAATATTGTTTTAAACTAGGCATTGGTTTCATAACTTATGATAACTTATCCTCTACTTAAGCCAATTTTCCTTGTTTGTCCTCTAAGCACGTGGTGTCAGAATAATGTTGCACACTCTGTAGTAGTATAAAACACAGATACCAAATTATTAACAGTCAGGTGGCCCAAGAGACAGGATATAAATCTGGTAAACATTGGACAAACATGGACCGCCGGAAAACCCATACCAGATGGGATCGGGTGCCATGGAAGACTATCCATCCCCTTTCAAACTGTCACATCCGGTATAATTTCACAGTCAAATTGAAATGAAACCAAACAAGGAATAAGTTCCCGTCATAACCGGCATAAATGATCAACAACTTCTATCCAACAGGTAGTGAAGCATGGTAATTGCAAATAAGGTCACCTTTTTATTGACCGTTAAATTTTCAATTTGTAAATCAATCGACGTCCAAATATGATCCAAAATATCTTCATGCGATTACTAATAGTTTCTTTGTTAACATTTATATAACCCCAGGATTTGTATTACATTTCAATATGATTCCCCTGTTTAGGCTACTCAATACATAATACGCATTCATGAATTCAAAATTAAATTGCTAGACAGTGACTTGCGGGAGTGTGTTAGATCCCAAACTCAAGGTCTTGTAAATATTTAATAATCATAACAAGCCTTGCTAAACCTCAATTCACAGAAAATTGTTTCCTTTGTGAAAATATTGTGATGAACATGAGATAGTCAGATAGTCACTCAGACAGACAGACAGACAGATAGATAGATAGATAGATAGACAGATAGATAGATATACCCGATAAAGTGAAAACAAAAGTACTACCAGGGATATGACGAGAAACATATATATATATCCCACAAAGTTATGAAAATGTCATCACGTGTAAAAATACTTGGGACTACGGGCGATAAAGACTTTCAGCTTTATGAATATATGCATACTTAAACAAAATTGTTAACAGATAGGAAATTCCAAGAACTATATGCAAATAGCATGTGCACTGATGGAAAACACTGACCTGTGAAAATTCGGATGTGGGCTCAGGTGTTATTGAGGAGTAAGCATCCCCAGGTGACCAGTCACACCCTCCGCGAGTCCACAGTCAAATTCAAATGAAATAATAATTGAAGTATGAATGCTCATTAGTAAGGACCATTTGATAACAGATAACATGTAATTGGCAATTTTGCATCACAGACAGACTGAACCCACCCACCGTTAGTTCAAATAAAGTCAAATGAGGTATAACTACCGGTCAAAATTAGTATTTTTGTAT
The DNA here is from genome assembly GCA_030159075.1 of Atrina japonica. Classification (NCBI taxonomy): domain Eukaryota; kingdom Metazoa; phylum Mollusca; class Bivalvia; order Pterioida; family Pinnidae; genus Atrina; species Atrina japonica. Next base: position 549,236 of record BROG01000103.1, on the reverse strand, counting down.
TCAATCAATTTCCTTAAAATAAAACACATGGAGATTGCAAATTCTAGAGGTATCAAAGCGGACAAATTATCAATGTCTTTATCCGCAAACAGTCCTCTACCCTTCCTATGGATCTAAAATATGCAGGGTGTAGCTTCTCCGATAACTGATAAATTTTACATGTGATACTACCGCTGACTAAACCATAAATTCAGAAAGAAAAGTCCGTTATAGATTTCCTTAAATAAACTGTCAAGTTTACTAGTAATAAATCACGGTAACTTGTGCGTTTCATGTTTACTTTGTGGTGTGGATTTATCTGGGGTTTTTTATTTGTAGTAAGACGTCCATTTACAGAAACAGAAACATGTCTCCATGTAAATTTTCTAAATCATTTAACGTGATAAAAACAAACAAAGCGACGAAACGTTAATAACACGTGATCAATGACAGAGTCGGGAAGAGACAGATAAGTTAGTTGGTCATTTCAATTTTTATTTATTTATTTTTTCGTAAAACAGTACGCAATTTAAAAAAAGAGTACAACATAGATTTACTTGTTTCAACTCCAGACAATTTTTATCAGAAAATCGTAGAAATTTTATTGCGAAACTAAAAGATAAAGTTTTGGCTTTGAACATAAAAATGCTTCCCATTTTTGGAAGAAGGAACCATAAAACGTCATGGAAATGGAAATGTCTTTATCGATGATGATTACTTACAGCGTGGGCGATGACGTCAATAGATGTAAAAGTGTTCAAACAAACATAAAATAAATCGATGTAATTCGATAAGGAAGGATAACGGTGCCAATAGTTTCCAGTGGGATGTAATGAAGTTGTTCTAAAATAATGTAAACATGTACTATAGAATATTTGAATGAGAAAATAACAGTGGTTTGTTATAAAATTAGTAGGTTTCCTGCTAGTATTCTCGGAAAACTTTCCATTAGATAATCAACAGTTAACCAATCGGATTATCTCTTTTCCAAACAAAACTTAGATGACCCTGAAACGAAGTGATTGTATTTGCAATAGACACATTCAATGTTGTATAATTGATGAAGGAATCTATGGTATAAAAAGTTATAATCTGAAACTCATTTAATAGTTTTTTAGTAAACATTTCTGTTCTTTTTTCTTGCTGTCATTTTATTTTCACCAAATGTTACACTGACGAGATAAATACTACAAACATGTATAACTACATGTTATATAGAACATCAATATAAAAATATTCATTTGTCTATGGTAGAGTTGCCAATACATATATGACTTTGAATGGCTATATATAGGGTTAGAACTTGGCCTTGTCTTATATAATCTTTCGATACTATACATACCGAAGTTATAGGAGTAGGAGTAAAAATGAAGAAGTACCAATAAATAATCGAAACTCTAAGTCCATTATATAAAAGAGGTCAAACAAATGCTCAAGACGATCATATCTGTAAATAAAACTTCGTCAGTTGAGCTCGAATTGAATATAAAGATGTATATTTTTTGTACATTTATTTTGCACTGTAAAACTACAACTTTAGTATTGTTAACAATCAAACCCATCTATTAAGGCTTTATTGACAGAAACGATCGTCTTGAGCATTTGTTTTGACTTTTTTGTAAAACGATAACTTTAGTATTTTTGAAAATATTGAGACATTCCAATACATTAATTTGAAGAAATGTGTTATTTCAGCTGTGCGTTATAATACAACAAATGTATCTATTTTACTGAAATATGCAGGAATCTTATGAACTCCACTTTCCCTGAAACTAAAAGCATAATTCTTTTTTTGATTCGAAATTCATTTGTATAACCTTTGTTACAACTTATATATAATTTTCATCGTGTATGGAGGCGTGGTTTATTTAAATTTTCATAAATATATGTTTCGATATTCTTTTCTAAAATCATTAGCATTTTGCAGGTAATTTTGAAATATCATCTTTCTATATATGGTGCATTTCACTTCCCTATTGTCCAATTTCCACCTATGAGTAGATACTGTCCAGTTTATATAAGTTGGAGGGCGGAGTATCTTTTGACTGCCATACGAATGATTCTACTCACTTTATTGTTATCACAAGCTTTACACGAGAAAACAAGTAGGAACGATTGCCAGTGTAATTTCAATTTCGCCTTGCTATATTACCGTGAATTTAAGCTCGTCCCGGTCAAGAAAGGTACGCGAGACTCCATCCGCAAAGCTATATGGATTTTACTTTGCATTCCTTTACAACCAAAATATAACGTATGTAACTCTCAAGTAATCCATCATTCATGAGTCTTCTCAATCTACCACCATTTCATGTTAAGAAGTACTTTCTGAGATATATCGTTGTTATTAAGTTTTACGTCAACATTTCTCCAATATTTCGGTCGATATAAAAATCGTAAACATGTTATGTTTCAATATACGAAATGTTGCATTTATTGTTCGCAATGAGGGATGGTCATGGCCCTGTTTTGGTTTCCCGAAACTGACTTTTCCGTGATACCTAATCCAAAGCCTCGGTTTCAAAAGATTGTTCAACTGTTTGCACTTGTATCTATATTACGTTTTTCAGTCTTGCCAATAGATACTTACTATTGAATTTCATGATTTCTTTTTTCTAGATTTAAATCTTAATCAACGTAGATGCCGTTTATCCACTTTTTATGTCAATTTATTTCCTTTGAAGTGTGGTAAGAATTTTTCATTCCGTTCATCTATTACATTACTGATACAAATCCATCGTATATCTATCAGGTTTTTTTCCAGGTTTACTCGATATCCATCTTTTACTTGCAGATATTAATCTTATTACCATTCCGGTTTTCTGTTTTTTATGACTTTACTTGTTTGACACTCACCCTTTGCAAACTCATTAATGCAGTAATATAAGTCCATTGTTGTATATCATCATTAAACAATACAGGTTTCTCCCTTTCCTTTGCCCTTATTCTTGTCAAGGTTTCTTTGTATCTACTTTTGAGGCTTAATTCCAACACATTGATTCTCTAGCGGCTTGCTCATTTTCTGTTAGACTTAAACATATTATCAATGACGTGTAATCCATTGAGAATAATCTGTTTTAAAGCTTTGACATTTCATATATTGAAATGTTCTGTTGAATAAAATCACCGAGGTGAGATAATGGATGTCGCATGGGTCCGGTGATACATTTGTCCTACACTTTACTCAATTGCGAGACAAAAATATCACCGCTTCCTCGAAACACCCGAACTTCAAAAGATGACGAACGATCCTGTGAAGCACAGCAACGGGAATCAAAACATTACATGTTAAAAGAAGAATATTTATGAACAAAGTCAGACGGGATTGACAGTTAGCAGAGAGAGCAGGCACAACATTCAATACGTGAGGGGAAACGACAAAATACATGTACACATTAATGAAATCTTTTTACTCACTATTGTGACAACAGTCTGTATTAGGGAGATGAGCATGTGTAGTGAGAGAGTGGTAGAATGATAAAATGCATTTACAAGCCAATGCAAGGGAAGCGTGTTACGAGTGGGATAATGATAAAATGGCTTCACAGGCCAAAGCATCAACGCAAGTATAACTATATGTATGTATGTATGTATGTATGTATGTATATATATATATATATATATATATATATATATATAATATATATATATATATATATATATATATATATATATATATATATATATATCTGTGTGTGTATGTGTGTGTGTGTGACCACATGTAGGCCTTATTCATCAACGAAATTATTAGATACTTCTATAAAATAAAACAAGGTTGTAACGAATGACCACATAAAACTTTATTCATACAAGAATTTTATTTGTTTGTGATTAAATATGATTCAACTTGTAGAGAACGTAGATCTTGTCGTCAACAAAACATAAATACTGGCAAATATCATTAGAATTTATTTTGAAGGAACTCAAACAATTTAAAGCAATAAAAGCTTTCAGATGGAAATAAAATGATATGACGTACAAGTTCCTGTATTATTTTAATTTTACTAAAATAGATTTCCTGCAGATAATTTAATTTCCAACAATAGATTGAAATATGGCGTCCCCAGGAATTCGCATATACAAACATCAATCCATGAATCGTGTACCATACTTCAGTAGAGTATAACCACGTGGTTTTTAACCGGACACAATTTAGAGTTCATGGATAGAAAAAATGAACAGATGTAACAATATGAGGTACGGGAGATACAGGAAATACATGGTGTGACTTGATAATTGTTATTCAATGGTCAAGTAAATACCAAATTCAAAATTTGTGCATTATTATAATATACTGATAAACAACTTATTTCGCAGCAATTGAAGCTGCATGTTAAAAGGTCACTGTCACACACACAAGTTGTACAAGAATGATAGTGTAAAAAGGTTACCAAAGGTTGCATTATGACAGATTTTGATGATGCTGGCGCCCATATTCTCCCAATTGTATGCATATCTCTAGAAGTTTCTAGAACTTTATGTTTTGCGTTGGTCATATGTATATATATAGAGAGAACACCACCATATCTCTGATTGTTGATTGTTACCATTGCTGTATAGTATATATACAGACAGACTATATATTTGTGGGTTGGTTTATATATATATGGGAAACAACACAAGTATAAACGGGGAAAAGGTAAGAGACTTTGTCCTATACCTATACCACACAAATTGTGATTCTTTTTGACAAACTCTAAAACTTAAAACTTAATTTAATAAAATTTAAATTAACCAAAACTCTATCTTAAACAAAAACTACAATTTTAACTTATTTAGGCAATAGTATTAAACATCCATAAAAACTTATTTTGAAAACTTTAACAAAATTAGTTAAACACAAATTTAACATTTGAAATAAAATACAAAATTAAAAAACAGAATTAATAATGGCAGAGGAAAATAGTAGACTAAAATTCAAGTAGTATGGCTACGGCTTTAGGAGAAATTGAGGATAATTTAATGTTAGACGACATAAATAAAACTAGACCAACCACGTCAGATCAGACAGACATACAAAATCGAAACTAGAAAATAGAAATAAAACAAAAGCATCAGGTCAGTCAGACGGTACCAAACAAAACCGAAAGTAGTAGTAACAGGTACTACAGTATATCGGGGGGGAGTAGGAAATAGAGAACCACCATTTTGTAGAAGTGTCTGGGATACCTGAAAACAAAGGTGATAATGATGAAAAAGAGATTATCGTTTGATAAAAAGAGTGTTGATTTTGAGACAATTCTCTAAACATGGGCAAGTGCAATGGCAGTACCTGTAACATCAGGTAAATTAAGAACTTTTTCGGGTAAACCGGCAGACCTTAAGGCATGGATATCAGACATAGAAAGATATGCAAATTTAGTTGAATTAAACGTACAGAAAATGCCGGGTATAGCATTGGTAACATGTTCAGGGGCGGTAAGCGGATTTCATTAGGAGGTATTTAATAGAACAAGAAAATAACGAAAATGTAGTCTAGTTGGGGGGACCTCAAGACTATTATTAAAAGAAAAATTTGGGGAAGTGACAAACAAAAAGACAGGCATTAATTAAGTTAAGAAATCTAAAACAAGAGACAGACGAGTCAGTACAAATGTTTGGGGAAAGAATAATACAAGCATCTGAGGATGTTTATACGACAGAGCAGACTAAAAACAAAAACACAAAAGACTTAGTAGAACAACAGTTAATAGACATATTTTGTAAAGGGGTGACTTTTGATTACATCAAAATGAAATTGATTAGGGAAGAACCTACAACTTTAGAAGCCGCAGTTAAGATAGCGACACGCGAACAAAACGTTAGGGATCAAATTGCATTGACCTTAGACGGTACACAAAAATGTGTTTAGATTTAAAACTGAAAAAGAAGACAGAGACATACAACCAATGGAAGTAGATCACTTAAGAAATAAACTATTGTAAGGAATTGTTTAAGAAAAGGTCACACTACTCAAAATTGTCCTAAAAAGGTAGATGTAAATGCAGCTGACGAGACAGACAGTGACAGTGATAGTGACGATGACTTACACAATTTCAGTAGCAGACAATAAGAAACAGCGTTAGGTTCAAAAACGCTAAGGAAAACTAAACAACAAACTCAACAAACGTTTAGACCACAATATCCAATACAAAGAAACCACCAAGTAGGTCCAAGTAGACAAAATTCACAATCTGTACCAGATTGGGTATTAGGCGCAGAATGTTGGGTATGTCACATGATAGGTCACCACTTAAAAGAAATTGTCCAAATCGAAACATAAACCCTCGCAAACTGGGTACCATCATTGGCAGTATAATCAGGGACCACCAACGAATCGTGGCAGGGGTAGAACAAATAATACACTATCAATATAGACAAAATTACGATCCTCCACCCTCCTCGCAGTTTACACACAATACTTATCGGAATAGGCAAAACTTCAACTTTCGACCTCCACAATTTACATATCAGCAAAATCAGCCAGATGATCAAAACATTAGCATTACCAGAACCACCTCAGATGTTAGCACTTCCGGCACCCCCAATGCGAGATAATACGTCTCAGTCAAATAAACAGTTAGCACTCCCTGCACCACCTGTAGTAAGTGAAACAAACTTCAGAAAACTCCACCCAGCGAATAGACAACAATGGTCTCAGTATAGGGAACATAGGGAACAGGAAAACTAGAAGGCTCTTCTTATAAGGAAGCCGATAAGAAGAGTTGTAGTAGAAAATTAAGAAAAAGTAAGGTAAGATTAACTCTAGTAGTAAATTAGATTAAAAATTATGAAATTCAATTGGCGGGAAATCCAAGTTCATGTGTGTACTATGGATTCAAAAACAAAAATTTAGGACTTTAGTAGATACAGGAGCAGAAGTATCATTAATTAGTAAAAAGTGCTTCCAAAATCTTCCCAATCAAGGTTAGGGTTGTTAAAGGAAAAACCAAATCTTAGGGCAGTGAATGGTCAGTCACTTAATGTTATAGGTGCAGTAAATATTAAATTTACGATGAAATAAAATGACCATGAATCAATAAGTTTTATGTCACCGATGGTTTGAATAGAAACTTTATATCCTTGGTAGGGACTGGTTAAGACAAAATGGAGTAAGACTATACTTTGATTTTAGGTTGCTTAAAATAGGGAGAACCTATGTCAAATTTGAAGATGACACTCACATATCATCCATAGTAAGAGTATCAAAAACAAACTACATTAAGACCACAGAGAGTAAGACAATATGTTTTGTTAGGACAAATAGAGCATTTAACAGTAGAAATAAAGAAAATTTTGAAATCTCGAGTATTAATGATGGATGTCTTTTAAGATGACCAGGACTTGTAGTTCAAGAATCAATAGGAAAAGTAACAGGGAAATAGAAACCATTCGAGTATTAGTAGTTAATCAAACAAATGAATTTTACAGGTTAAAATAGGTTAAGTGTTAGGAAAATAATAGAGCTTTAGAAATAGATGAAATACAAATAGAATCAACAGCTTTAAGTCCAGAAAATACAGTAGGAGATGTAGACTCTCTTAAAGATATTGACGCACCGTCAGAGTATAAAAGAAGTATATTTTTAGTCTGTTACAAGAAAACAAAGATATTTTTTTTTGCAAAAACTGATGCAGAGTTAGGTCACACTAGTACAGTGAAAATGAAAATAGATACCAGGGGACATCCACCAATCAGAAATAGACCGTATAGAACACCCCTTAACAAACGACAAGTAATTGACAAGGCAGTAGATGAAATGTTAGATGCAGGTATTATAGAAAGGTCAAGGTCAACATGGGCTTTTCCATTAGTTGTAGTTGGGAAGAAAGACGGATCTAAAAGAATGTGTGTAGACTTTAGATCCTTAAATAAAATAGTGAAACCTATATCATTTCCATTACCATTGATTGATGACATCTTAGCTAGGTTGGAAAGGCCAAACATTTCACTAGTTTAGATCTTAAAAGTGGGTATTTGGCAAGTACAAATGGATGAAGATAGTAAAGAAAAAACAACATTTACTTGTCCCAAGGGTTATTTCAGTTTTAATGTAATGCCTTTGGGTTAGTAATGCTCCAGCTATCTTCAAGAACTCATGAACACCTTAGTATTACAAGAATGTGAGGACTTTGCTACTGCTTACTTAGATGACATCTTAATATTTTTCAAAAGACTCAGAAGAACATTTTAGGCATATTCAAATAGTGTTTGATAAGATCAGACAGCATGGTTTTCAAAAATGGAGTTTGAAGAAATGTAGTTTCTTTAAGAAAGAAATAGAATATTTAGGTTTTCATTGTTAGTGAACATGGAGTGAAACCTAATGAAAAGAAAGTGAAAGCTATAAGAACATTACCTGTACCAAAGAATGTAAAGAGAAATTAGGGGATTTATTGGCATGTGTAGTTATTATAGGAGGTTCATTCAAATTTCTCAAAGATAGCAGAACCTTTGATTGAGTTAACTAAGAAATTATGCTAGATTTAAATGGTCAAAAGAATGCCAAGTAGCCTTTGATTTTCTCAAAGACAGTTTAACAGTAGTACCTTTGTTAGCTTACCCTGATACAAAACAAACCTTATGTGTTATACACAGATGCTAGTGATACTTGTGTAGGTGCTTGTCTCACACAGCTTTACAATATACTGGGGAAGAAAAACCTATCTATTATTTTGTCTCACAAATTAAGCAAATCTCAGAAAAAATGGTCAACAATAGAAAAAGAATGTTTTGGAATAGCTTTTGCTCTCAAGAAATTAGACTTATTTATTTACATGATGCTCAGTTTGTAGTACGTTACAGATCACCGACCATTGAAGTATTTATTAGATTCACCTATGCAAAATAAGAAAATACAACAATGGGCTTCAGTATCGCAGGTTACAACTGTAAGATTGAGTATATAGAAGGTAGATTTAACTGTTGTGCTGATTTGTTGTCAAGAATACCAGACAGTCAAGAAACAATTGACATTACTGAATCAGAGAGTCAGAGTCAGACGAAATAGAAATAGATGATAGATTTTTAGAAGTAGGTGCATTAAAATTCAAACAAGTTCACTCCAAAGAAATACGCTAGTTTGTAAGATAGATCCACCAGATGACTTAGTCAAGCCGTTTATAGATCTTCCAGGAGACATAGATATAAAAACAGAACAAGAAAAATGATGAAAAGATAGCAAAACTTAAGATAAAATTAGACAAAGGTAGTGCCACAAAAAGGGAACAAAATAGTTTAATAGTAATAGATGGTTTGTTATATTTTTTATCTCAACAAGATTCAGAAGATCCAAAACTGAGATTGTACATACCTGAAAATTTAGAAAACATTGTCATCATTAAACAACATCATGACTTTGTAGGACATATGGCAGTAGATAAAACATATGACATCATTAGACCAAAATACTCTATTTTCAAAAAAATGTATCAAAAGTTGCACAAATATAGTAAATCAATGTGTAACATGTCAAACTAGAAGCCAAAAGAAACACATCCACCTCTTAAAAAACGGACATTCCACCATATCCTTTCCGCAAAAATTGGTCTAGATTTATCAGGACCATAATAATCCACCACCTTATCAGGCAACAAGTCAGTTTTACATTTGTCTCATTTTTTTATATTTTCATATGATTTTATATTTGGATGGCCAGAAGCTTTTAGTGTACCAAATAAAAAAGCTTGATAATATAGTCCATCTTCATATTAGAAGAAATATTTCCAAGATATGGTTGCCCACTTCAGATACTAACAGATAATGGGTCAGAGAAAACGTGAATAAGGCTGTACAAAGAAACACTTAAAGAGTTTAAACATAGATCATATTACAACATCTTATTATAGAGTCCTCAAAGTAATGGCAAAGGTAGAAAGATTTTCATAGAACTTTACATGATGGTAATGGCTAAGAAAATATCTGATGATGTTCAGACTTGGGGATTTTCTATTTGAATCAGACATTAGCAGCAATTAGATTTCATCCAAGTGAATCGACCAAGTTTTACCCTTTTACTTACTATACAATAGGGATGTAGTATTGCCATTAGATACAATTCTTAAACCTAGAAGACAAATATAAATGGGGAAGACCAATATCAAGTAGCATTACAGGCAGCAACATAAAGCTTTTACGTTAGTACACAAAAATTTAGAAGACGCTAAGAAAAGACAAAAGAAATATGCAGATAGGGGTAGTCAAGAAATTAATTTCAAGGTAGGAGATCCAGTATAATTAAGAATCAAAGAAAAAACCAGTAAATTAGATAATAAATGGACACCTTATTCCAGAATTATTGAAGAAAAAGGACCTCTAAGTTTTATAGTTAAGAATCAGTTGACAGGAACAACAAAACTAAGACACATGCTCGACATCTTAGGTTAGCTAATTTAGATGATTGGGGAGATACCCCAAGACAAATTAAATAGACCGATAAGAAAATCAAACATATGTAGTACCTCCAGATTCAGAATCTACAGATGACGAAATTGATAAAAATAAGAGTCAAGATATTGTAAAAAAGATCTAGACAAATGTCGAGATTGACTAGATAGTGAGGATGATATTCCTTTAGCAGAATTAAAGAGAATATACAGAAACACAAAGTTAGATGATAGAGAAAAGTTAACAGAACCAGACACTCAGACAGAAAACAAAGAAATAAATAAGGATACAGAAGATACAGAAATAAATGAAATTAAGAGTTCAAAAAGACTTGTAGAACGAAAATAGACCCCCTACTACAAAAGAAATATTAATAGTCTTAAATTCGACTTTTGATAACATGAATAAGAAATAGTTTGGATATATTTGAAAACATGTGTAAGAATAACTTGTTGAATGAGAATAGTTTGGATATATTTGATAAACATGTGCAAGAATAACTTGACTATGTTTGATAATATGTGTAAAGACGATGAAAAGTCTTAAGTTTTTAGACAATTTTACATATATAATTACAGGAAAACAAAATTCAATATCTCTAAATTCAATTGAATATGTTATCACTGGGACACCTCGCACCCTCTGTCATTCAACCTTTACAGTTTCGGCAATTACTTTTATCAATCAAAAATCAATTGAATCCACGTTTTGCTTTGCCTTTTGACCCTGAAAAAGATCTTTGGGACGACCTATACAAAACATTGACTTGTGCTACATATTTCAACAGACGAAAACATTGTAGTTATTGTGTCAGTACCCTTTGGTTGACACAACAAATGCCTTAGAAATTTTACAAGATACATAACTTGGCATTGCCACATTATGAAAGAACCCTCGGTACTCGCCAAATATGACTTAGAATCAGAAGCCTTAGCGGTAAATAAAGAGAAAAACACAATTTGCACCTTTTGACTCAACAGGGAGTTAGAAAAATGTTCAAATCCGTCAATAAGATATTGTTCTTTTGACAGCCCTTATCTATACTGTTTCGAACAGACAGACTTGTGTGATTTCTATATTTCTGGAAACACGATCAAAAATTGAACAAAACTGTAAAACCACACTGATCAATAATGCAATTCTTCCTCGAGGACAGTATGTTACAGAGGGAAATTGGTTAATCATTGCTGAAAAGTTACAAAATTTCATGATCATGTGTGACAAAGAATCAATGAATAAGAAAACTTTACCACCTCTAGAACATTCTACATTTGGAACAAAAATTGTCAAGCTTCTAACGGGGATATGACTTTAACACCTTACATTTATAAGGAAAAGTAATTTAAACTTTAAGGATCCTTTAAAAAACATTAGTTGACAAGTATAAAAAAGACGAAGTAAGTTTGTTTTTGGGAGATATAAACAAAATTTCCCACGGTATGATAAGATTAAAATTCCTAAGACATTAAAACCAGTAAAAGAAATTAATTTAGATAATTTGATAAATGAACTAAAACTAGAAGAAATTGCAACCAATGCCAGAAGATGATTTTTGGGGTTAAAAATGGTCAATACTTCTCATACCAATAATGGCCAGTAGTAACAATCTTAATAATTATAATGGTAAAATGTGGGAAAAAGAATAATAAGAAAATGTAGAAATAGGCATTCAGAAATCTTCTGTCAAAAAGAAAAATAAAGATAATCCTAATGTTAAGTGGTCAAAATAGTGAGGTGAGGAAAAGAGGAGTTGAGTCTTCCAAATCTTTCAAGACTTCTAAGAAACAGAACCAACAGCCATACCAGTAGTACCAAGTAACAAACAGTCGATCATGCATAAAATACACAGTCAATCAGCAGATGAAAATGACATTCGCAATCTCTATAAACAGAAAAGATGAAACAACGGTCAAGAAACACAGCCAGTATATACAAAGAAGACATTCAAAACTGAACAAAGAACCGAAACGCATATCCAGATAGAAAACTTTGCAGTATGTACCTTAAGGATAAATACGACATAGACTTAATACAATAACTGATCAAACCAGAATTAACATTGAAAAACCGAACACTATACAGTCAAGATAAAAGAGAAACAGAAAACACGAAACAAAATAGTCAAGGAGAAATGAAAAACAGTCAACAAAACTACAAAAAGCGAATATCCAGACGTACATTCCTGTGAAACACAAATTAAAGGACATTCCTGTACAAACAGGCGGATAACCATGAAATAAAATCATGAACTTTATCAAGACCCAGAAACAGGTGATGTGACACCGCAAGAATTTAACGATAACAACAAATCGTCGATCGAAAACATCGAAGTGGATGAACCACTTGGCTTCGATCCAGAAGGTCCCGATTACCAGTTTAAAAGTTCACCAGTAACTAAAGACACTAACATTTGACTACTGAAGACTATACAAGAACTTAAGTAATAATCACAGTGTAATGTGAATACAACACGATAATAATTATAAAGAAGTCGAAAACTTATGATTATTAAAGAAACAGAATATTGCGCCAAAGGACGGAGGACTTTCCGTGAACATATTAAGGATGGAGGACTTTCCATGAATATTTACAAGGACGGAGGACTTTCCGTGAATGGAGGATTTTCCATGAATATGTTTTAAAAGTGTTAAAAATGAATTATTAAATGTATTATGATATGATGATATTGACATAATGAACTTTACTTATGGACTTTTACTAATGAACTTTATTTGTGTTGAGACAATGATTATTGAATTGAATTATGCATAAATTCTCTGCTTATTGAACCGGTTTATATCGCTTTATAATGCATGACATATATATTGAAATTATAACCCAAAGTCACATATTTTTATCCAGGTCACATTTTTTTATTTAATATTAAATCCAGATCACGAGTTTTATGAATTGTTAAAAATCCAGGTCATAATGTGATAGTGGATTATTGAGAAATCTTTAAGTCACAAGTTAATTTGTTATTACTCCAGGATATGAATTATTTACCGATAAAAATCCAGGTCACAACTTATTCATTTCATGATTAACAGTAAAAACTTTATTGAATTGTGTTATAACTTTCAAGCCACACCAATGGGGGAAATTTTATAAAATGGTACTAATTATAATTTTGGAAAGTATTTATAAGAATGAAATTTTTACCATTTAGTAAAAATTTCAAGGGATAGGGACGTTTGTAACAATATGAGGTAACGGGAGATAAATCTTTTAGGAAATTATATACGTAAATAAATTGGTGTTGACTTGAATAGTTATTTGATGTATATTAATATATGTATTTGGAGAGAATACGGGCAGCTAAAATTACATGATTTCTAATTCGGTCAAGTAAATATGTTGACAAAGTTAATTTAGATATAAAATTCAAATTCAAAATTACTCAGCATAATAATTAGTTAATATTACTTTGCATTATTATAATATACTGTTTTGGATAAACACTTGTCAACACCCTTTACAAATTCAGCAGCAATTGAAGCTGCATGTTTAAAAGGTCAAATATCTGTCATCATCAGTTTTGGTAAACAAGAATTGATGTTAATGATAATTAATATAAAGTACTGAAGTTGTTACTAAGAATGATAGTGTAAAAAAGGTTACCAAAGGTTGCATTATGACAGATTTTGATGATGCTGGCGCCCATATTCTCCCAATTGTAGATGCATTTAACTCTCTAGAAGTTTCTAGAACTTTAGTGTTTTGCGTTGGTCAAAACTGACAAATGTATATAAGCACTGGAGTTCTGGAAACGAGAGAGACCAGCCGGGAAAACCGCCTAGAGAGAACACCCACCATACTCTCTGATTGTTGAAACATTGTTACCATTGCTGTACTCTGCTGTGCTGAGAATAAAACTATACGATCACAGACCAGACTTTGAGTTATTGATATTTGTGGGTTGGTTTACACAGACGATACATACATGAATAAGTTATTCAATGGTTATACCAAACATTTGTGTTGATTATTTCGCCACACACACACACACACACACACACATATATATATATATATATATAATATATATTGATTATATATATATATATATATATTAGTATCATATATAAATGAGAGAGAGAGAGATAAGATAATATATATATATATATAAATGAGAGAGAGATAATATATATATATTTCAATGTAGAAAACTACTAGTCAATTGCACGTAAACTGGCAAACTATCATATGATCAACTAATGTAGTTGTAATCATTGTTTACTCTAATTAAAATAAAATGAATATCTGGATCATTTAACATAGTGATTGCAATCCACAGTGAGTGTGATATTGTGTAAGATACATATTAGGCTGACATTGATATATGATAATTTTAAAGATTTATTCCAAATTTGCATTTTTTTTAAAATTTATTTTATAATGAATCGTTAAATCAACTTCAACATTATTGGGGAATATGCAAGGTCACTTGACGAAAACAAACATTGCGAGATTCAGAAAACAAGAGGCCCATGAACTACATCGCTCACCTGAACTGTGTTGCTATCTTACAAATATGGAAATCTCAAATTTACAAACTATTTTAACACTCCTTGGGAGTGGAGGAGACTTAAAATGTATGAAAATGACAAAGCCGAGAAAGGTGTTAAAACATGTCAAAAATTAATTTTCCAATTTATTTAAAAAACGGGAAATTGAATCATTCATCCATGAAATTCACTTAGAACAATTAGTTTTTTAATCCATGCAGCAGTTTTGGAGAAGATTTTTAAAGAGGGATACCCCCTGAGACACATTTTATCACCCTGGATCCACCTCAGAATTGACCTGGTAAAAAACATGAACTTGGTAAGGGAACTTGGATACCGTATTTGCTTCCTTGATCCTTTAGAGATTTTGAAGAACAAGTGTGTGAAAAAAACTTCCTAAAAATTCCTAAAAAATTCAAAACATTAAATTTCAGCAAAATCATTTCAGGAAGAAAGCATTTTTATGTACCAAACCACCGGTGAATACATCATAATTAATAAAAGGGGAGAAAATCAATGAAATCATGAAAGATAAATGAAAATTAAAAAGTCTAAAACGACGTCAAAAAACCATCAAAAATTTATTTTTTGATTTCAACGAAATTAACAAATTTGAATCATATACCTATGTAGATCACTGAGATACAGTTAGTTTTCCAATCCATGTAGCAGTTCTGGCTGAGAAGATTTTTAAAGAGGGGTACCCTCTGGGGCCTCTTTTGTCCCACCCTGGATTCACCCCTGGGTCGATCTGGCCGAAATGAACAAACTTGGTAGAGGACTTGCTTCCTAATGAGTTTCATCAAAATCCCTTCAGCGGTTTTTGAAGAAGTCGAAAATGTGAAAAGTTTACGACGGACGGAGAGACAGACGACGGACAAAAGGCGATCAGATATGATTTGCTGTTGATTTTATACCATTTGTTTCTGGTACATTAAAATGTCCCATGGACATATATCGTTAGGGGTAAATAAGAGATTATTAATGTTAACATTAATTAAATTAATATTGCTCTTTAATTTGTTTTTCAATCCAAAACCCGAGTCACTTATTGCGGTATAATGCAAATAAACATCTACTCCCATTTGACCACGGAATTTGTATCAAAATCAATATGACCAATTTATTTGTGTTTAGTCCGTATTTACCAAAAACGGAACAGGGGCATCTCGGTGGTATCTAAATACCGGATCCATTAAAACTGGTCTTTATTTTAAGGGGCATGTGCTGTGTTCATCAAAAGAAATTGCTTTGAATTTCTTTCTACTTTTAACTACTTGTTCTTGATGCACAATAACAAATGAGAGCTTAAATACGGGCATTAAATCTTATTCCTATACATTTTGTGAAAATATGGTCAGGTCCAGCGTGGAACACATATACAAATAGTAAGTTGAATTAATCAATTGCAAGTGAATAAATGCCATATGTGTTTCGCAATCAATTTTTACAAACTATATGGGAATATAAGACATTTTATGCCTGTGTTTATCTATTTTTTGTACTGTATATCAATCTATGTATTTGAAAAGGAAAGGCATTTTGGGGGAAACCAGCTAAAGCCCCCTTAATAGTAGAGTAGAACAATAAATAAGGCATCTTTGTATCAATGTCTCGCATTTGAAAGCGACATATATGACATCAATAAAATGTCCGTTGTAAATATCAATCGATATCCTATCATGAACAGAACTAAAACCCAGAATTGACTTTCAGAAGACGGAAGTTTAGCGATTGCCAGTAAATCAGTGATATAATACCTTAATGAATGGAAAATGTGATTATAGCACTTACTCTAAGTAAATGATAATTGCTCTCTGAAAGCTGTAACACCTCAGATGTACATCAAATGAAATAGGATAAATCGGCTTAATTCATATACGTTGAATTGTATGATTGAAACAGGATGTAATGTAGAGAAGCTGAGGATTAAGTAAACTGCGATGGTCGTCACAAGCGAGTGCATCTATGTCCCTATGGTGGTGACCCTAATTCATAATGTTAAACTCAAAATCTGATTACCGAATGTATACCAAAAGTTATAAACACATTACCAAAGTTATGCTTTTGCAAAATAAAGATAAAAACAAATGATGAAGCCGATTATTTCTGTCTATATGACTTCATCAGTTGAGTTGGAGTTTAAAAAAGATATCGATTTCCGAAAGCGAAATGGTATCCTACAGGGCCAAATAGTAAACCTAAATGCATCCCTAAAAAGTCTAGGAGTACAGGTTTACCAAGGAACGTTGGCAGATGTTTACAAACACAGAGTCTAAATCAAACCATAACAGGGGTGACAAGCTACTTGCCATAAAAGTATTAGAGATTCAGTAATGCATGGAGTAATGTATTGGATTTTTAATCTGAATCTATGATGGTGATGCAGTGCAAATAGATGTGGAAGTTAAATGCCATTATTTTCTGTACCCAAGAACCACGAAGAAGTAGTACAGTAGTACAATATGACACAGTACGGGTTTACCAAGGCAAAGTGGCACGGGTTCTGTAAAAAAAAAAAATACGGTGTATTTTCCCAAAACAGGTTCTACATATAAAGGTATTATCTTGCAAGGATTCCATGCAATTCTGAAGATCTAATACGTGTCATCAAGAAGCCTGTCTCGGTGTTTATGATTCAATTTAGACTCGTTGCGTTTGTAAGCATGTGCCAAATTACCTTGATAGACCTATACAGCATGACCATTTTTTTCGTATTGTTATTTTAAGATACATCCACGACAAATGCGACGATTTCGACATTCCCATCGTAAATTTTCCACATTAAAGTAGTAATATCCCGCAATCACCCGCATATGGATATTTCACAAATGATCCGATATGCCATGGCGTGTTAAATATATGAACATTTCATATAGAGAGATGTGACCGCGTTTGTCCAGCATTTACCAGACTTGTATCGATATCGTGGACATCCTAAAAATTTATACTTTGGTATCAGAGATTTTTTATATATCTGATAAACGTTATCAGCAATAACGAAATCCCTTTAACACACAAATGTTACAATAATATGAAAATGACAAATATAAATTATAAACCGTCAGGTGGTACAAGATACAGTATACAAATCCGGTTCAAATATTAGACAAACTAGAATCTTCGGGAGGTCCAGAGGTGGGATCAGGTCAAGGTGGGGTAAGCATCCCCCGTCAATCGATCATACACGCCACCACACCATGGTCAAATAAAAAGAATAACATGTGTATGTATGCATATATATGCACATGGGTGTATGAACGTGTACATAAGGATATAGTTTATCTGTATATACATGTATATATGTGTGTAAATTTGTGCACAATGGGTACGGGTATCTGTATGTGTATACATGAATATATGTATATAATCATTGGCGTGTCTGTCAATATGAAGGTGCACGTGTCCATTCATAAATATATGCTATATATTTAGATATTGTGTAAGTATATGAACAGATACATATATGTATGGAGAGCAAGTTGCTATGCATCCATGTATGTATGTATGTATGTGCGAGTGCATGCATGTAGAGGACAAGGTTATATGTCTCCACATGGGACTTATGTAAATCACTAAATGTGTAAGTATTTGAACATGTATGCATGTGTATATGTACATAGATGAGTTTTAATGTTTACGTATCGTGTATGTATATGTACGAAAGTTAAAGTATGCAAGTAAATATGAGTGTTTGTGAAAATTGGCAGCTTTACGTGTGGGTGTATTATAAAATTTGATACGTTATATGCGTTTTGCACACGAAAGACTACAAAGCATACAAATGCGGCCTAATTCTGAACACAAAAACAAGTGGGGAGTAAAGTCTAGTCAAAGACGGCATAGACGACACAACAACTGCTACCGTATAGTTAACCCAGCATTTCAGTTAGTTAAACTGAGTACTTAAAAACAAAATCATTATACTGACCGAGAAATACGATAATCTCATTAGCACAGTGCTACTGTAAGTGACGGTCTGAACTTAAATGATATATATTAAAAAAACTCTAAGAGACTGAATATCTATGTTCTTAAATGTGAGATGGTCTTTGAAAGAAGTTTCACTTTAGTACCTTATTAAATTCGTTTGGCAAGTAATAATACAATAAATATTTAAAGCAATATCCTTCCGGAAATATCCGTGATATGTCATTTTGTAATTGTCGGAAGTATTTACTCCAATAGCACAAATTCTAACTGAAACAATACATTTTACACTCAGTTGTTCTTCCTTGGTACTCATGTAAATATTATATAAAGTGTGTGTGTGTGTGTGTGTGTATGTGTGTGTGGATGGATGGGGTGAATTTGTGTGTGTTAACGTGTGTGTGTCCAGGTGTGTGTGTGTCGTTTTTTGAGTATCAAGGTGCTTGTGTGTTTCTAGGTGTATTTGTATGTGGATGTGTGTCTAAGTGTATTTGTATGTGGATGTGTGTCTAGGTGTATTTGTATGTGGATGTGTGTCTAGGTGTATTTGTATGTGGATGTGTGTCTAGGTGAATTTGTATGTGGATGTGTGTCTAGGTGTATTTGTTAATGTTTGTGTGTGAATGTATGTGGGTCTAGGTATGTGAATGTGTGTGTGAATACATGTGTGTCTAGGTGTGTGAATGTCTGTCTTCGCGCGTGTGTGTGCGTGCGTAAGTGCGCACGCGCGCGCGTGTGAGTGTCACTCAGTATATTATATACACTTATACATTACAGACAAATTATCTTCAATGTAATAAAGAAGATGAAAACAGGGCTTCAAATACCTTTTAGCTGTTTTGAATGTATCTAGTGCTGCATCATCGTAATTGTCTACGGCATCATCGGAATCTGAAAGGAAATAAAAACAATGATATCAAAACTGAAACATTGAATTTTTTAATTGTTCATCGTCACTGAAACAGATATTGACAAATTCAATTAATTTTGATTTTATTACCAAACCACTACGAACGTATATTTTGTTATGTTTTTTTAACATATTATTTTTGTCAAAAGGGATAATATGGTTTCTTTTTATAGTATAGTATGAATAATCTGATTTTTAAGTCAATTGTTTCTATTGTCTTTTTTTCCGAAACCGTCGACCGAATAATGATGGCGATAAGAATTACCAGTTTATATCTAATATCAACATTAGAAAAATTTTACGATCGAAAAATATTAGGTTTTTTGCAGTAACTACGTTTCTCTGTCTTACACTGTTAGCTACGTGTCCAAAATAAGTGTTGAATTGACAGTTTGACTTCAATTATACATAATTCGCTTTAATTGGATTTAGCGGTGGACATAATGTGGTAGGTGTTGGCCGGCAAGATGTTTACCCCTCAGTAACAACTGTTATCACTTCTGTTAAATTTCTGGATGGGTATTAGTCACGTGTTACTAGATATAGACTGTAAGATTGATACGTACAGTTTACATTTTATAATGTTATTTTCATTGACTTTCTATCAACTTAAGATGTGTCTGGGGATATGTTGTGAAATGTTGTGACATGAAACATGATATGCTTGAACAAATAAGATACTGCGTTGGCTGAAGATGACAGGGACATTGTCTAAGCTTCGTGAAACTTTATTTGTGAACTTGTAAATTTTCCCTAATGCAGATTTTATCTATTTTAGGTATTGGTGTCAAATAAATCTTCAATTTGATTTTATATTTTGACTTTGGTCAGTCATCTCCTCGCCAACCCCTTCACATGAAAAAAAATACAACAACAAAAAAATCAGGTAAGACATAAAACTGTAATAGATTATTCGTTGACAGTTTTCAAAATATCCAACTCACTGTGAAAAATAATGAATGTAGTCATTTGGCGTTTATCGCCATCGGTAGGTTTATGTGTTGACGACAAAAAAACAACTTTCAACACAATACTCCATATCACTGTGACACCGGCTTATCACTCGGTACAAGTTCAAGTCATGGCTCTAAATTTACACAACTTACACAACAACTGATAACGCAACAAAAATGTGAGTGTATGATCCCACTATCTATGTGTAAACTAAATCTGTAATTTTCACACAGATTTATCAAAGTTATCTAATATGGTATCATTCGTGTCCAATCTATTTTGCAAATCGGGAAAAGTGAGATGACACCTTTTGTTTATGACAACTTTCTATAGATAATCAATAAGCAAAGATTTATGGTGATAAAGTTACCATGGAAAAATCCTTTACTGTCTCAAGACAAAAAAAGGATAAGAAAATAAAAAGAAATTACCCCTAGAAGAGTAACAAATCAATAGTTTTGACGCTTAATTTTAAAAAGCGCACAGTAAATTCCATTAAAAAAAGAAATAAAAAAAAAATAAAAAGACCAAAACAAACAAACAAAAAACTTTGTTGGCAAATCACTTGAATGTTATCACTTCACAGGCTTCAATGAAATTATAAATATTACAGTATATGACTCTAGAAACATGCCTGCCTCTTTGTGATGTCCTGTGTTCAGGCATATTGTATCGATCCAATGATAATTTTGAACAATTTGTAGCTTCAACGCTAATGCGATTGACGTAATTGTTGTCCATTTTATCCAAAAAAGGATTGATGCAAAAATTATTCATTGCGCGTATATGCAACAAATCACATTCTAATTGGTCAAATATCATTAAATCTGTACATATTTTAAACAAATTAATGAATCCATAAAATGATTTAATGTCAGTGTGTGTAAATAAATGGCAGTTTTGTAAAATTGAACATTTGCGTCAGATATGCAATTTGACTATTTCTATGTAATTATCATTCGCTGTATGTCATCTGTTATCTGATTATATTGGATACGTTATGGTATCTTTAATATAATAAATCACTGTTGGGTAATCAGCACGTGCCTAGTTTATGTGCTTTTTTGTCACAAGCGAGAAAACGAGCTCCTGGATTAGAATATCGGTACAGTTTTATTATAACATCATACAATCTTTTTGTTAAAGCCGTTTGTTACATATTTCATTTATACCAGTGTTCACTTAATATGGTGACACCGAGCGATCCCACCTAAAACCCGGTATAACACTTAATTTAGGTCAGTTGTTATCAAATAAGTAGGAGAATAATCCACTTGTTACTCTGACCATGTACCGCAAAACATTAAAGTAAAAAGTACTTCAAATATTAAAGTGAAATGGTAAGAATTATGACTTTTTCATGGAAATATTTCATTCAGGATAGTCTGCTAATCTGTGAAGAATCTTTATGATAGAACCTATCAAGTTTGAAGCATTTTCACATACCTCATTTTATCGTCATTCTGTCATTATATGAAAAATATATGAAATAGTATTTCCGTGTTCAAAAATATATTAATATCAATTGAAAAGTTATTACGTTATCCTGTCAATAACAGCTGATATATTATGCAATGACAAATATTCCTAACACGCACATAATATCAGTAGTGCTGAGGCACGGAGCTACTGTATTATTGCAGACGGAAGTGTCATTCCAAATTGCAAACTTATCACCCATATATATCGTGCTTTTGTTCCAGTTAGATTTTACACCGGATCTAATCCTTTTTCTTGCGATGTATTTGCGATCGCTTTTTTCACCATTGAAAGTCAACATGTCAAATCGAATCCTGTACAATAATTCAACGAAGACTTATTGCACATCCAACTTAAACTACAGTGTAAGGTTAATATTAATGACAAAGTATTTTAAATAATTTCTTAATTTCCTATTTGGTTGCATTTAAACCAAATCAAAATGTTGATACACTGAGCGACACACAGCTAAAGGCAAGATGAATAACCAAAATATCTATTACTTCACAGTGTTTGTTTTTGGTATAAATTGCTAATACTTTATTATCTGTGTTTTGCATGGTCATTGACACTATAGTACTTTATACATTATGCGTCTTCATTATTACAAACAATACATTATTTTTTCTATTAACCCTTACAACCCTACATACCATTCGGATACCCAGGGATGAAAGGGTTAAATAGAAAAGTTTTATGACAGAGGTGAAAATAAATATCTACCGATGGATAATAGAAACTCCAGATACATTAGAATACGACAAAGTGGTTATAAAAATGGTCTCAACATGGACAACAATTGCGGATCTAAATCGGGATGGGACCAGGTATCAACGTTCCTTGTTAACATGCCACACCCGTCGCTAACGTACATAGTAACCTCTCGATTTCGTGAAAAGTAGCATTTCATGTGAAAGCGGATCTGTAAATGATTTGTGAACAAATGCCTATATATTTGATACGAATTGACTTACCTTGATACCTTATCGGTACTTTCCACAATTATTTTACTCAAAATATCTTTATGTTTTCTAGAAGACAGGATTTTGTTTTCACCGACAGGTTGACAACTTGAGAAAAAAGTAAATGTCAAAGTGTCTGGCTTTTTGACGTTTGCAAGCACGAGATGCACATACATCATAATTTGTCATCAATAATACATTCTGATCGGTTTACCTCTTCATTTGTCATTGTCATATGCAGAAACATATTTATTAAAAGATGATATAGATTTACTTGTTATTACATGTAAACGTCTGAAACAAAACCTCGTAATTCATCAAGTATAATTCATTTTATTATTCATTTAGAACACGTGTATGACAGCTTCTTTTCACAAGATATTTCTGTACTTTTACTGTTATTTAATTTGTGACTACACCATCAAATACACGACTGACACGCACATCATCCAAATGTATATGAACCATCATAATTTTTCATACTTACACTAATAGGTTTTACATTGACCAAATTTTTATCGTAGATGTATTGCTTCAATATAAAAAATTTCAGATACCAAAGTATAAATCAATAGAATGTCCAGGACATAGATACAAATCCGGTAAAAATGGACAAACACGG
This sequence comes from Atrina japonica, assembly GCA_030159075.1. NCBI lineage: Eukaryota > Metazoa > Mollusca > Bivalvia > Pterioida > Pinnidae > Atrina > Atrina japonica. The sequence goes on along the minus strand of BROG01000103.1, from coordinate 525,530 downwards.
ACCTCTGGAAACCAAGAGGCGGGATCAGGTGCCATGGAGGAGTAAGCATCCCCTGTCGACGGTCACACCCACCGTGAGTCCACAGTCAAGTCCAATGAAACACGTGAGGAGTAAATCCTCGTCACAATTGGTACAGACGTCTCAACAACCGCCAACGAAAAGGCAACTCAACATTTCACTTAGTGAAACAGAGTAGTCGCAAACAAGACTATTATACCGACCATAAAATTTGCGGAACGTTGACATTAAACGCCGTTTTCGACATCCCTGTGTCAATAATTTGTCAGTGAGTAGTTTACCTCTGTATATGAAATCTTCATATGTTGTACACGCCCTGACATATTGGATCATTTGTGAAATATAAACTCCATATGCGAGTGACTACGTTACTACTTAAATGTGGAAAATTTACGATGGGAAAGCCGAAATCGTCGCGTTTGTCGTATAGCTTAGTTGCTAAATTCCCGTCTGTGTTTATATTAAGTAAAATGTCTAAATAAAAAGCGTGTGTGCTTGATTCTGTTGTATCTTTAATTTCTAATTCGCTGGGATATATCGCATTGTCATATGTATGAAAATCATTATCAATTGTCATTATTAATTGACAAAACGTCGTCGATATATCTAAATGTCAAATTAAAGGACACAACTTTTTCTTCTTTTGATTCAGCAGTTTTTGAATGAAGTCTTCTTCGTATGAATAAAGGAACAGGTCGGCCAATAAAGGAGCACAATTGGTTCCCATAGGAATGCCGACAGTTTGTTGAAAGACCACGTCTCCGAACATTACAAATATATTGTCTATTAGAAATTCCAGCATGTTTTATATCTACTTCAGTATATTTATGTGTAAAATCAGAGTGGTGTTTGACGAAATAAGTATCCTGATAGCCAATCACTAGATATTTAAATTTTCGGGTACCACCTTTAGTGAAAAAACAGTTGCCTATGACGCTGAAAAGTCTTTCTTTTAATTTTTTATGTGGAATAGTAGTGTAAAGAGTAGAGAAGTCATAGGTTTTGATACTGTGAATTCGAGAAAAATTGTGTGCCTTCAAAGCTGTTTAGAATTTTTAAGTATCCACATTTGATTTACACCGCTTCTGGAATAAGCAACTGTACAGTATTGTTGAAGTTTCTCCTTAACGGCTGTCAATATCTTGGTAAGGAGTAAAGATAAAGGTTTGGTAGAACATTTGCTGGATCCTCCAATGGATCTTTGCTTATATGGGCTTTTATGGAGTTTGGGTATCCAATATAAATGTGGTAGTTCGAAATCGGTATATCAAATGAGCGTAATACGAACACGTGATTTTGAAGGATCTCATCCTTTGAAAGTGAGCTACGTGTGTATGTAGGATTTCCAATGTTGATGATAGAATTGTTAACAAAATTGTAAAAATGTCCTATTATCTATGTCCACTCATGTAACCTAAGTGCAAACAGACTTTGTGACGATAATAGGTCTGACGTCACATCCGGGGTGCAATACCCTAGGTTTTGACACAGGAAGTGATTGTGTCCTTCTGAACAGTCTTTGCGGGAAAGATAAAGTAATCTTAATTAGAGTGGCGAGGGATAAAATTGACACGGACATCGGCGACTTGGATTTCTTTGTCCCTTCTGCAAAATTGCATTTGATAATTTTTCTCTCTCACATCTGCGTTACTTTATCACGATTCAAATGAAATGGCGATTAGGTCGAATAATAAGTAAGGCGTAAGTTAAAAGAAGTTTGTCAAAAAAAAGTTTCTTGTGCAAAGGGAGAAATACGAAAGTATCATCCAGATAAAAAATATTGGATTTAACAGTCCCTAATGCGAAACGATAAAATCACACGTCTTTCGTATGAGATCGTCATGAGATCGTACAGTTTCCCGGCAGGCATTGTTCATGGGAGACACTGACATAGTTTCGTAGCATAGACCTCAAGTCCGAGTATTGTCTGCCTTCAGCCCTTTCTTCTAGTGCATCCTAACCCAATTACCCATAAAGACACATTTAGACTGTTCCACGTCATTGATTTACAGAAGAGTTTATTGCTTTAGGGGTTGATGAATTAATCGATGATGCAAATAATGCAAAGTGAGGACAAGTTGGATACCAAAGTATTTATTGAGTGTATGAAAGCCTTCAAGCAATACACAAAGATGGCCAATGGTGGTCAAGCATTTCATTATGGAAATGGAACGGAATATGCTGTACATAACAAAAGCACTTTTGCACTTTACTGCTGTCCTGTGACTTTTGACGGCAAAACGATATATTTTCCTGTAAAATGACAACAGTGCGACAGTAATTGATTGTCCCTTGACGTCTGTCTGTGGGAATCTGTATCATTTTGCTGTCCAATATTACGGGAAAGCAGGTAAGTACAAATTATAACACTTTTCTAGAAAACAAAAAAACAAAACGCGTCGCATCTCTCATAGAATAACACGTCAAGTGTTCGGTAGTTTTCGCACTACACTAGATAATTCCTGTTCTATAGTAGTTGTTGAACAGTCTACACATATTACGATGATGATTTATCACTCACTTATTTCTGTTTGAATCGGACTGCGAACCAGTCGACAAGGAATGCTTACTCCTCCATGGCGCCTGCTTCCACCTATGGGTTAGACCTCTAACAATAATTTAACAACGAGGAAAAAATCGATGCATTCTAAGTTAAAGGGGCATTAACTGTGTTTTTCCAAATAAAATGTTGGTCCTTTTACTACTTGATACACAATAACAAAATAGAGATATACTGAAGGATTGTTTTTCATTTGTTGAACATCATTGGGGTATAAAAGCAATTGCTCATGGACAAAATTCTGTGCAGCACGAAATGTTTATATATATTACCATTTTTCAGTGATAGTCCACAGGATACTAAATTCATTCCACTGACTTTGCGGGGGGTGGGTGGTTTCATATGACGTAATAGCTCAAAACATATATGAATAAAACATTCATAAGAAGAGCATGCCCTGGCATAAGTTGTGAAATGAAAACGCCATAGGCAGGAAAAGATGGAATATTACAAAGCTCAATACACGCCAAAATGTTTTAACCCCATTAATCTGGTCTCAATTATTCTCCTCAACCACAGCATTGAAATAGACTGAGTAAAAACATTTTGGCAAAGTAACAATGATAAATCAGCATTTTAGGAAAGGGATAATTTGGGCTATAAGACACAGACAGCATGTCAATCTTGTTCTCGTATGAGCAGTAGAAGTAGATAAACCTGACTGAAACTGATCGTCTTCACCGGAGACGGATCAAACTGTTTAGATAATTTTGTGTTGTAAGCAGTATAGATAAGTATGGTCATGAGAGTATGTCGCCTGAAATAATAACTCCTTCATTGTAGGCATTTAAATTACAAGCAAAATGAACATTGATTACTATCTAATGTCGCAGAGCAAACATTTACTAATATACATTCTGATTTTTTGAATTTGTTTGAGACTATTTGGGTTAGACATTAAACAAATGATTACCGATTTAATTTATATAATAATATGATATCAATATTCCCCTGATATTAATGACAACATAAGACCTGACACATTGACCAATTACAGACACAGACAAATAATCAAAGTGAAAATGAAGATGTACCAGTGGATAATCAAAACTCCAAATCCATTACAATACAACAAATGGGATGTAAAAGTGGTCTCAACATGAAGAACAATTGCAAATCCCAAACGGGATGGGATCATGCGTATGGATGGAGTCCGCGTTTCCTATCACCCGTCGCGAATGTTACATGGAAACCTCTCGAGTTCGGTAAAAATGTCAAGCTCAGTGAAAAGTTCATCAGCTAGGTTTAGATCTGATTGGAAAAGGGGAGTCACCGTATATGGTCGTGTGCTCCAGAATACTATCTAACATACTTGGGAGGGGAACTTCATATTGTTTAATAAAAACAAAGTATCGCTTGTATGACACTCACCGTATCAGAAATATAAAATACAAAATAAACCTATCATATATCTATCACAGAAACCTTTCCCGGGGCTATTTTTATATGATAGAAATCTGGCCCGGGTAGCCGTAGAAAAATGACCAACTTTAATATTTCTGTTAGTCGTCCGGTGAAAAGGTGACCCCATAGAAAATTTACCCCCCTCCCATCCAATATTTTAAGAAAAGGGGTCATATACACGGAACGGAAAGCATGCATATATTAAAACTTTGGTACACATCTAAATATCGTCTACTCATGAATCAGTGATCAGATGTCCTTCAAATTTTGTATGCATGATTGTTAAGAAAATAACTACAAAGTTTGCAAATAAAAACAAAAGAGGCCATTACATGTTTTTTCTCTGTATAGCGTCCGCGGACGAACTGGTTTTGATAACAGTTAAAAATCACAAGAATCATGGGGAAAATATAGAACATAGCTCTCAAATGAGCAGGTAAGCTTGAAATCTGTTTTCATCAATGTGAAAACTACTATCTCATAAGTTATTTATAAGTTTGTGCCAAAGATATGTTTTTCATAAGTTTACTTCGATTTGTTTTTCTTTTGTTAACAAATCAATAAAATTTATAAATGTTCGTTAAGCTGTAACTCGTGAGGCGATCACACCAGATTTGGCGCCCCCTCAAATGTCCATATATATCAGTTCAATTGTTTTAATCTGATTTTACAATTTAAATTGATTTTTATCAAAAATTTAAAATCCATTGTTGTCTTATCTAGAATTTATTTCAAAGAAATGTGAATTCAGAAGGTATAAAAAAACTATTGGGAAATTCATGTACAGATATATGAAGTATGGATATAATGTTTAGCCATTGGAAACATAAAGCCTCTTTATTTTATACTTTGATATTTATTGGATGATAACATGCTACTTATTAGCACAAACATATTAGGTTGGTTGAACTTTTGTTAAACGTCCCACTCAGGAATTCTTCACTCATATGGAGACGTCACCAAGCACAAACATAGAAAGAAAATGTCTGTAGAAAAAGAAACGTTATCAGGAAACAATGATAGAATGAACGGGAGACAAACAAAGAAAAGAAGATACAAAAGCACTAAGAATGAAAGGAGGGAAGGATAACTAAAAGTAAGACAGTGGAAGGATGATATATGTAGTATATGTAAAAAACGAGTTCCCCTAAATTGTATGAATTTCAATCTATCTGGGATAGAATATATATATATATATATATATATATATATATATATATATATATATATATATTATATATATATATATATATATAATATATATATATATATATATATATATATATATATATAGTATAATGTAATATGTGATACAATTGCACGTGAACGGGAGACAAACAAAGAAAGGAAGATACAAAAGCACTAAGAATGAAAGGAGGGAAGGATAACTGAAAGTAAGACAGTGGAAGGATGATATATGTAGTATGTGTAAAAATGAGTTCCCCTAAATTGTATGAATTTCCATCTATCTGGGATAGAATACATATATATATATATATATATATATATATATATATATATATATATATATATATATATATATATATATATATATAGTATAATGTAATATGTGATACAATTGCACGTGAATGCGTGTTAATTTGATAAAGACTTGGCAATTGGGGTCCAGACATTTCAAAATCATTTCTATAAGTGAAAGATGGACATCATAATTTGATATATATTATTCCACATGGTTCCATGTAAGTGGTAAAGTCTGCTGAATGATATGGTTAAAATATTCCCAGACGATTCGACTTCAAATATTCAACTACTATCAACAACTTGTTATCATAATATCTTTGAGCAACCATTCGTTCATCTCCTATCAGAAATATCATTCTCGGTATATTGACAATTTACCTCCCGACGGCCCCGAGTCAATATTTATACTCAATCAAATTATTTTCTAGAATTGTGTTGTAATCTACTGAAAGTTTCATATGAGTTACAGTAACGTATTCTGAAAATAAGTTAGATCCAACATTTGTGAAATATCTAAAAGAAATCGATTGAATGGAAATATAATTTTCTTTCCTGGACATAAATTTTCTCAAACTACATTTGACGGATATGGTAATCACTGTAAATGTGATGATTTACGCATCAAATCTAGTTAACACCGTTATACATAGCAAATGATAGCCTCACAGATTAGTAGATTACTTTACGCCGATGGAAATGCGGAAACAAACGCAAATTATGAATAATAGTTGCAAATTTCTGTATATGCTTTGACTAATGTACACAATGTTTAATTGTTATCATTGTTTACGTTACAGGGCCCTCATCTATCAAGTATGATTAATATCTTAAATATATAAACAGGGTTTTCAAAATAACCATATTGTAGTTAATGGTTAAAAATAAATTTGACTTAACGCAAAAGCATTTCAAATAAAGCGGGATATCAATGTAATAGAGTTGTTTCGACTGTATATATATAACAAACATCAGACAATTGCATACGACCTTAAGGTTTTAGGGTTTATGTTAAAACTATCTAACTTTGGTTATATTGATTGGAATCGGTTTGGTAAACATCCTCTCCCTGAATATGAACGGCTACAGAGAAAGACAGGATAACCAACATTACATCTAACAAGTGCATGATGCATGCGGTGGTCGATAGCATAATTATTCTGGGAAAATAATGAATGCTGTTGTGATTTTTGGAAATGACAGTACAATAGAGATAGAGAGTAGTTTTAAGCTGTCATGAGTTATTGCACCATGTCAGTTAGTAAATATACTGACTATGGAAGGTACTACTCTTATCAATCAAGATTTATCGATTCCGACATATATATTATTAGTGATGGATTACCTCCGGTGTTTGACGCTTGAAAAAACAAGGATAATGCCGATAAAATATCATGATAACGGTTACATTTAACGAGGCGATTTAAATATAATCAATTTTTTTTATCTTTTTTTTTTAAATTGTACAAAATTTACCTATCCCGATATATGAAACGAGGTTAAATAAATCGCAGATATAATATAAACATAATACCAGAGTTATAATGACGATATCGTTTCTGTCAATTAGACTTCATCAGTTGAGCTCCAATTTAATATGTGTATTTTCCAAAGAGAAAGTGGTATCATACAAGGCCAAAAATAGCTCTCAAAGTACATTCGAAATCCGTCCGAGAGCAACCACTGTAAAAAATGATTATCTTAGCTTTAGAAATTTTTGGAATTTAAATGGTGTTATCATTGCCAAATATTACTTTAGTATGAGATAAACAGCTGGTACTGAAATACCAGGCACTAGGTTTATGTATGTAAAACACCATTTTGAAGTCGCGTCAATATTGATGTCGAAGCATCTTATAAATTTGATAATTTGTATTAGTTTTTATACTGGACAAAAGCAATTTAAAATATTTGTAAGATTACATCGATAAAAGTCTTCACATTCACACTTCAGTGACACAAAGACATGTTGTCTCCTATGCACCTCTTATCTTCCCTTCTTCTTAAGGCATATATTTCTAACTGTCTTTCTTTCTCATTGCCCTGTGTCTTTTCGACTTGATGGAGACCGATTTGCTCAAATCCCCACTTTTCTAAAACAGCTTGTTTAAATTTACATTATTATGTCAATGTTACTTTGACATCCTTATATTTTCCATTGTCTTCGTGGTAGAATCGACATTTTGTATAGGATAACTAGCTATTTATCCTGTTTCTTAAGAAATCGGAAATTATCTTGCCAGAACGTCAACCCACGTGCATTGAATACATAATTCAAATTGAATTAAAAAAGTTATAAAGAAGCTATATAATATCCGTTCGTATCAATATTATGACGAGCATTGAAAAATTTCAAAAATACAATATGAATACCCTTATTATAACCACACAATGAAAATCATAATTCCCCAAATCAGCTTAATTGTTTCTCAGTTCATATTGATGGTTTTATTACAGGATGAACATAGGAAGAAGACGTGCAACTTTATATTTTACAAAAGCTTTGGAATAACAAGAATAGAGCGGAACTTGTGTAACTTTGTCTATTAGATCCAATCAGTGTTATTAGAAAATGTCTCGGTACATGACCACAGGTTGAAAGTATTGATTCTCAGAGAAGTAATCCTGAAGGAAATTCTAATGTATGTTACATTACTTAAATCAATTACAACCAAGAGTTGCTAAATCACCTTTCTTTTATTTACATTACATCAGTATTCCCTGTACCTGATTGGCCTCACTTTGATTCCTATTTCAGTAAAAGAGTGTTGCAGAAATACAGGGACATTTTTAATAATGTATACACAAAGAACTACAAACAAAAGATATTTTTGTTATAAAAATTTCTACCATTTTTTGTCGAACACATTTGTAATGATGCGTCTGATTGTGCCGTTTTAATATATCGACCTATCAAAGGATAATGTATACTTTTCAGGTAATGATATTGACTTGTCAAAAATAATATCGATAATACAATACAATACGTCAGGTATTAATATCGATTTGTCAAATAATAATATCCACTCGTCAGATGTTAATATATACTTTTCAGATAATATAAACTTGTCATATAATGATATCGACATGTCGATATTAACATCGATTCGTAGAGTTGTCCAAATTCTAAGTAGAAGAAACAATGCCAGGTATACAGAAGCAAACGATGGACTGGTGAGAGAATAATAAAGAAATCTTTCTTTATAAGTATCAATCGGAGACAGGCGATTTGAATATGACAATGGGGAAAGAAGTCTACCGTAGCCAATAGTCATTCAATTACTGACTTAACGTTGCATGGAAAGAAGATCGAAACCTTTTCTCCAACTGTTTCAATCGTTTATATTAAAGTCAATCGTCAATCATAGAAATACAGACGTTTCTTAAGTGGGATAATGTGGGTTAACATGATCGCGCAACTTCCTAAATCTGTTCTTTAGTATTCAATATCAATAGAAATGCTCTTTAATGTGAGTCAGTTTATTGAAATATCTAGCTGTTTAGTGCAATAATGCAATGTAAAACAGAATGATCAATGCAAACCAAATGAAATATATAATGCAATGTAGATGTGTAATGAAGAGAACAGCAGGACTATTTTCAATACTTTTGACGCATTACACTTATATAACTTACAAATGCCATTACAAAATCTTATTAAAACTTCAAACAATGTTCATTTAGAATTCATTTATAGCGTGATATAATTATCTAATAGATTTTTAGGCTCGGAACATTAAAGGATCCACGCAACATCGATGCAAGTTACCTACACAGGTCACACTGGCGTGATGCAATTATGTAAAAAATGATTTGATTTGATTTGATTTGATTTTTTTTGTTTTACGCCATACTCAACAATTTTTCAGTCATATGATGGCGTCCAGTTTTTATTGGTGGAGGAGAAACCCCAGTTACCCGGGTAAAGACCACCGACCTTCCGCAAGAAAACTGGCAATCTTGTAAAAAATGAAACATTGGTAAAATGACCTTGATATACATAGCAAAGCGCATGTCATTGATATAAAACGCCGATTGTTTAATGGTGACGTCATTTGTCTCCTCGACAGCGAGAGAAACTATGTACGAATTCTGGGGCCAGTTTCACTAAAGGTCATATCTTTGCGTAGTTACTAGTACGTAGTTTCATTTTCATACTTACGCGTTGGCTTATACTTAATTACGTGTGAAAATTTGTAGTACTTTGGATCTCAGACGTAAGTTTATACGTAAGAAGAAAGATACGACCTTTAATGCAATTGGACCCGTGGTCCGATAATATCTAAGACTTATCTAACCTCGCAGGTAGAGAATGTTAATTAAAGAGCGCTGAACAAAAGATGAAAGATATTGCAAATGACACAGTATTCCTAGGTCCCTTGTCACGATAGGTTAGGGACTTCAAAGACTCCATGCCGGATCAATGATAGAACCTAAACAACGTAGCTTTTCATTAATCTTATTTTCAGTCATTTATTCATAAGGGGTTATGGACCTTAGCTGATTTTTTGACAAGGTTTGTCAGTTTACTTGTGGAAGGTCAGTGGTCTAATCTCGGGTACTTTATTACCGGAATCTGTCATCCACCTTTGAAAACCCGCCTCTTTATATACATGAAACTGAAATGTGACGTTATTTTGTGTTTGATTTGGCGTAAAATACCATTTAGATAAAAGGTTATCTATCACTGAAGTAATCGAGAGAGTAGTCTGCTAAATAATTTGTCACCAAATTTCATCTTTCTCTTCACCAAAAGTGGATTCAAGGCATATCGGTTTGTGAATTGGTTGTGTTCCATCCGTGCTATCTCCTGTATGTTACGTAATGTTATCCACGTAAGGATAAAACTCCGAGTAACTGATTTTCACAGTAACAAATGTTGACATCTGCAATACATTCACAATGTCCCGAAAGAGCCTATCACTTTCAATTTTTATCTAATTATTCATTGTTACAATATTTAAATACCAGACTAGAGGGGTATTACATAGCAAATACAATTTGTTTTCGATCAACAAGTGTTATGCTTCAACAATAATATCTCAGTAATGCATTCTTTTACAGACACCATTCACATCCCGAAGTCAGGTATTACATATACAACATAAATACAGTCAATAAACGTATTCAAATTATCCTATAAGATATTTCCGGTTTATACAGTTAACTGTTATAGTTATACTTTACTAGTAGTTTATTTACGTAAACAGTTGTATGAATTGATTAAACATAAAGCTAGAATTAACAGTACGTGAAGTTTAACGGCATGGCCATCCCACCAAGAAATTATAATACTTGTACATTGCTACTGAATAACGAGTGTCTTAATTCTTACATGTATTCGAGTTTTAGCCCTTTGTACAATTTGTACAATTTTTTCAAAAAGAAATACTTAACTCAATTCCCTGTTAGACTGGAATGACAGTTTTATTGGATATATCAATATCAAATGTTACTATAGTCATTTTCAAGGTTGATAATTTTCCTCCATTTGGAGGAATTCCTCTTTTTCAAAATCTTGCTGCAATTATAAATTTTTATTTTCCCAATAAAAGACCTACAAATGAGCCATTCTTGTCTCTTTCCCCATTATGGTATTACACCCCTGCACTATACATATCAGAAACATTGGACTAACATGGACGTTTGCAAATCAAAAAAGTGAGATCATGTGCAATGGAGGAGTAATAATCCGCTGTACTATTGATAAGTCAGGCCGCCGGGAGTCATATTTTACAGTTGTTACTCTTACACGGTTTTCGGCTATATTTTTAGAGATATTATTTGGCCTTGTATAATACCACTTTCTCTTTAGAAAATACACATAACTTTTAAATTGAGCTCAACTGATGAAGTCTAATTGACAGAAACATTATAACTTTGGTAGTATGTTTATAATATTCAAATAAAAGAAGTGAGGGGAAAACCTCGTCACAAATGGAACAGTCGACTCCAAAACTGCCTTCGAATAGATATCTCAACAATTTATTTAGTGAAACAAAGGATGTGGTTATTATATGGTTAGAACGAATCAAATATGCATATATTGCTTGCGGACGGTTTAAAGATAGCTATACCATTCTGTTTTCCCTAGAGGAACAGAGCTGTCAACACAGGACTAAAAATAACTTGTTATGAAATATCACGGTTTGAAATGTTTCTACAAGGTGATGGTCTATTGTTGACATACAATACACAATCTTTGTTAAAGCCTGGCTACATTGAACCAATGCAACCAAATTTAATAGTTTAGAACAACAAAATAAAAGCTAAGAACTATGTTAGTTACTTTATTTACCTTTACATGTAATTGATTAGCCATATTGAGGTATGTTTGCATTGATTCATATCTGTGGTTAACTCCATATAAGACGCCTGCATTTGTTTGATATTATATTTTATGACGCAAGATCAATCAATATCAATGAAATTTGTCAAGCAATGATTGCCAACAACTGCATCACCCCTAAATAAAGTAAACATTGAAACATACCTCATGCATTGATTGTTTCATTTATTTTTCGGAAATGGGGTATTTATCTTTAGATAGATGGAATTAACAAATGTCTGTATCAAGATTGATGATGTGCCATTTTACAAACTGGGGCGCCAACGCCATAACGAATGTATTAAAAGGAAATATGACCGAATAAAAAAACGCTGAAAACCTCTCTTGAGAAATACTCTATCTGTTCATTTCAATAATACAATATCCACTTAATACTTTTTTTGTTATTGCTATATTACGGAGTATATATCACACAGAAAGAGTTAAGCAATTTAATCTTTCTGGTTCATATTATTGCAATTGATTCCTTGGTACAAAGTAGAAATGAAGAAGTACCAATGGATAATCGAAACTCCAAGTGCATTAGAATATGACAAATTGGACATAATAATGGCCTCAACATGAATAACAATTGCGTATCTCAAACGGGATGTGATCAGGTGTCAAACATTTCGAGTTCCATGGAAAGGTATATATATATATTTGAGTTTATGTGAACATAAAAAAATAAAATTAATTCCCGAAGGTCTGTTTAAGAACACCGACAGATGATAGTACATCACGTGATTTGTTCTGGCGGTATAACAAATTATATATTGCTTTTCGTGTATTTAGTTTCCTACAAAATTCTATTTCAGACAAAGTTAATATTTTATATATGTAAAACCTTTGTGTTAACAATTTCTCTTTCTACGTATTGAAATGAGTTTCCTCGCATACCAATTACCTTTGTTTTAGACAAAGACAGATATAAATAATTAAAACAACTGAAAAGTTCTGTATCATGCAAAGGTTAAATAAAAGTCATTTGATGTCGAAGAATACATTTATATTGCAATTTGAATACACAAGTTTAAATGGTGGGATTAATTGTCTTTGGCATGATCATATTTGATTAGTATGTATTTTGATCATTAGTCTATATATATATATATATATATATATATATATATATGTATATATATATATATATATAATATATATATATATATAAATTTCAGATACCAAAGTAGAAATCTTTAAGATGTCCAGGATATAGGTACAAGTCTGGTAATATATAAATGTGTGTGTGTGTGTGTGTGTGTGTGTGTGTGTGTGTGTGTGTGTGTGTGTGTGTGTGTGTGTGTGTGTGTGTGTGTGTGCGTGCGTGCGTGTGTATGCATGTGTGAGTTGTTGCACATTAGATAAATTCTTGTAATTTTTTAACAAGAAGAACAGATTTCTAAATATTTTTAACATTTGAGGTAACACGATTATTATTCAAGTTTTGTTGTTTTCCGTTAACAATCGCGCATATGGTTACGTCACAAGCTACATATGAACTGCTAAGGACGTAAATCAATGTCCAGAGAACTGGTTAATGCGTTTTTTATTTATTTTTTTTTTTTTGCCTTGACGTTGTGACCATTGAACTCTTTTTTTTAAAAGTATTATATAATGGTATTTGGTCAACCCCTACAACCCTCCACCTGGCTCGGGAGTATGGGATTTATTTGACCAATAATTGCCTTGACGTTGCAATCTTGATCCCACTACCACTAAACTACCGCAAGCCGTATATAACCTCTCTTCTATTGTTATGGTCAATCATTGTCAATAAATGTCTGCTGATACAATGACATTTATTGCACAGTATTTATCCTAAAGCATTATTGCTACCCTAAAATAGTGAGAATTAGTTATAGTGCATTTTATATTTACTGTTTGTGACACTTCTATAAGCATTGTATTAACATATCAGTTATTTGTCATGGAGGGAGAATGTATATATTGCCAAAGATGTGTCTCAGATATATATCTACCATGACTATGCACATATCAAATAAATCTTCTATTCAATATTGTTTAGTATGTCATGAAATGTCTGTCCATAGATCAATTCAATTACCATAATTATGATGACTGATACCCATCCTTATTATAAGTATCATATTAACCATTCCTGTAAACATGAATGCTGTATACATATACAATTTTTAGGTTTCGCTTGATTGTTGTAACAAAGTAAAACTAAACGATTAGATTTTTTATTACATATTATATAACTTTTGAGAACCATCTGACAAGTTTAGGCTTACAGAGTAATAGAAGGTCACCCTTCTTATATGTACTGATAAAGTGGTTTGATTGTGTGACGATACATGTATTACATTTCGAATAGATATTGGAGATGCTGAAAAAGACAATCACAGAATCAGTAATTGATACTTCTTTATTTTGAGTTGTAATGCTCTGTTTAGTAAACATATTTAGTTTTTATATATGTATTATAATGCAAATATATCACGATGGATTTTCACCAAATTGAAAGTTCATGATAAAACTCATTAATAAACCTTTTGCCATCAGAAAACTTGGATAAGACAAAAAACTGTGGAATAAATATTCGTCTCGCAGGCAAAGAATATTTAAGTTTGTATCAATACCGCTTCAGTTTTTTTTTTAAATCCCGTCAACAACTTTTCACCTATACTGAGATGTCAACAGCTTTTGATGAGTGCTACAAATTTTGACCTGTGCTATGGACTGACGCCAATACACTGGCGTGACACTGAACCTGAGTCTTAAGTGTCATCCTACAGATCCGTGACTTCAAATTCGTATGCCGAGAGTTTGATGAAGGAATAGTCGCTATCGTTTCAAAAAGTCGTTGGCATGACCCGGTACCAAAGACCGAACTGTTTCAGAATAAATATTTAAATGGGACGTAATCGTTCGACGTTAGCTACAGAAGATGCATCCGTGGCCGAGAGGTTATACAAATAAAGATAGAGCATCAGGCTTTTAAAAATTGATGTTTGTCACCTCTAGTTAGCGCAACAACTAATGTGATATTATGAGAAAGTTCGCCAGTTTACGCGTGCAAAGCCGGTTGTCTCTTCCCGGGTACATGTAACCGGGTTCTCTATTCCAAAAAGTTTATTGATAATAAAACATTTCAAAACTTCTTTTTCACAATTTTTTTTTATTCTATTCTCATGTTATAATATTTGTATCGATACTGTATTGCCTTTAAAATAAGACATACGGCGGATTATAGCGTCAAGAAACTTTAGACATTTCTTATATAACTCATCGAGAGGAAAATCGACTTTATTGTTACCTATATTGTGACGCTTGTGAGTTCCCTTCAGTTTAATTCTATTAATCTATGTAGAAAATGTTGAGGTTTAGAATTCTAGTTATGTATGTTCCAATAAAATAGCTAGATTGTCACTGTACTTTTTTCCATTGTTTTTTACATCTCATCCAGAATTTTTTACTATTATAGAGATGTCACCTGCTAAAAGGTGAAATGAAAAAAATTGACATGGATAAACAGCGAGAGTTCTTATAGTATCATCAGATAAACAAATGATTTTTACTTCGAATGCAGAGTGTTTGGCAAAGGAATGTAGAGTACTTGGCAAAGGAATATGGAGTGCTTGGCAAAGGAATGCAGAGTACTTGGCAAAGGAATGTAGAGTGCTTCACAAAGGAAAACAGAGTGTTTGGCAATGGAATGTAGAGTGCTTGACAAAGGAATGTAGAGTGTTTGGCAATGGAATGTAGAGTGCTTGACAAAGGAAAGCAGAGTGTTTGGCAATGGAATGTAGAGTGCTTGACAAAGGAATGCAGAGTGTTTGGCAATGGAATGTAGAGTGCTTGACAAAGGAATACAGAGTGTTTGGCAAAGGAATGCAGAGTGTGTTTGGCAATGGAATGTAGAGTGCTTGACAAAGGAAAGCAGAGTGTTTGGCAATGGAATGTAGAGTGCTTGACAAAGGAACTGTAATTATCATTTTTAAAATGCACGTGGTGTTGTAAGACCCATTACAAGCAATCGAACCAAGGAACTTCCGCTTGCTAATATTGCTTTATTTATTATTGTTTAATTTCCATTTACTAGCAACATATTTTTTAAAATCATTTCCTTCCTTGGTGCTTTTGATAAATTTCTAACAAAAAAAATCAATGCACATATTCAAACGTTTTACGGTAAAATAATTCCCTATCCGCCACTTTCATAATATGGTTTTCTCCATTACTTTAATTCCATTCCTGTTCATCTCGGCTAATTATTCTTTTTTCCATTTCCAATATATTACCGTTATCTACTTTGAGCTGTATTTCAACTGTATTCAGTAGTCTGTACATTACAATTGATGGTAGTTCGTACAAATAAAAAGACGATACGGTACGATTTTATGACCAATTGCACTAAAATGCAGTGAAGCGTGTCCGGTTTCAATACCGTTTCTGACACAAGAATGGTAAAGCCATAACATTACGCAATGTCAGCAGCAAATGATGTTATGACAGAAAATACGATGGATTTCAGAGGGATAATATTACTGCAAACTTCATTAACTACAGCTGAAACCCTAGACACATTTGAGAGCGCTTAAGCGTGGATTTTATCTTGTATGTAAACATGCAAACATATACTATATTTTCCAATGGTGAACTTTTTGAAAACATTGTATTGACAAAATTTATCATTTGCAACCGAAGGTTTTAACCTGAAGGAAAATACGACTGTGTTCATTAGTGTATAGTAAATATGACTGATTAACATGATATTCCAAATGATAGCAATACTTTCCTTCAGGAAATTGATAACCTTTATTTTCTTTCTCCAATATAAGGAAACAAAATGAAAATATATCAAAAGATGGCATTAGGAATCTAATAAAGTAAGCTATTACAGTTTTTTTCCGATATTATAACTTTTAAAAACCGGTATATTTCTCCAGGGACCCAGAATTTCCAAAAAAAGATAAATCATTATTTTACAAATTATATATCTGACTAATTTGTATAGGTCTACTAAGTTAAACTGGGGCATGTTTACAAACACAACGAGCCTAAATTAACTCATAACAGGGTGACAGGCGTCTTGCCGACACAGAAATATTCGAGTCTCAGTAATGTATGCAATTCGTGCATTTTTAGAAAATAGACCGTATTGTTTTGATTTTTGTCAGAACCCGGATGCGCTACTTTACCTTGGTAGACCCGTATGGCTTGTAAGTTGGTAAGTTGATCATAATATAATACTAAAGGTATAATGCTACCGCTGCTAATACCCCGGGTCGCATAGAATTTGTATATTCTGAATATGATATTCTTAGATATCAGAACCTTACTCTGGAGTCAGGTCGATATTTGCCATACATAGTTAGGCGGTGTTCTTTGGTTTTATTTCTTTAATCCATTGTTTTTTTTGTGTTACATCTCAGTAATAAAACGTTTTCGAGTTGATCCATTCCGTTTGTAGGGCAGTATCCACTTCCCGTTAGACAGTTAATCTATTATATGACCTTTTAATATAGATACTATGCATTGATAGGAGTCTGAATTGGAAAGAAGCCTACAGGAATGAGATGTCATTTATCAGCTTTACAAGAATAACACTTATCAAAACTTTATTCAAGCAGATAAACTGAAACAAGATATTAATGAATGTCGTCAATGTAAAAAAAATCAGATATGACCCTTGTCTGACTTTCTGTTGAAATCACATGATCTGATTCCAAACTATTCCGACAAAACTGAACGGAATGGAGCAACTTGAGAAAGGTCTACATGTTTTCACTTGCGTTTATCAATATATATGCATCACTATATATATATATATTTGTGTGTGTGTGTGTGTGTGTGTGTGTGTGTGTGTGTGTGAGTGTATGAACCGCACTTAGGGACGCACCAAAACCAGTCTTTATAGGGAGGCGGTCTTTATATAGAGGTTGATTTGTACACAAATGGTACAATTGGGGACATCTTTATGACCAGGGAGTCTTTATACACAGGTGGTCGCTAAAGTAGGTTTTACTTTATCTGGATAACTGACCTCTGTGTTACGTCGCAACTAAACATCTATAGCCTTAACGTATTATGTGGATCGCATGTCGAAATGAAATGAAATGGGTTTTTTTTTCAAAAAGAATAGTTCAAATTTGGACAAGCAACATAACGTTGGACCACAAACCTGTGAGATGAATGTTCAAAATAGACAACCACAGATTCATTGTATCGATATTCATTTGATCAGGTGTGTCACATGCCGTATAGTATATCACATCAATGTCTTTAATGCCTAGCACGAAAATATCGACTTTTCAAATTCTTCTTTATTAAACATTGGTTTCGTCGTTAATTTTGTCTTGTTGTACAGACATTGTAAAGGATGTACTTTCCATGATCAGAAATTTAGACAATTCAATTGAGCAAGTGATATGGATCAAGTAGGGATGCACGAATTCCGATTGAAATGTGAAAGAGCGGGGAATTCTGTGTCCGCTTTCTCTGTTTAAATAACCATCGAGATTAATCAAGTAATTGCAACAGTGATATTCTGCCCTGAAACCATGATTACAGATCAATTACTGTATTATAGATTTTTGTTTTGATCGTAAATAAACGACACTTAACTGAAGGTGGAATAATCAATTACTAAGTTATTGTTTTATATGATGTTGTTCACAAGGAGAAAAAAAAAACACTTATCAGGATGTGACAGAAATAAATGGTGCCTAAACTCTAGTATTTGGTAAGAACTATTGTGTAATATGTTCTTACATTTACTGTTTTCTTATGTTTGCAAATTACTGAAACGTTATGCTGAAATTAGTGGGTGGATGGACGGATAGATAGATAGATAGATAGATAGATAGATAGATACGTACATACATACATACATACATACATACATACATACATACATGCATACATACATACATACATACATTTATACATACATACATACATACATTTCTACATACATACATACATACATTTATACATTTATACATACATACATACATACATACATACATACATACATACATACATACATACATACATACATACATACATACATACATACATACATACATACATTCAGCGTTTGAGAGTATCACACTGCCTTAAAAGAACAGAGTGATTAAGATGAATTACATCGGATATATAATTATATACATATACAACATAGCACCGACTCCGAATAGCCGTCAAAACATCATTCACACATAATGAGCACATGTGCTTGACAAAATTGACAAAGATATCTGAGGTAAAAATACAATACCTAGACAAAATTAATGTAAAATAATCTTGATTTTGATTCTAAAGTGTGAAATAGTTAAGCTGTGCTACTTCCTCGCTTATTGCGCTTCATCACACTTAGACAGATAATAAACAGTAAAACCTCCTTATAAAGCCCCTTGTTTCATTTGCCTCCTCACTTCACGCCATAGTTTTTGAAAGTCTTATTTTTCCAATTGCCCCTACAATTTCATTTAAGGTATCCCTCAACATATCGCCAAACCCTTTTTTATAATGCCAAAATCGGACTGAGCAAAGGTGGCAGTATAATGTATATATATTTTAATGTATATACTGCATATCCATAGAAACTGCCTGGGTCAAATAGTTAATCCACTTAGAATGGTGCGAAGTAATTACATAGAGAACATCACCGCTGCAAAAAATCCTATATGTTTCATTTAAACAATGATTGTGTAACTAGAAATATACCTCCATCGATGTCATCTCTTCTTTTAGAGAAAACCCCCAAAAGATGCAACAATACTTTTTATCAACAACTTCAATAAGAATCTGTCAGAAAATTTTGATTTAAGACACAACATAAGTTTGATTTCTTTATGTACACAGGGCTTGCCCTGGACTCGGAAAATTATGAGTCAAAATATTATCTGACCAAGATATGATTAGCTAATTGCTATTTTGATTAGTCAGGTCAAGGAACACTGAGACAATAAGAACTACGTTTGGTAATTTTACGCAACATGTTGGCAAATGCAAAATATTTACATATCTTATGTGTGACACATATTTAAATAACAGAATGATACACACCAAATATGACCAAACATAATAGCCAGAAAATTAGCCAATTACGACTCAGCCAATTTTGGGGAAAAATTGGTAACTGACACGGTGAGCCCTCGTATATTAAAGTTTTCCCTATATTAAAACACCGAGACTTACTTACCTTCTATCCAGTAGGCGAAGTTTAAAGTAAAACAAGAGATCAGGATACATACAAAGATTGCACAATTCATCATTCAATTTTGAGAAAATCTAGGCAAAGTCCGATATCTAGTATTTATCTGTATGTTGTCGATGTAGCTTTTAAAACTCACGCTCGGTTCGGACCGTCTGACCCGTTAAGATTCAGGCTTTATCTTTTATAGTATTTCCGCTTTCAATATTTCCAATATTTATGACGATGGTTTCTGCTGTTCATGCTATGGTTCTTGTGATTGCATATATCGAAGTAATTTATGCAATGATTCCAATAACCTCCCACTTTTCCTTAACACGATCGATATGTTGATTAGATGACATTAGATTTTTACGGCTACTAACAGATGTCCTATGCCTACTGTCGTCAAACAAATTGATATAATCATTGGAGATATAGACCACACTCTCAAACAAATCGAAGAATACAGTATGTCGATTTGACACGAACATATTAATTTTTTACTTTTACTTACTATCAGATCATGTATTCCCTAACCAATCTTGAAAATTCAATGTATTGTATGATTCTGAATGGTTAAATATTTGGAAATCTTTCAAGTCAATGGTAAGTAATTGGGAAATTCATTTTGAGATGTTGCATTTTCCAGTCGCGACAAACTCTTTAAGTCTTAAATTCAACGATACGTTGTTATCAAGTTCTCCCAAATCTTAGCGATTTTATGGTTGTGAGATTTTTTTCTGGCATGCCGGGAAATAATAATATTAGAACTATCATTGAAATGTAATGAATCTAAGACTCTGGATATTGATTCTTTCTTTTAGTATAACCCTGATTTTTTATTAAACTAATATTTACAAATATCTTCGATTTCTAGATCAGTTTGTTTGTCGAAGTAGAGGGAGTGCTTCAAACGAGGAATTAATAAAATTGCATCGTATTTACAGAGTCATTACACCATGACATTTATTCCTTTGCTACAAATTCGTTTAATATAAAAAAATTAAATGCGTGAGATATACTAGTATAGCCATTTCGCATTACCGGACATTTTTGCTCTTCACTGTCATTGGCTGTAGCAAACATGACTTGTAACGTCTTTTTTCTCTTCAACGACAGAAAATTAAAGAGAAATATTGATAACTGAAAATTTATCAAAACCACCCGTAATATTATTGATTCTACTCCTGTGTGTAATTCTTTCTTTCTCACTTATTTCATTTGAATATGACTCATAGCGGATGTGAACAGCAAACAGGGGTTGCTTACTCCTCCATGACACCCGATCCAACCTTTTTGACTTTCAGAGGTCCGTGTTTTGTATTCATAAGGTCTGTATATGTATCCTGGAATACTGAAAATTTATACTATGATATTTGAGATTTTATATAGATTTAATTCCGTTCTTTAAATTCAATGTGCGTATAATCATTTTTGACATTTACTGATCATAGAACACACAGTAAAAACTAAATTCAGTAAATCTATATTGGTTTCTACGTATGGCACGCCAAAATCACATTCATGAGTTAAACCTAGTTTTTCTCTGTAAAACCTATATTTTCTCAGAACCCACATTAACTGAATTAGGTTAAACAGAACAAAATTAGGTTTTACTACATCAAAATAATATTGACTTTAACTTCGTTTCCCTGGGGAAAACCTAGTTTAAATTAGAAAAAACTGTGTTTATCAGCGCTAAAATCACATTTATGTGATTTTGGCACAGTTTTTCTCAGATAAATATAGTTTTTCTGCAGTTAATTGAAATTGCTACGCACATTGATGTGTTAAACCTAGTTTTATATCCAACTAAACCTGGTTCTTCTCGTAATTCGCTTCCACTGGAGAAACCCTATTTAACTGAGAAAAATCTGGAGAAACTCACCAGTGTGAATTTGGCGTGCTGTATCAGTCAAATCCACATTGATTTGAGGAAAACTAGGTTTAAATGAGAAAAACTAAGTTCACTTTATCTTTAGAAAATACATATACTTTTCAAATTGGAGCTCAACTGATGAAGTCTAATTGACAGAAACGATATCGTCATGAGCATTATAACTTTGGTATTATGTTTATAATATTTATAACCACTAGGTCGTTGCCTCTGCTGGTGGAACGTTTGAGTCCCTGAGAGTATACATAAACCTAGTATCTGGTATTTCAGCACTGGCATTGTTAACATAATTTAAATTCGAAAATCGTCTAAAGCTAAGATAGTCATTTTTTACAGTGGTTACTCTTAGACGGATTTCGGCTATACATTTAGAGATATTATTTTGCCTTGTATGATACCACTCATATACCTTTCAAATTGGAGCTCAACTGATGAAGTCTAATTGACAGAAACGATATCGTCTTGAGCAAAATAACTTTGGTATTATGTTTATAATATTTAACTACACCAAAATCATAAAAAAGAAATAAAATATAGTTTTTCTCGAGAACTAGGTTTAACTGCGCTATTATTGTGAGTTTGGCGCGGTTAAACATACTTTTTCTGAAGTTAATTCAACTAAATTTCACTAGAGATTTCATAAGATAAACGTAGAAAATCTAGGTTTAATTTGAAACAAAATAGGTTCCATTAAGTTAAACTAGGTTTAACTCACTAACGTATTTCAGGCGTGCTATATCTTTGTCTTTGTGATCACACATAGGTTTAAAGCTTTAAACCACGATGCCATTGGGAGGGTGTCATTTCCGTGACCAAATTTTCTAAAGCATTGCGGTTTAAACCAAAAGTTCCCTCAACTCAAGAGAACACAGGTTCATGCATTGAATGAACATAAGTTGCTATTAAAGGCAAAAAGTCAATAACTCCATTAATCTATCTTGAGAATTACTTCTTCACACAATTTAAGAAGTGCGGATGCTCCTATTTCTTATACTTCGATGTCCTTATTGGGGATGTAATATCCGCATGGATGACCACCCCGTTATATTGCTGTTGTATGGAAGTATTAAAGTGTTAACCCTCTCTACCCTATATATCACAATACACTGGTTTTAAACAATAGAAAGTATATACAACTCAGGATATTAAATGGTGAGAGGGTTAGTCTCTATGGAGTCTAGGAGAGAGTACACAAATATGGCAGTCACTAGATAAACACCGATCTTCAGATTAAACCGACGTGTGACCAGGTATGAATTAATATCAGATCGAATACAACCGCCGTATGTCCATAGTCAAATGTAAATAAAACCAACTGATGAATAACTCTGAGTAAAATCTGTACTGTATAGTTGTTTATTCTTTCGAAGAAAACATTTAGCGTTTATCTGAAAAGAACTTATTCATGGGCATTAAATTTCGCACAAGCTTTGTTACGAATTAATCTCTGATACTTCATAAGTGTAAGGTATTATATTTACGGGTATTTGATCTCGGGTATTTTCTTTAACCGCGAATATAGCGAAATAAATTCCTCCGCGAATAAAAGAAGCTATACAGTATATAAAATTCATTTAAAATATGAGATAAGGATTACAACAAGCATATATTATAAAGCACTCTTTAAAAATCTTAATATTGTTACTATTTACTCGGAGGCATAAATAAGACTAATCGATCAGAAAATATTAAAATTATTCCGTTCAGAATATACGTGGGATATCAGGACATAAGCTTATTTCCGCAGGATATCAATCGGAACAAAAATGTCAGAAAATTTCATAACAGATCTTTTGATATGTATACTTATTATCTGTATCATATTCATCCGCCCATAGTGACAGAAATCGTCTGTACATACAATACATCATAACAAAATATAAAAGATATATCATCCTAACTAATTTCTGGAATTTCTCTGAATACTATAAAAAACAATTTGTTGAATATTATCCCTGTTTCGCCTGCATATGTTGTTTATACCTTGCAGATGATCCGATATACCAGTGCGTGTTCAACATGCGAACGTTTCATATACAGAGGCAAACTACTTGCTGATAAGTTATTGACACAGGGATATCGAAAACCGCGTTTAATGTCAACGTTCTGCAAATTTTACGGTCGGTATAATAGTCTTGTTTGCGACTACTCTGTTTCACTAAGTGAAATGTTGAGTTGCCTTTTCGTTGGCGGTTGTTGAGACGTCTGTACCAATTGTGTCGAGGATACATTCCTCACGTGTTTCATTGGAATTGACTGTGGACTCACGGCGGGTGTGACCGGTCGACAGGGGATGCTTACTCCTCCATTGCACCTGATCCCACCTCTTGGTTTCCAGAGGTCCGTGTTTGTCCATTTTTACCGGATTTGTATCTATGTCCTGGACATTCTATTGATTTATACTTTGGTATCTGAATTTTTTATAGTATTGTCTCAGGGATATCACGAATCGCGTTTAATATCAACGTTTTTCAAATTTTGCTGTCGGTATGATAACCTTGTTTGCAATTTATGTATTTCAATGTGTGAACTTTTGAATTCACTGTTCGATAGCGATTGTTGAATCGTCATTACCGATTATGACAAGGATTCCTTCCTCAATCATCTCATTTGAATTTAACTGTGTCGACAGGAATTATTTTTCCTCGATGGCATTTTCTACAATGGATTTTCATAAGTTCGAGTGTGTTCTGTTTTCATCTGATTTGTATATTGTCGTGTGAACATTCTTTCCATTAATACTTTAGTATCTGTGATTTTTATTTTCTTATAAAATGAAATCTATACAAGAATTGCTAATTCGATTTAAATTAAACAAAACATACTGATTAACTACATAAAAAATAATTTATCAGCTATTTTGTCATCATCTTAAATTGTGATAGATAATTTTCTTTTCAATATTTCATGCTTCAAATTGATTTAATTTCTAATCTTTCTGTGATGTTAAAGATTGTTTTGTCGTTGAAGTTAACATTATAACATGAAGATTTCGTATGATCAATATCATTTTTTGCTATTGTAACTTCAACTTTTGTTCAACGGAACACGCCTGAATATCAAAAATGGTTACCAGATGATTTGTAGTGACAAAGTAAATTGTCTTAAGGGGTGTGCTTTCTTACTACTTAAATTGATATGTAATAACGAGAGATATATACATAGGCATAGACATATCTATGTTCCTTTATGTTTTGTGAAAATTGTTTGAGAAACCTAGGTTTGGCACTTTTCAATTGTAGTTGATTAACTCAACATTACTATTTGCATATGAATACCGCACTGTACCTGACCTTATTTCAACAAAATATATAAGAATGTAAGATTTTTCCATACCTGTGTATAGCTCTTATTTGTTATTGCACATCAAAAGTAGTAGGAAATCGAAATAATTTTAGGTAGACGCAGCTAATGCCCCTTTCATTTGTGCCATGGAAGATTAGTAAAACATATTTAAAACATTGCTTTGTATTTCGACCGACTGTAAAGTCCATGAACGTTTGCTTTCGTTTTGGCGTTAAGACACTGTTGTATATGACATCTTGTTACGGTTGAAGTAATACACGTGGCAGTTTACTGTGAAAATATTGTAAGAACAATTGTTTGAAAGAAAGTATAATTATGGGAATAAAAAGAAAAAAACCAAGGACGGGGAAAATCAATGGTAAACAATTTAGTCATAGAGAGCAAATGGTATTGGGAATAAACTCACTGCAGCGAAAATAAATCGCAGAATAGGATCTTAAATCTATATTCTCTTTATAACAATCGATGATTGACTCACAAATTAATAAATTTGATTACCACTAACCAGCATCCTTATTTTCCGAATTTTCTAACCTCACTTCGTCCTGAATGGTTTTACATCAACGTCAAGTCAAATAATGCATACAAAATGTGATAAATTGAAATATTGAAAAGAAAATCTACTACTGAATAATTATATTTCGATTTCCTTCGTGTATACACAAAAGACCACATATACACATGTATAAACACGTCTAAAATCAAATAAAGCATAGCATTTGGATGCCAAAAACACATTAATGAGCCAAATTTAGTTTTTCTCAGTCAACCTAATTTTTCCAGTTAAACCTGATTTTTCTCCTGTGAATACAAGTTTCAAGAAAAACTAGGTGTAACTGAAAAAAAAACACTAATATTAAGTTAATTATACAGTTGAACCTAGCTTTTCCAAGTTGTTCTTGTTTTATCTCTAAGTCATGCGAGTTAATGAGAACAGCTAGATTTAACTGGAGAGAAACTAGGTTTTCCCGAGAAAAATATTTTAACTTGTTTTTGTGATTTTATATATACAATAAAACCTAGGTTTTCTTAGTTAAACCTGGCTATCTCTTATCAATTCGAATTAATGAGAAAAACTAGGCTTAACTGGATACAAACTAGGTTTTCCTGAGAAAAACTAGGCTTGCCTTATTATTTTTATTTGTGCGTGCCATACAAACATACAAATAGTGTTTTCAGTAGGTAATGTATCATACAGTTACAATTAATCTAGCAGGGAACGCTGACTACTTCCGGACATCCGGTCCCAACCCGTTTGGGATTCGCAATTGTTCATCATGTTGAGACCATTTGTATATCTGATATGTCGTATTCTAATGGGATTGGAGTTTCGATTACCCATTGGTACTTCTTCATTTCAGCTATATTTAACTCGGAAAATAGTCGGAATACAATTTGTCACATATTATAATAAAACAAATTAAAGTCAGAAATGCAAAGGGGGAGTGGCATGTTATATAAGTGAAACCAGTACACTGACATTTCATATTTGCTACACGTTTAAAGATTCTTCTGCTGTGGAAATGTTACATTTACAATATAAATATTGATTTTTTTTCTCATATAATCCCTTTTTCAAAAAAGTATTGGGACATTATCGAGATTTATTCAAAACCAGATCCTCAAAGGATTGTCTAACGGATCTAAAAACTGAATATTTGTTTCCATTTTAATGTTTCCGTGTACTAAAATGTCAACACGTTTTGATATGGAGTCTGTTTAATGTATATTCCCCAGAGTGGTTGATAATTGATAAAAAAGTAAACATTATCACTCTTTTTCGTTTTAAACGGATGAACGGTATCTTTAAATAAAATCTCTGAGAGTTTACATATATTTGACTGCTTTGTTATAACTTGTTTGATTCTGTGCATTAAGTTTCTTAAACAAGTGGCTACACTATCATCACGTGAAAACACACGGTAGAAAACGCCACGTGATAGAAGCCATTAGTATAATTGTTTGTTAATATTGCCGTATGTAGCATTACGACAATGTATAGATAGTGTTTATTTATTAAATACACCTGTGAAACATCTG
Source organism: Atrina japonica (assembly GCA_030159075.1). Classification (NCBI taxonomy): domain Eukaryota; kingdom Metazoa; phylum Mollusca; class Bivalvia; order Pterioida; family Pinnidae; genus Atrina; species Atrina japonica. The sequence goes on along the minus strand of BROG01000103.1, from coordinate 498,325 downwards.
CTTACCTCTAAATAATGTTAAAACTATAATTGAGATATGACTGTAGTCATTACAGTTTTTCATTACGTAAATATTATCAATATAATACCAAAATTATACTTTTGCAAAAAAAAACAACAACAAAAAGTCATAACAAATGCTCACAACGATAAAAAAAATCATTTTTTTATCAATAAATGTAGACTCCATACAGTACTGGAGTTTGTTTACTTGTTCGTTCTAATGTACATTCCTTTATTATAATAATAAAACGCAAATTACAAAACAAATAATATGAAATTACAACTTTTGTTGGAAATACAACATTTTGTGATGCAACTATTTATTCGATCTTTTTTATGATGGACGTTGCAAAATGAAGACATAAGTACCTATATCTAGTGATAAAAGGATATCTCTTAAAGCGGCATTAGTATTTACTGCTTGAACTTGATGTACCGTTCTAAATAAAAGCTATAAACAGGCATACAAATAACTTATATTCCTATATATTTTGGGAAAATAAGGTCAGGTCTAGTGTGGTATGCAAAAACAAATAGTAAGGGTAAATTTCGAGTGTAAAATTGCGTAACTGGGTTTCTCATGAATTTTCACAAAATATATAGGAAATTAAACTCTTTTTGTCATTGTATATCGATTGTATGTATGTAAGTAATGTAGAATATTTATGTATGTATGTATGTATGTATGTATGTATGTATGTATGTATGTATGTATGTATGTATGTGTGTGTGTGTGTATGTGTGTATGTATGTATGTATGTGTGTATGTATGTATGTATGTATGTATGTATGTATGTATGTATGTATGTGCATGTGGATGGATGGATGAATGGATGTGTGTATACAGTATGGCATTTCAGCTCATAACATTTTTGAATAAATCAGAACATTTGTATCAGTTTTAGATCCATGTACTTCAAATATAAACGAAGGTGTGATGTACAAAAGTATTAAACAACAAATATTTGATACTCAGTTTCACTGGACATATTTCAAATCTTGAATTAAGTCAAGAGAAAAATACATGAAAGAGATATATGTTTCAAATCTGCAGTTTATTTTAAATAATAAGTGCACCATATACTATCCGATGGGAATAATAGCTTAATGAAAGCGTCTTTCTTACTGGATGTGGTGGATGTATTTGCATTCAAATGCCAGACAATATATTGATAAATTTGAATTGATGTAGCTGACATTTTCTGAGTGTTTATGCTTTTGTTCCATTCGTTAAATTATGGTACCCGTCACGGAACTGGGAAATTGTTTTATTATGAAATTTTTTAAGTGTTGTAGAAATATTGTAGTGAATAGCCGGTTCATTTTACTCTGGTTGGACAGTACAACTAGTAGGATTTTTTTCTCATTATTCTGCTTCCTGGAAACATTTTAAAGTACATGACATTGTATTGTTCCATTGTTCTGTTTAATTCTACAATATTGTTATTGCATCGTGTGGTATTGTCAATAATTTGTCTATAACCACGGGGTCGTTGCCATTGATAGCGGACCGTTTGAGTCCCCGAGGGTATACATAACCCCAGTACTTGGTATATCGGTACCAGTCGATTATTTAATATCAAAGTAACATTTCGCTCATATAGCACCATTTTAATTCCAAACTTCTCAAAAGCCAAGATATTCATTTTTACAATGAGTACTTCTTAGAGGGATTTGGCAATACATTTAGATTTATCATTTGGCCTTGTATGACGCCACTTTTTCTTTCAGATAAATACTTTAGTATTCAATGCGTGTTCTCTGAACAGAAACGATCGTCTTGAGCATTTGTTTTGACCACTTTTCTAAAACTATAATTTTGGTATTATTAATAATATCCAGAACGGTTTATAAAATGTGTTAAAGATAATTACAAAAGTGTCCATAAGACAAAATACCATAAAAATACTGAGAACACTATTACGATGTGACGAATGGTATATCACTGATCATGTACTGTTTTACTAATATATATGTGTTATTTTGTGATCTACATAGAGAAACATATCTGTGTGCCTATTACATGTATCCTGGACATTGTAAAGATTTATATTTCGGTATCTGAGATTTCTAAATTACATGCCTTACTACCACACCCGGCAAATCTGTAATTAAACATTTTACATTACTTTGTTTGCAACTAATGTCAATGGTTACAAACCTCTGTGCTTTGCCTTTTCGGCAATATTTGATACACTGTATAATCTAGAGATACAGTGCAACCTGCCTTTTAAGACCACCCCTATGAATGAAAGACCACCTATCTTGTAATACCACATTCTGAAAACCACTTGGCTAAATGTACATTTTTCAAAATAACCCCTTTTTACAGATAACACCTCTCTAGAGAGACAACATTTAAGTGGCAAGTTCCACTGTACCATTGCCATCTGAATATCAGTTTTTTTACATGTAAATGTACAATAGAAAAAGGATGCTGCAATTTGTAATGTTCGGAGACGTGGTCTTTCAACAAACTGTCGGCATCCCCATGGGAACCAATTGTGCTGGCCTGTTTCTTTATGGAATCAAAAGAAAAGACTAGCAGTGTCCTTTCATTTGACATTTAGATATATCGACGACGTTTTCTTGATTAATAATGACAATTTTCATACATATGTCAATGCGATATATTCTAGCGAACTAGAAATTAAAGACACAACAGAATCAAACACACATGCTTCATACTTAGATATAGATTCGTTCCTCACGTATTTCATTTTGTATTGACTGTGGACTCATGTGACAGGTCGACAGTGGATGCTTACTCCTCCATGGCACCCGATCCCACCTCTTGGATTCCAGAGATCCGTATTTGTCCGTTATTACCAGATTTGTATCTGTATTCTGGACATCCTAAAGATTTATACATTGGCATCTGCGATTCTTTTTATATTTTAGGATACTAATGGTCGTCATATTTTGCGTTATCTTACTATATCGGTCTAAAGTAAAATGGCATTAATAGACATAAAATCTTTCATTGGCACAGTGATCCCTAAATCACCGGTGCAGTGCTGACATAATTAGTGTATCCGGTCGATTAAAATGTCAATTCCGCTTGTAATATTTTGAATTTTTAATTTTTAATGGTGATTTACGCCACACTCAATAATTTTTCAGTTATATTGTGGCATACAACGTACCCGGGAAGAAACGACCAGTCTTCCGCAAGTAAACTGGCAAACTTTCTTACAAACATCATCTTAGCTTCCAGCATGTCACGTATGGATTAGGAACTATGAATTAATGTATTTCATAAATTTCAATGAAAAGTAAGTATTTCTCACTGACACGGATGCCAGCTGGTATAAATGTAACTCCACAAATCAAGACATATGCAGTAGAATTATTTACTAAAATTCCAGTAATCTATTTCGATTAGTTGGACATTAGACCTAGGTTTTCACTTTATTCGAAAAGAAAAAAAATACATTTAAAAATTCAAAAATGACCAGGATTAAGGCTTAAATATTCCTACATTGAATTAACAGTCCTTAATAATAAACACGTGTGCCGTATCGCCAATCACTGAACAACCCAAGTGTATATCAAAATCATAACGTCATCAAAACCCAAAGTTGATCACCGCAATGACGATGTAATGGAATACCATTTATAATTTATGTAACTCTCATTAGATGAAAAAATGATGCCTGCAGCAGGGATGAAATATGAAGTGTGTGGATACAACGAACAAACAACTCATGATAAAATCTGACATTTGGACACCACATCAGTATTTTAAAAACAATAAATGGTCATGAAACCAACGTAGGTCGTGGTTTAAGCCATTTGCAGTTTGATATTTTAAAATTACATTTGTACCATTAATAGGTGTGTCAAGATAGTGGCACATCCAGATTCTTTCAGAAACTAAAACAATACTGTCTATTTTTATAAATATGCTTTGATTCTGTTGCTTACTGTAATTATATTAGTCGATAACTAGCATTTCACTCCTACGGAGATTTAGTTTCGACCCGTTGTGTTTGTAAACATGATTGTGCCAATTTATCTTGGTAGATCTTACCATTGCATAACATCTACAACAGCAAAGCAGCAATGTTGTCGTCATGAACCAAGGTCCAATCAACACATTTAGCTAATATCTAGTAATACTGCCTAATTAGTCATTCAAACATGTTGTTATCATCATTTAAGTTCAAAACACCAGTGACATCAATATCACCATAAAATAATGAATACAAGAACATTTCGTTCCATAATTAAAACATTTCGGTCTATACTTAAATACTTATTTCAATGGAGTAACTAAAAAATTCGATGTATCTGGAAGAACCCCGAATAAAAATTATACATGTACAACAGGATCCCACACATGGTAAAAGATTAATAGAACCTCATATTAGTTATGATAATGGATAACTTGTATACAAGTATAGGTTATTGAAATGTTGAGATATTTGCGCCCGAGTTCTTGGCGCGCCACAAAGGAGGGCGACAATATTTCAACATATATATTCAGTCAATACAATTTGTATCATATATCCTTATCAATGATCATAATTAAAAATATTTCATTTGATTTACAACAAATCGCAGTAAGATCAAATATCTGGGTAATGTGTCATCATTATCGCGCGTATGAATATAACGTAAAAGAAGTCCCGGAACCTCAAAACCGGTCCCGGACGTATATGGTAGGATATTGCACTTTTTCATCTATTTTTAAGTAAATGGAAAAAGAAAGAAGAATATGTAATGAATTGCTGATATATTAATCAACTGCTTATGTTATAAAAATACTTTGTACGGATGCCGAAATTACTTGCAAGCAAGCTCCGAAAATATCCAAGACTAACCCCTGCTCTCCATTTATAACTCAAGTCATTACATAACGTCATTAGACAATTTCATTATATAGATCAACGCCATTTCAAAGTGATTTGAAATAAATGAAAGCATAATTATAATATATATATATATATATATATATATATATATATATATATATATATATATATATATATATATTCTTGCGGAAGGTCGGTGGTCTATACCCGGGTAACCGGGGTTTCTCCTCCACCAATTAAAACTGGACGCGCCATCATATGACTGAAAAATTGTAGAGTATGGCGTTAAAACAAAAAATCAAATCAAATCATATATATATATATATATATATATATATATATATATATATATATATATATATATATATATATATATATATATATATTACTGAACATTTTGTACGGTACTACAAATCACCGAAAGTTTGCAAATACATTTTTAAAAAATCTCTAGATGCCCTTTTTTAATGTTTCGTATCGCCGCTGTGAAATCTTAAGATACCTTTCATCGGATTTTCATCGAATGACCTTTAAACCCGTGGATCGCTTATATCAATACACTATGGCGGCATTGTAGTTTTGATAGGTGCATTGGCCAATATTTGTTCTTTACTAATTTGTAATTTTTAAAAATTTATTGATATTGTCCTGTTCTATTTTTAATTTATTGCGAATTAAAGATTAGTGAAGGAAATATTGATTAAAGTCAGCCTTTACTGTTAAACAGTGACCAATACAGAAAAAACGCTCGTAAAGGATTTTAAACATCTACATATTTAATTCATAAAGCGGTAATTGTTGGCTCATTCCATGTTGGCCCAGGTATTAAGCTTTAGTATAACAAAATTCCTCTAGCATAACAATGCATTGTCGTTTGTTAACATGACGTCACAGCGTGGGCTGTTTCTGTTTTGCTGTCATCCTAGAGCGAGACATAGGAGTCCATCTAAATTGGTATATTCCTCTATTTAATCTAAAATATCATGACTTTTTCCCATTTACCTCAATACACAATGCTGATATATATCTGCTATCCTCTTTTCATTTCTATTTGTAATTCGCAATAAATCTGTCTGAACTACGTTTTTTTTCTATTGAAATAATAATGTAGCCTAACGATGACGTATATGTATTCCAATAAGTAAAGTCTAAGTAACCCAACTTACAAGGAATGTCTGAAGATGTATACTGTCACATCAAAACATACTTATGGACAAAGTATAATGAAGAGGTTAGCTATTCAAAACTCCAAGTCCATAGAATACAACAAATTAAATGTAACAATCTCAACCGTCTCAAATGTTACATGAAAATCTATCGAGTTCGGTGAAAAGGTCAAGTTCGGTGAAAAAGTCCTAAATCATAAAAATTCATAAAGTAAGTTACTGTATATGGTCGTGTTCTAGAATACTGTCTAACATTCGTGAGAGGGGACTTCATATTGTTTAACAATATTCCTTTATCAACCATAAACCTGATTCTTTCTTCCCAGAGTTAAATTTTCGAGATTGCAGCTATTATTACTGTACATATTATCATTGGTCATAAACTGACTTTTTCTTTGGTTTTCAATGCTTCAACATCGGAAACAATGATGTAACACTCCCGAGTAAACAGATGATATAAAAAGAGCGATGAACTATGATTTGACGCGGGCCTTTGACTTTTGTCAAATAGATTGATATTTCTATCCAGGGTCGACACCTTTGGATGTCGTACTTTTCAATCCACAGACAGCACTACTAGACCATGATGGTTCCCGTAAGAAATATCAGTAATACGTAAAAAGAAATCATTGTTTCTCTTTTCATTTACAGAATGCCAAATATCGGGGTTTACCGTTGTGATATCGATGAGCATCACGACGAGTATTATGTTAATTTGAGAGAAGAAGGAGGAGGAGGGTGTTGATGGTGGTACTTCTGTTGATAATGATAATGACGATGACGATGAGGATGAGGAGGAAGAAGTGAAAGTGTATAATAATAGTGATTACATAAAACTTTTCTGATTATAGGTCATAATAATAAATAATGATGGATAGATATAGATAGCTATTGCATTAAATACATAGTACTTTAAAGAGAACAAATGGAATGTTACAATAAGAGAAATCATTCAATTAATACTAACAGGGTAGAAGCATTGATATAAAATGAGAAAATACAGATTAATGAAAAACCCATATAAATGTATAAAAAAAAGTCGAAATAAATAATAGAAATATGAACGATCACTTTATACTCGATATTTTGACAAATACAACTTAATTGCAAATTGTGCAGAAATATGACACAATATAGTACGTTACAATGGTGTGTGAATTGTATCCAATATACATCTGATAGAACACATACTATATATATATATATATATATATATATATATATATATATATATATATATATATATATATATATATATATATATATATATATATATATATATACAGCTATTGTCCGCAGATATTGTGACATATGGGGATAGTTATATAATTGTTTAAATTTCTTCCACTGGGTCCAAGAATAAAAATAAACTGACCACGCAAATATTATACAATTTTATGTCGGTTCTGTTTGGTAGAGCTAATGTACATCTGGAATTGTGATATGTAAACATTTGATTTTCGATTAAGATTTTTAAGTCAAACTGAAATCAGTTCCTGATCATTGAACCTGAAATCAACATTTAAAGTTTGACAATTACAGCAGTAATTACCAATATAATGGTATCATAAATTTATACTGTTACATGATATTTAGACCGAATGGGCCTGGTTATCTGTTTATTCACAGGGATGGTTCTCCCCTCACTCGATATCAGTTTATATCATTGCTACAAAAATGTATAATCAAATTAGGGCTACAAACTTCACACTCTTTCAGAATCGGATCAGCAACAGCATTAGCGATGAAAGGAGTCGAATATGATCAAATACAGCAGATTAGATTTTGGAAATCAAATGCATGTTCGTCATATATTTGGATTTGACGTGTATCTAATTTTAATTTCTCATAATTTTATGATTTGCAGTTAACGTAAAATAAAAAGTTGACTTTCAGTATTTGTTACACAGACTTATTGTTGTCATTAAGTATTTCAGATGTCTGGATTGTTGGTTCATCTATGATATATATTGGGCAAGCCGCAAAGCTCATTCCTTGTTGGTCAAACAACTTTGCTTGCAGACGATCGGAATAAACATTCAATGGTTTTGTCAACGGACATTGGTATGATGTTACTTCAGCAATAGCCAGATATACAGTGACACGCCCACATACGCATTATCTGATACTTCATGTTGGAGGTAATGATTTAACTTCAGTTCCCACTGTTGCATCATGTGCTCATATCAAAAATGATATCAAAATGTTAGCAAGTTCAATGCTGGCCTTTTCAATTACATGGTGTATTCTACCACGATTAATATACAGGGATTGCCGCAGTATCACGACAGTTGAGAGAAAAAGAAAAATAGTCAACAGACGTGGTCGCAATGTTGTATTGACATTGGGTGGTCGCATAATTAAACACTCAGACATAACCTTTGATTGCGCGGGTTTATTTAGAACTGATGGTGTTCATTTATCTGATATCGACAATGCTATATTTCTCAATACTTTACATGGCGCTTTGAAATCATTTATTACAACTTACAAATACATGTTTAGTTAAATAATTGTATCTTTCTTCGGGGTGTGGAGGATGCAGGGCTGTATAGGTTGTACCCTAGGGGACTGAGACTTGATAAGGTTATACCCTGGAAGTTTCATGATGAAGTAGGAAATATAGGGAAGTTGATATACAAGTCAATTCAATACTTGTCAAGTGAGTGGTTCACTTGAAGTATAACTGAATTTAGTGCGTTTCTGGTCTCCCAAGAAGGAGGGCAGTAGTTTGTGATCTTCCCAAGGTGGAGAATTGGTTATTTATTCACCCAGGTGGTGAAGGTTGGCTCAGCCACTGTGTTGAACATCGATTGCTCACCTCGCCAAAGGTGGTGAACATCGATATGGATTCTCTCTAAGGTGGAGAATTATGGTTGTTTGATTTCCCAACGTGGGAATCTGGTCCCATAGACTTACCAAGAGTGTTTCCCTGGGATCTATGGGTGTTTTTTTTTTATAATTTTAGGATTTGACAGGTACATGCGTAACTTTGCCAGAGGGTGGTCATGGCAAGTGTGAGCAGCTGTCGTGTTCTTAGCCTATGGTCGATACTCGGCAAGTATTGCTTGCTAACGCATGTACATGTCACGATATAAATGCAATTTGCCTGCTATATTAGAATTGTTTATTATTATTAATACAGGACTGCGGCCTATCAATTCCAGTATTTCGTTTGAGTTGTCTGTTGCATGGAGTAAACATCTTAATATAACCACGCTTATATTATACAATTTATGTCGGTTCTGTTTGGTAGAACTAATGTACATATGGAATTGTGATATGTAAACATGTGATTTTCGATTAAGATTTTTAAGTCAAACTTAGATCAGTTCGTGATCATTGAATCTGAAATCAACATTTTATGTTTGACAATTAAAGGAGTAATTGCCAATGTAATGGTATCTTGCGACTCACTCGACAAATGTTTGTTATAACGTTGATGACCCTTAATGGAGGAGAATTCATATTCCATTGCACCATGAGAAATGTATTCTACCCTTTATCTAAAGTTATACACAAAATGTACATGTTATAAAGTTTTTCGACTGCACTATTGTTGTATATGGAATTAAAGTTGTTTTTCTAAATAATCTAATATTTTTCATTTCAGGAGGAATTACATATTTTCTCACATGCAATAAACACAATGGAACCTTGATATTAAAAACAACCATAATGGTGTGATTAGCGAGGTGGTCTCTAAATTGAAGGTCTGTAATTATCAAATATTTCTCAAAATCTTTTCGATTGACTTGATATTTTATGGCCTCAGATTCAGATACGAAATAATTTCCTAAGCGATTTGGTATTGATGCCGCAAATTTTACGGTCGGTATAATAGTCTTGTTTGCGATTACTTTGTTTCACTAAATGAAATGTTGAGTTACCTGTTCGATAGCGGTTGTTGAGTCGTCTGTACTAATTGTGACGAGGATTTGTTTTTCACTTATTTCCTTTGAATTTGAATGTGGACTCGCGGCGGGCATACATACATACATACGTACGTACGTATGTACTTACGTACGTACCTACGTACCTAACTACCTACCTACATATCATTAAAAAAGAATCCCTACATACGACAGAAATGAGGCAAAGGAACGACGCGATATCGAATGAAAATATTACTAGTCTAATATGACTGCCACACCCAGTCCACCGAAATGATACCGGCTTAGGATGTCATATAGGTGCTTATGCATGTAAATTGAGTTATTGAATCGTATAGCAATAAATATGCGTCAATTAGCATTCAGTGTTTTGTTAACACTTTAGGTGTATTTTTGAAATTTGATATTTGGCACGACGAACATTTTTGCACGATGACAACGTGTCATTTTAACTTAGTGCTACTAACCCAGTTTCATCCAACGATAGATAATTTCGTCCGAAGGTTTTTATTAAAGACAGTTAAATACTTTGTCACTTCAATAATTCTTAAAATTCCCAAGACAAATGTTTCTGTATCACCAATAAATGAAATAATTGTATTCATGTTTCTGGATTTTCAGGACTTCAGTATAGAATTTTGAAACAGACAAACCACGATCAGACAGCACTAAACTGAAGCAATAAATATTGTCAAGAAAATCACCACCAGGTGTCATTTTGCATCCAGATAACGCCTGTTTCACTTACTGAAATGGGTTACATACTCGGTAGCGGTTATTGAGTCGTCTGCAGCAATTGTGACGACAATTTAATCCTCACTTACTTCCTTTGATTTTGACTTTGGGCTTGCTACTTGTGTGACAGGTCAGCAGGGAGTGCTTACTCCTCCATGGCACCTGGTCCCACTTTTGAATATCCAGAAGTCCATGTTTGTCCAATGTTCACCAGATTTGTAAAATTGTCTCCTGTATATCCTGAGGATCCTGGATATCACGAGGAAGCTTTAGTAATTTCATCTGCTTTGTATCGCCTACCGACACATTACCAGTATGTACTTGATTTTATACTCACGGATTTCTAAACAAACTGAAATATTCAATCTATGTTGTACAAGGAAATAGACATTGCTATTTTATGGGAACCATATATGGACAATGAAGATACTTTTTGTCAAAATACACTGAAGTCAGTGGATCTACATGTTGCATTCCTGTCTAAACATCACGTATATTACGATATTATAACTTTGGTAGTATGTTTATAATATATAAATAGAAATCGGTTGATATACCAAATCTTTCTTATTCCCTCATGAATATTAGAAGCAATATTACGGAAGCGTATTAGGGCCATCTTTATTTTTTAATTTCTCCTTTTGCCAACTTTAAAGTTGACTTTTCCAAATTTTCTTGGAATTTCCAACTCTTATGTTGGCTTTTCCAACTTTTTTCTTGAAATTTCACACTTTTTCCTCGTTATGCCAACTTTAAAGTTGACTTTTCCAACTTTTGGGGGGGATTTCTAATTTTGTTCTTGGCTTTTTCAACTTTTTTCTCGTTTTGCCAACTTTAAAGGAGAATTTTTCAACTTTCTTTCACGCTTTGCCAAATTTGAAGTTGGCTTTCCAAATATTTTCTTGGAATTTCAAACTTTTTTCTCGTTTTGCAAACTATAAGACGGACACCACCAAATATTCTCGCATTGGCCTCAGTGCTAATTTACAAAACTTCAGGTCACTGTAAGCAGTATTAGTTTTTCATTTAATGACCAATCAGATCGCTGGGCTCATTTTACCCTCCACACAACTTTGGGTGTCCAAAATGTCTTCGCCCATGTTGTAAACAAAGCAGCTGTTTCTCCTTTAAAGTTGGCTTTTCTAACTTTTTTCTTGGAATTTATATCTTTTTCTTGGCTTTACCAACGTTTTTTCTGGACTTGTCAAGATGAATTAAAAGAGGCACTCGGGCAGTGTGCATTGAATAAATTTGAACAACTATAACGTATCTTTCAATTTTAAGATACCGTGTAAAATATCACGAAACGGTACAATTACGGATTAGCAATCAGGCGATTCTTCGCTAAAATGGTGGAGTTAAAAGGAAAATGATGAAACATCTACATCGAAACTACCCTGAGAGGCTATGGTAGTGACTCATATTACCAGAAATTGCGCATATACATGTATTTGGTGAAATGTAGCATTGATACAAATACATTAAACATTTGGAACATAATGAATTATTTAAAACCTTACTTTATTAAGTGGGTGCAATTTTCGATATAACTCTTGAATTTTATATTGCTCAAAACCTTATACAACTTCAAGGGACGACTTTTGGGGACAACATTGTAAATTTTATCGACTCAGACTATTTATTTTCAGTACGTCATAAGGCATAATATTTATTTTTAATCTTTCTAAGGACAGACTTTTTCAGTTTATGGTTATTTTTGACTTGCAGACACTAAATTGTGGGATCTTTATTCTTTGAAAATACTCCATTGTCAAACTAATTAACTCTGAAAACAAAGAGAAATTCTGCTGACATAAGCTGAATGCTCCATTGTTTCTAATATGCGTACAGATGCATATTGGTTTTTTTTATATAGGAATGCCTAACATTTAACTGGTACAAAATTGGAAAAGCCAAAAATAAAGTTGGAAAAGCCGAGAAAAAAGTTAGAAATTGCGAGAATACGGTTGGAAAAGCCGACTTTAAGGTTGTCAAAACGAAAAAAGCTGGAAAAGCCAACTTTAAAGTTGGAAAAAAGTTGGAAATCCCAAGACAAAAGTTGGAAAAGCCAACTTTAAAGTTGGCAAAACGAGACAAAAAGTTTGAAAAGCCAATTTTAAAGTTAGGAAAACGAGGGGAAAAAATTCAAAATTCCGAGAAAAAAGTTGGAAAAGTCAAATTCATAGTTGGCAAAACGAGAAAAAAAGTTGTACATCCAATTTCATAGTTGGTAAAATGAAAAAATTAGTTGGAAAAGAAAAGTTGTACATCCAATTTCAAGAAAAATGGAAAAGCCAACTTCAAAGATGGCAAAACAAGACAAAAAGTTGGATAATCCAGGAAAAAAGTTGGAAAAGTCAACTTTAAAGTTTGAAAAATTTCAAGAAAAAAACGAAAATATAAATTCAAAAAGAAAAAAAAAGGAAAAGCCAACTTTAAAGATGACAAAACGAGAAACAAAAGTTCGAAAAGCCAAGAAAAAAGTTGGAAATTCCAAAGACAAAACGAGACTTGGCCCAAACGATCCGGTACAAAACAATGTGACTAAAATTGTAGTAGGTAGATAGGATAATCCAGGAAAAAATCGATCGGATAGACACACATAGATAAAGATTAGACAGATAGATAACAGATAGATAGAAAAATAGATAGATAGATAGATAGATAGCAGACAGACACACACACATAGATAGAAAGACACATAGATAGATAGACACATAGATAGATAGATAGATAGATAGATAGATAGCAGACAGACACACACATAGATAGAAAGACACACAGATAGATAGATAGATAGATAGATAGATAGATAGATAGATAGATACTCGTCCATACAGACATTCATCTTAAAAATATTTAATAATACTACATTTAATAGGGGAAACTCACTTTTTGTTGAGCTAAAGGTAAATGGGTCAAGCCACTGCAAAATATATGCACTGACGCCTGATGCACTGATTTACCCTTAGGATAACCCTTAGGATATAATCACCTGGGGAAATGTGTTAAATTTTCCAGCAACAAAGAAGAACGATAAGATGCTTCTGTTGGTAATAAGCACTTTATTGTATAGGTTAGTTAGGTGAATTCTGAAATATCCCGGAGCCTAAAATCTAACAGCCTGAAATTTTCCAAAACATATGTACATGGATAAGAAATACAAAAGAGTCAATTACAGATATATGTGTAAAAAGCTTAAAACGGGAATTAATACGTAAATGGAAACTACTCGTTGAAATGACATTTAATGAAGATTAAGCAAAATCACAAATCAAGTGAATAAAGCAATGACAATTAATTAGATTCGATATGTAACAGTCTTTGTACGTAAATACATGTGATTCCTATGTTCCGAAATAACATCGAAATTAAATTTTCATAAGAAAATGAATAAACCAGCCAAATATAAGATGTTTGCCACAGAATTACTCGTGATAGTCCATTAATCCGGTATGATGTAGGCGGATAGACGGCCAAAGTGCTACTTATTCAACGCGTGTACATGTGACAAAATTTAATCCAGGGGAAAATATACCACTTCTAATGTTACATAATTTGAAACATTTTTTAATTAATCGTAGATGATCATTTTAGGATTCGACATTACCGAGACATGTTGTTACGTATTCTTATGTAGTTTATTTATAAATAAATCTAGTTTACAACGACAACATCAACTTAACATTACCAATTACCTGTTACAGGACAATTAATTTTTATGTGATATCCTGATATGTCTTAATAATTTATACAAAAAATATAGAATATACAGCAGACTTAGATTAATGGTTAATTAAAACAACTTAAAAGGAATTTATATTTTAAATATGTTTTTTTATATTGTTTATCATGAGGTTTTAATTATCGTAAGGCTGAAATAGTTCACTTATTACGTCTGTGATGTCATAGTTCGCCAGAAAAAAAGTATCATTACGAAAGAAAAATTTATGTTTTGATATAAAATTACAAATAGAGAACAAATTGTACCTGCTTTTTTCATGTTTGTTATTTGGTTTCTTTGGCATTAAAGTAACTAATGAAGCAGTATGGCATGTCGTCGGCTTTTATGTCATTTTTTTATCCCATTTATATATATATATATATATATATATATATATATATATATATATATATATATATATATATATATATATATATATATATATATATATCACAAAGAGATCTTCTGATGCTTAAAAAACAAAAAATAAGATTTAAGTCAAACATAACCCAATGTAACCATAGCATTGATTTTTGAACATCACAATCGCATATTAACTTTCATTAATTTCTACGAAAATTTCTAGAAATTAGCAACCATCTGCTACCCAGGTTTTTTTCAGTTCCTTGCGTTGGTGACCAAACCTGCCGATAATCTACACCTAGGGTAGGATTGATAAGTGTAGAAATTGTGTCATCAATATGGCGGATGCCAAAAAAAAAAATGCAACAGAACATTTTTCCACTGGAACTATCAATAAAGATAAAATAAAAATAAACAGCTTTTAAAGTGTTATATTACAAGTTGATAACTTGATGGTTTTGACAATGACATATTTTAGTTGTATAACAAAACAGCAAAACCACACCACTATTGTTATTATTTTTCTGTAACAAGAACCGGAGACGGAAAAGAACATACACACTCGATTAATTATGGACGCACACAATAATAAATCGCCTTGGATGTATTTAACTAAAATTTGTATTCTTCAATTTTGCATGGTAAAACGAACGATGATAGGAAACAATCGTATAAGATACACATCGATTTCTATATCGGGAAAAAAATGCTTTTTAACCTAGCCTATGTTTGTTTGCGAACGGTTATAAATTTTTGTCCATCGTTTTTAATTGGTAGCTATGATACCATTTGTAGCCATAGATCCTTTCACGATAACTGGGTGCCTACTAATTTCACTTAACACTTCCGAGTTGTAACAAAAAGTTTCGTACCCAACACAATTCATACCCAATGAAATTCAAATCGTATACAGGGAACAATTAGTATTTAATTGGGTACTACTTGTCATGGGTATGAAATGTTTTGAGCACGAAACTTCTTGATATCACTCGAAAGTGTTTGTGCGCAGGTGAAATTAGTAGGCACGCAGTTATCGTGAAGGGTTTATTGGTATTCAGTAATAGCAGCAATTTGTAACCACTGATTGGTTTAAAATTACCATTGGCAGAACTCCGAACGCACCCAATACAAAAATCACAAAAACCGAACTACTAACGATCATGACTACAAATCTGGCGAACATGGGAGAAACACAGACCTCTGGAAATAATACTGGTGGTATCAGGTGTCATGGAGGAGTACGCTTCCCCTATTGACTGACAACGCCCACCATATGTCGACAGTTAAATTCAAATAAAAACAAGCTGCTTGAAACTAATGGTTAAAGGATGTTAACTAATAAAATTCTAAATTGAGTGGTACTCTGCATCTTAATTCAAATTAAGAAATGAAATGTTTTAACCGAAAGTCATCATATTTACACCACTCCAAACCTTTATCTCAACTTTTATTTTATCTTATGATGAATATACACAATTTATTATGTGTATTACAAAATAGGAATTGGATAAAAAGATCCCACAATGAGTGTTAGTCGATTATCATGTTTATTTAACTCGAGTTCGTTAATTTTCAAAATTTGAAAACCGAGTGTCTTTTGTGATAATCAACTTACACGTGTTTAATCTGTTTCTACCATAACTGAAAAGCGCTGATTGGTAGTATGGATTATAAGCCTACATCATGTCTAGACACTATCGAGTTTGGACTCCCATGATCGCGTCAAACTTGTACGTCATTTCAATCTCTTCATTTAGCCTAAGGTTGACGATGACGTCATTTAGTTTGTGACGTCACTTAACAGCCCTGTTGGTAATTTGTAAATGTTAACAAACTGCAGCTTCTTTTATACCACCGCTTCAGAGTGGAATAGCAAAACAAGTTATGGTAGAAAGTATTGTAAATAATTATGAAAATTATTGTACTTTGAGTACATACCAAACTTTTGAGTACAAAATAATCAAGGCAGATTTCAATCTTATGGGGAATGCATACATTTTAACCAATGTTTAGTTTGTAATAAAAATGAAATTATATTTTGTTTCTTGCTATTGAAACAGCAGTAGTAGTAGTAGTAGTAGTAGTAGTAGTAGTAGTAGTAGTAGTAGTAGTAGTAGTAGTAGTAGTAGTAGTAGTAGTAGTAGTAGTAGTAGTAGTAGTAGTAGTAGTAGTAATAGTAGTAGTAGTAGTAGTAGTAGTAGTAACAGTAATAGAAATAGTAGTAGTAACAGTAGTAGTAGTAGTAGTAGTAGTAGTAGTAGTAGTAGTAGTAGTAGTAGTAGTAGTAGTAACAGTAGTAGTAGTAGTAGTAGTAGTAGTAGTAGTAGTAGTAGTAGTAGTAGTAGTAGTAGTAGTAGTAGTAGTAGTAGTAGTAGTGGCAGTAGTAGTATATTACAAATAAATTAATGAAAAGGCAAATAGCAAATAAAAATAACAATTTTGATCATTTTAGCCATGTAGGTTCTATTTCTCGCCATATTTTGAATTCATTTTAAAAGCAGTTTTTATATATACTCTCCTGTAATCAATTTCAAAATAGAGTACAATGTAATTCATACCGACACAATATGTTTCATAATTTAATTTTTGAATGATAGTAGATCTGTTATCAGTTCATGAATTAGATCCTTATTCGCTTTTTCCACTTTTCAACACTTGCTGAATCGGCCCACCTGTAACACATACTTGCACATGATACAAAAATAGTTAACTTCATGTTGTAACTATTTTTCTTTTGAAGGTAATAATAAATCGATGAAATTGTGGATGGCAGCGATAATTTACCCATAATTAACAGGAAAAGCCAAATTACTTCAATTGCTGTACATATGAATTACATATTGCACGTGAACAATGCTTGTATGTTCCATTACAGGAAGATACCTTGGAACAGTAATTAACACGAAATTGTATATCGTCAGGTATTTTACAGATTTGCATTGAGATCTACTTCAAACACAACCCCAGAAAAAAAATGATTAACAAGAATGATCGATCTTGACGTTGATCAATATCCGACATGTAGCCATTATATACCCAAATTAATAAAGAAATAATTTGTCGCGGACATTTGCCCTGGGTGCAATAACAAAGTGTACAACAACAAGATCCCATTACAATAGCAGGATTTATCTTAATATCAATATACTCAAATGTTTATGATAAAAATAAAGATGATTAGCATCGATATTTAACGCTTACTTTACTATACATAACATGACATATAACAAATAACCATTGTGTGTACATAAAAACAACAATCAATTACTAAAGTTCACAGATGTTTCTTAGAACTGTCTTGCACTGATGTGTAAAAACAAGATCTTGAAGATATAAAAATCACAAAGACTAAATTATTCATCTAAAAAGGTTCATGGGATAATATACAAATCAGGTGAAAATTGGACCACACGCGCAATATCTGAATATCCAGTGGGATCAGGTCCATGGAAACCACACATCGCACTGCACTTTTTTATAAACTACACGCCGTATTATTAGTAGGCGTGTTTTTCAAAAGTTTGTATAGAGTTAAAAAATTGGGAATCAAATTATAAATAGAGATATAAACATTAAAAATGACGAAAAAAATCACATCAATAGACCTTTTTGAGTCGTTCAGTTCCGTCAAAGTTCGTCGTGATATAATCATTCTCGGTTAAGCATATTATCGTTTATATGACATTGGATATGAATACCATTCAGTGATAGGTGCCATGTTTGATAAACAACCTACAGGAAGTAATACCACATGTAATCTTAATTCGACAGCATCTTTAACGTAATCCCTCACAGATGAACTGAAGCAAGATATCGCTGAATGTCGTCATTGTAAATATTACATAACCGGAAATGACCTTGCCCGACTTTCAGTTGAAGTCATGTGATCTGAGTACCAATTCTTCAGACAAAACTGAACGGATTGGAATAACTCGAAATTTTTGTATTCAGATTTATTTAAGAATTAGCAAATTTCAAAGAGCTTAGAAAATACAACCAGTTTTATACCATATGTGATAACATTAGAATGTCTATATATAAATAAGTATCTTAATTTTGCTCGTGGTCATATACATATATATGCATTTGCAATCACATGTCCAGTCAATGGATAATTGCAAGTTAACAACGATATGTGTATATGAATTTTATATATTCAAAAATGGAAAGTTACATTTACGAGTAAATTTCTGATTAGCATACGTAAACAAGATGGATCAAACTAGAAGCTAATTCCTTTCGAGGATTCGTTAATTCATTTAACCGGCAACTTTATTTCTTGGCACATAATCTGGTAAGGAAAAGGTAACAAACTTCTAAAAGCTTATCCAATATCGGACGTTGAGAGATTATGGGAGAAAAAACGGTTCGGTTTGGTTCAGGCGATGTAATTAAAAGCCTTTTGGTTTTTCAATACCATCCATTGTGGATTGCAAGGGTCTGTTGAACACAGGTCAATGTGATGGGGTGACGTTAGTTTGTGTTTAGGCCTAGATGTAACTGATGATGCCCATGACTGTTTATGACAGCGATTCCGAATAGATCCTTAACTTTCTTGCAGCGCGACATTTTAGAATACATATTTGACATCACTTGATTGAACTCGATTAAGAGGTCAAGCGATTACCATACTGTGATTAGAATCTAATTCGTCAGGTATATTTGATAAAATCACAAAATTTTGATACAATATACTCTCACAAAATTATTATTAAATGAGAATAAATCACTCCAAAGCTTTTTATGATCTAAAATTACTCAATTTGAATTATTCCTTATTCTCGTTTTGAATTTTCCATTTTTGCTTGCCAAAAGCTTCGCAAAAATAGAATATATATGGAAATCTTTATTCTGTATTCTAATAACTATATTCTTTATTACTTTGTTCATAATGTTTTGAGCAGATTAACATTCACTGTTATAAAACTAGTCAAAAGCCAAACTTTGATTTCGCACATTGCACTTCTATATAGACCAATAGGATTGGGCATAAGTTTGATTAACATTGTTTGAAGCACTTTCCTTTTTAAGAAAGTTTTTTTTTTTTGTAACTGAGTTAGTACGAGAGAGACGGAGACAACAATTATTACATAGGTAATCAACAAGAGATAATACATTGTAAATATTATTAACAATAACAAAGTTACAGTTTTACAAAAGAAGTCAAAACAAATGCTCAAGATGATCGTTCCTGTCAATTAGACTTCATCAGTTGAGCTCCAGTTTAAAATAGATGTTAATTTTCTAAAGAAAAAGTGGTATCATACAAGGCCAAACAATAAATCAAAATGTATAGCCAAAATCCATCTAAGAGTAACCACTGTAAAGAGTTGACCATCTTATCTTTCGAAGAATAGAAAAATAAAAGGCGGTATCATTCAAGGCCAATTCATAAATCTAAATGTATTATATTGCCAAATTCGTCCAAGAGTATCCACCGTAAATGATTTTCTTATCTTTGAGACGTTTAGTATTTAAATCGTGCTGTCTGAGTGAAATACTACTATAGTATAAAGGTATCGGCTAGTTCGGAAATACCAGGTACTGGGCTTACGTGTACCCACTGGGACTCAAATACATGTATATTTTCAGAAAACATTTGGCTGTTCCCCGTTGTTTTTTTCATATGGCATGTATTCCAAATATTTGGACACGAATGGCATATATAAGGGATTAATATTCTGTTCGGAATATCTTACTCTCATCAAATGTTCTTGACTCGTCTTTGACCATCAAATCATTTACTATACATAAGAAGTAAATACAGTATCTGTGTACATGTACAAAGAGAAATAGAATACCAATAATTTACTGTCCGTCTATGTTTATTAAATTATTGTGATTTCCTGTGTCTTCTCATTTCTGTTCTGCAAATTAGTAAAACAATGATTTATTGACTTCTGTGTAGCTGTTTCAAAGACTTACAAACGCCATGATCTGAAATATTTTGTATATTTTATTTACGAGGACGTTGAGATAATGCACAGGTGGAGAAGGAGTAGTGTTAAAACATTAGAGTGCCTTGCTGGAATTCTCCTGGTGTTGTTTTCATAGGTGATTTTTTTTTACCTTTCCCATCTGCCAGATAGGGTTTTGTATTTAAGGGATTGGCTGGGTTGTGCGGGTAATAAATGACTGTGTCGGAACTCTACATCTGTTTTAAATTCGAGCGTGATTGACAATGAAGTCTTATTGACAGAAACGATCATTTGCTTTATCCTCCATGGCACCTGATCCCACCTCTTGGTTTCCAGAGGTCCATGTTTGTCCATTTTACCGGATTTGTATCTATGTCCTGGACATTCTATTGATTTATACTTTGGTATCTGAGATTTTTTATATTTTGTACTTTTTTGTAACACTTTAACCTTAGTGCTGTTAATTATATTGTATGTCATGTCATGAGGCATATCAGACACTGATGGGTATGCAATCTGGAATAAATAATTACACAACCTCCAGCACAAACACACACACGCGCGCATGCAAAGAGGAGGGTGGGTTGTGCACGAGATATATGTACTCCCTAAATATAGTAGGGATTGAGACATTCGCCAAAAAATAGAACGGACAGACGATAATATTCAATCAAGGATTGTTGGACAGCGAGTCCGTCAAATAATAACATCAATATATCTACTTAGGAAACCATGTTGAACTATTGCAATTAGTTTATATGGTTTTGCACGGTAGAGTACACGACGATGCAATGTATGTTTAAATATTTTTGGCACATTTGTCAGTTTGTGATTGTATCACGGAATATAAAGTAGAGACGGATAAGTTGTTGTCATAAGGATATCGGGAGTCGCACTTGATGTCAACATTTCGCAATTTTTACGGTCGGTATAATGACCTAGTTTGCAATCACTATGTTTCGCTACATGTTCGGTAGCGGTTGTTTAGTCGTTTGTACCGGTTATGACGGCGATATATTCTTCATTTATGTCACTTGAGTTTGGACTGTGGTCTCACGGCGGGTGTGATCGGTCGACAAAGATGCTCACTCCTCCATTGCACCTCATCACACCTCTGGATTTCCATAGGTTCTTGTTTGTTCAATATTCACTAGATTTGTATATTGTATCCTGGACATCCTGAAGATTAATACTTTGGTATCGGTGATTTTACATTGATAATGCAATATTGTCAGACTATTGAAATTCATATACATGTACATATATATATATATATATATATATATATATATATATATATATATACACATATATATATATATATATATATATATATATATATATATATACTAGTCATTATCAGAATTTGGCCGATTTTCACTCCAAGGAAAATAAATAAGATATGATTTAAAATGACTTTCTGTCAACTGAATTTAACGAAATGACATTTCTATAAGTAAAAAAAGATGTTTGTCATTCAAAAATCCCTCCTGTTTAGTAATTTTGATAAAATAAAATGTCTGTCGTGTTACCAATTATCAAACTTTATTTAAGATAAAATTTCAATATGATTGATCAAGCTGGAACATTTTCCAATTGATATCCACTTAATAAAATGATGACACATGAATTCAAACAGACTTATTTGTCACTAAAAGGATTTTGAACCCTATAGTTGTGAACAGTCGTGATCAGGTTTAATTTCAAATTTGACTATAGGAAAATGAGCTATAACATTAGAACAAAATAAGTTATACAATCTACATATGATGTAAAAGAACAATTATAGATTTGCTAAACAAAATACATTATGTTAATTATTAATTAAGATTAATTTCAAAGTATAATAACATGACAGATAATTTCGTAACATGAAGACATTAAGACATTAAAGTAACAGCATGGACATTTTGATAGTGTTAAAACAGAATTGTGGAATTCTTAATAACAATATTGATTTATCCTAAATATTTATATATATATATATATATATATATATATATATATATATATATATATATATATCTATAAATAATTAAATTAATAAATTAATATATTTTTTTATTAATAATTTTTAATATAATATTATTATAATATTTTATATAATATTTAATAATTAATATATTATATTTAAATTTATTTAAAATTATAATATATATATATATATATATATATATATACGCCATTTTTTTTATAAAAGCTTGTGTATTTTTTACAAGTAACACCGAAGACATTTAGATAAACCTGTCGCACCAAAATACATGTAACTAAAGCAATGGAATAGTTAAATGTGACTATGATAAACAATAGTAATTTCTCTTTTATAGTTGTGATTCTATTACAAACAACGTCTTACCAGGAAATATTACCCAGAATTTATTACTTCCCATGATGTTATATAAATGAGTGAGCCAGACTTTTTTGGGTCCTGGAAATATATTCTTAAGTTTAACAGCATCAATAAGATACCAACAGCGGTCTTTTTTTCTTTTTGGCTACGTCTAATTATAATTTTATCAGCAATGATATAAAGCATTACAACATCTACACAAATAATACAAAAACAACGAAACATATGTCTAATGTGTTACTTCAAATACGTCCATACTTCTATATTTTATGTTATGATTAAATTATGCAAAACAATGTGTAAAACGTTTGTAAATATCAACAATGTGTATTTTTGCATGTGAGGTGGAATTATACTCAACTTTAAGTTCCAAAAAGGAACTTGACATCACTTTAAATCAACTTATTAGAGAATTTCAGGTGTATGTCTGTCATGTTACGATGGTTTCTCTCATGTTACTTTGAACTGGTTAAAAGTCAAACAGTAGACTATGTTTAGTCTGCATTGTTGTTTGTTCCATTGAAATGTGTTCTTTTATAATTACAAGATCCTTACCAGTTGACATTCTGTACTTTTGATATCGAAATGAAATTTAAAAAGCAAAAAACTATCAATTTTGTCCATTGTGTTACCTACTTAATCTGTCGCGTTACCTGTTTGAAAGTAACACAAAAGACAGTAACATCATGGACATTTCAACATGAATCTAAACATAATTAAGTAGTAGTTGGTACTGTTACCATAATTAGGCTATATATCATATTTGAATTTTATTATGGCCAAAATACAATACACGGTAAGTAATATAGTAAGGCTTTTGGGGGAAATGAGTAACATCACAGACTTAAAATGCACAAATGGAGGGTTACATTCAATAGTGTTTTATTCACCTCTCTATCTTCACATATTGTTCACTGAATGGTTTTTCAGCAGTTTCATAGTGGGTACTTTAAGGGAGGTAATTAAGATTTCCCTAACTGTATCAAATTATTGGTGGTAACGTGACAGACATAGAAATTATGGACATACCTATTTTTCTAATTTTATTATGTAATTATTTAGACACTACTTTATTTCATTAGTGCAACTAATATTTATAATGCTTTCTTGAAAATTCCAACGAATAAACAATTTTGGACATTACAGAAGTATAAGTATGTGTCACTATAATAGTACCACCCTGCCAATGAACAGTAAATTGCTTCGCTCTCGTCCCATAGGAATTTACTGACGTTGTTTATCCCATATAAGATCAAACAAAGATTGTGTAAGTTATAATATACGGGTATATGAATATTTACTTGTCTAAAATTATCAAAGATAGTTTTTGTAAGTTCGACAGAAAATACATGTATATACGTATATATTAAATTATTAAAGATACTTTGGTGTATGTGGCACAGAATATAGGTGTAAATATAGTATATTCTACATCATTCTATATACTTTGACTTATTCTTGCACGTAATATACAGGTAGATATGATGCATACCAAGTTAGTACAGATGCTGTCACGTTTTGATATAGGAATGAAAAGTCATGTGTAAAAGCACGTGTACCATGTGAATGTCTATATGTGACACTGTGTGGCCATATATTATCCGTTAGTGTGTGCGTATATAGCAGATAATATGCACATTTTCATTGATTAAAGGTTTGGCTTACGTGCAAAAAGGAATGCAAAATATTTGAAATGCCATTTTATGTCAATATACCAAATGTTGACAACGCAGTTTATGAAATGTGGTCAAGAGATAAAGTGACTAAAACAGTCAATAATGTCGGTATGAGATCGAAAGAATGAGAAATTGCACAAAACAAATAGGATATAAATTCCCTGCAGAGAGTACTTGCTGTCTGAATGCTTTTCTCTTTCGGTTGAGCTGGAAATTCAGAACGACATTAATATGTCAGATGTGCAGTATTTATATAATATCAATTCTAAGTTCCTGTTTCATATGAATACCTATTTATTATCTATGTTCATATACAGTCGAACCCGGATATATTGAACTCGAAGGGAGTTTTATTTTGCTTTAAATAAACATAATAGTAATAAAGTCATATAGCGGGAATCCAATCATTTCAAATAAAGCGAGATTTCAATGTAACAGGGTTCAATATAAGTGAGTTCGACTGTATTTCTATCAGTAAATCTGTCGATAAATATACCATCACATCGATACCTGTTTGCTTGTCGATAAGATTACCGTCATATCAAATATATAATATATATATATATATATATATATATATATATATATATATATATATATATATATATATATATCTGTATATATATATATATATGCCATGTATTATACATATATATATTGTGCCTTACATATTTACATAATATATAAATTGTACCTTAACGATATATATATATATATATATATATATATATATATTTTACATCAATATATTGTATATATATATATATATATATATATATACATTTTACATATAAGTACATTGTATATATATATATATATATATATATATATATTGTCGATAAGATTGCCGTCATACCAAATATAATATATATGGTATATATATATATGCGATACATTTTACATACAGTACATTGTACCTTAACGATGCGATACATTTTACATAAAGTACATTGTACCTTAACGATATATTTATATATATATATAGTTAATAAAGTCAAGGTGTCTTTACAATATGAATATGTGACTTTCTATTCGAGATTTTGACAGAATTTTATAATCTTTTGTCGATAAATATAAAAATATTTTCATATTTACATATAAATAAGTGAGTTAGACTGTATTTCTATCAGTAAATCTGTCGATAAATATACCATCACATCGATACCTGTTTGCTTGTCGATAAGATTACCGTCATACCAAATATATAATTAATATATATATATATATATATATATATATATATATATATATATATATATATATATATATATATATATGCGATACACTTTACATAAAGTAAATTGTACCTTAACGATATATATATATATATATATATATATATATATATATATATATATATATATATATATATATATATATGCGATACATTTTACATAAAGTACATTGTACCTTAACGATGCGATACATTTTACATAAAGTACATTGTACCTTAACGATATATATATATATATATATATAGTTAATAAAGTCAAGGTGTCTTTACAACATGAATATGAGACATTCTATTTGAGATTTTGACAGAATTTTATATTCTTTTGTCGATAAATATAAAAATATTTTCATATTTACATATAAATCACTGATATTTGATTTTATTTTATTTTATTTTTTGTTTTAGCCATACTCAACAATCTTCCAGTCATCTGACGTTTGACGTTTCTGACGTCCAGTTTTTATTGGTGGAGGAGAGACCCGGATTACCCAGGTAAAGACCACCGACCTTCCGGAAGAAAACTGGCAAACTTTCCCACTTAATTCGAAATGACCCCAGCGGGATTCGAAATAGAGGTGAGAGGCCTTGTGATTTAAAGCGCAATGCTCAAACCACTCGGCCACGGAGGCCCCGATCTCTGTTATAAAGATATCATACATTTTTGCATCCATCCCTCATGACACTCAATTGATCGTATTTGTTGCATTTTTGTGTATTATACTGATAACAATTGATTGTCATAATACCAAAGTATTTAGAGCCAGAAGGTCTAAGAGATGGTTTACAATTTGAAGAATCACAGTCCTCCGGTAAATCCAGAGAGGGGACCATGTGTCATGTCGAACGATCACACCGGATGTTTGGTAGAACAATCACTGGATCCATCTGCTATGCATTTCTATTTTGACTTAATCCTCCACTATTTCATTTTGTTGTACTAAAATATATATAATCATACATTAAAACAAATGTTTGACGATAGAACGTTAAGTTAGTTTGTATTCCAAATCTATACCAGTTACAAGTTCGATGCTTAAATTATTCCAGGATAAACGATCAAAATACACGGTTCACATTTCATCAAACAGATTTTTAAGAGACTCTCGCGCGATCGGATTTCCTATTTCATAATCCTCACGCGACCGAATTACGCTGTAATGTATTTTTTGCACGATTGGTATATATAACAATGTAAATAACTAGATCTAATAAATTTGGCGAGATCTCTCAAAAGCTATAGACTTTCCTGTTTCCATATTTCTCACGCTTTCCGCAATATTGTCTAGTGAATTGTAATCATTCAATATTTCGTTAAAGGATTATTTGTTTGAAAGTTTATCTGTTGTTTATGACTTGTTTTTTGTGAGTTGAAATCTGATATGTTTATGTATGATAATCTTTTTCTTTGTGTTGTTTTGCATCCTGTCACATACTTTTCACTAGTGCCAAAAATGTTGAACTGAGCTTTGGTCAGACGCCATTGGTCAGAGGGTTCTTTTACTTTCCATCATTTTTGTGACATTATATATATATATATATATAACATTAGCTGGTGCAAGAAATACAAAAGTATATATCTCAAGCTTGGATATGAGTATTAATCATCTGATGGTTCGATTGACAACATAAGCTAGTGAAATATATGCCCAAACATTTATACCTCAAGCTTGGATATGAGTATTAAACATCTTGATATAAACATTTGATAGTTCAATTGACAACATAAGCAATGTAATATATTCAAAATTGTATATTTCAAGTTTAGATATAAGTATTAAATATCTTGATATACATGTAGTTCAATTGACAACATTAGCTTGTACAACATATATCTAATTAGCTTATTTTTACGTCACGTCGATAATTTCTTTAGGTATACGGTGGCGGTCAGTTTTAGATGATGAAGAAAAAGAATACGAGAAGACACCATCGACCTTTAACAGGTACACTGGCAAACTTTCTCACAAAATCATCTTATCGTGGTATTATTTATCATGTATCTGACATTTCTAGCCCCATCTCGTTTGGGGTTCGCGGTTGTTCTTCGTGTCGACACCGTTGGTATATCTACTTTTTCACCGAACTTGACCTTTTCACCGAGTTCGAAAGGGTTTTATGGAACACTTGCGACGGTTGCGGCATGCTGACTCTTTCTGGACACGTGATCCAATCCCGTTTGAGATTCGCAATTGTTGAAACTGTTTGTATATCTGATTTGTCGTGTTCTGATGAACTTTGAGTTTCGATTATTCATTGGTACTTCTTCCTTTTAACTTCATTCTACATGCATTTTTTTAATCCAGTTACCCCTGAATATCTGAGTGGAATGTTCTTCTCCTTTATTTAAGGCCAGTGTATTATGATATGTAGGTTTCAAAGGTTTAAACCATGATTTAATAATATTAAACGATAGAAATTTCCAATTATTGAATGTCCTCGAATTAGTGTTTCTAAGGATTGTAATATCGTACACAAGTCAACCATTATTCATTTATTCCTGGAGGAAATATGATCAGCTATTTTCATTATTAGGGGATTTAGATTCCTTGTAAATAACATCATTCGCATTCCAGGATAATGTGATTGGAATATTATGGTTAGAAACAAGACCTTGAATCAAATTGTAAGTGTAACTTAATATAACCTTTACTGATTTTCAATTAATTTTGAAAACATAGCATTGGGCTTCTTATTATCCTGGACAATTCTTACGGCTCATTTGATGTCTGTTTACTGACCAACTGTCTGAGATAAGTACAAACACTGTGTTATTTAATCATGCGGTTTCCGCTTTAGCTATACAACCAGCATCAACTAACTGCACCTAAATATTAACCTACTGAAACATAGCATTTTCTATTATCATTTGTCAATCTGACATGAAAGGTTAAAATGGTAAAGGGAATTATAGGGGAAAAAATGCATGTAAGACAAATAAAAATCACGCGAGGAAATACAAATCCCTTGGAGGGAAATGATACTCATTTACAAAAGGAATTTGTTTGTTTGTTTTTTATTTTTTATTTGTTTTTTGTTTTTGTTTTTGTTTTTGTTTTTTGTTTTTTTTTTTTTTGTTTTTTTTTTGTGAGTGTGATTTCTTTTTTTTTTTTTGTCTGTAGAAAAATAAAATCATCAGGAATAAAAGAAATCCTAAAGGTTAAAGAAAATCCTTTGGATAAACAAATTTCCAAAACGTAAATTTAATTTTCTAGGTATATTTTGTACTGCTACTTCGTTACAAAGCTGTTTGCAATCAAGGCGGGGTAAATCGCTATTTAATGATTATTTATATGTACACTTGAATAGAAAGTGTCACATACAAAGGCTTTCTCGGAACCTTTTAATTTAGATTCAGAGATGACGACCATTTACCATGGAGCAGTAAACATACCCTTTCGACCTCTCATATATGTCATGAGTCCACAGTCAAATTCATTTGAAAACGATTGTGAAAAATACTCTTCACAATCGGTATAGTTAATTCAACAACGGGCAAATGAGCATTTTAATTAATTGCAAAAAAGGTCATTATACCGACCGTACATTCGCGAAATGCTGACATTAAACGCGATTCCTCATACCCTTATGACTTATCAGTAAGATGGTTTGACTCTATATATGAAATGATCATATGTTGAAAACAAACAGCATGACGGATCATCTGGGAGATATAAACACCACAGACAGGCGTAAAACGGGAATATTACTCCTTAATTGTAGTAAATTGCCGAAAAGAAAGACAATCATTACGTTTTGTTACTTTGAATTCCTGTATATATCTATATAGGAAGTATAATGAAGAAGTACCAATGGATATTCGAAACTTTAAGTACGCTAGAATACGACAAATTAGATATAACAACAGTCTTAATACAAAGAACAATTGCAAATCCCAAACGTAATGGGACCAGGTGT
Source organism: Atrina japonica (assembly GCA_030159075.1). Classification (NCBI taxonomy): domain Eukaryota; kingdom Metazoa; phylum Mollusca; class Bivalvia; order Pterioida; family Pinnidae; genus Atrina; species Atrina japonica. The sequence goes on along the minus strand of BROG01000103.1, from coordinate 468,532 downwards.
CCGGGAGAAGTCAGCGTCCCCTGTCAGCATGTCTCACTCATCGTAAATGTCCTGTGGAAAATGATTGAATGTACCTTATGTATGTTAGATAAGGTTTAATGATTATTGAAGAAAGGGTAAAATATTATTTGCCAGTGAAACAGGAATATCACTGATTGAATAAAATGTGCTGAAAAATTTGGTCTTCAAAGACCACGTATATACAGCCAGATTTGTTTATGAAGGAGATTCAAGGAAAGAAGTAAAAGTTGTCATTATAGACACGTTGCCTTTATAAAAAGGTGGTCTTAAATGCAAGTATGACTTAATTATCATTAATTCTACGCATCCTCACAGGAATGCTTACTCCTTCCGGACACTTTGTCCTGTCCCGTCTTGGATTCGCAAATGTTTTTCGTATTGCAACCGTTGTTATATCTACCTTTCCAACGAGCCTGACCTTTTTCTGAGAACTTGACGTTTTCAGAGAACCTAACCTTTTCACCGAACACGAGATGTTTCAGTGGGACAGTTGCTGACTCCCTCCGGACTCCTGGTCTCCATCACGTTTGGGATTCGCAATTGTTTTTTGCGTTGAGATTGTTGCTATATATACCTTTTCACCGGCCTTGACCGCTTCACCGAGCTTGACCTTTTCTGAGAATTGAGATTGTTGCTATATATACCTTTTCACCGGCCTTGACCCCTTCACCGAGCTTGAACTTTTCCCCGAACTCGATAGGTTTCTATGGGGCATTTGCGACGGTTGTTGTATGCTGACAGGGACGCTTACTCCTTCCGGACACCTGGTCCTAACCCGTTTGGAATTCGCAATTGTTCTTTATTTTGAGACCATTTGTAGATCAGATTTATCGTGTTCTAATGGAGTTTGAGTTTCCATTATCCATCGTTACTTTTTCCTTTTTACTTAATATATATTGCAGCATCTTTTATCTCCATTTCAGTGCACATTTGTTCGCTACCATGTGATTAAAAATATTGTTAATATTGTTAAATTATTGCATAAAACACTACTTAAACAAATTAAAAAAGATGTTCATGCTCTGCCCACGGAAAGCATTACATTGTTAGTTTGGCAGATTTGCATTGAACACAGATGGATAGCAGAGCATGTTTTAGTGTTCCTTTCAGTTTTATACTTTATATACATGTACATTACATTGGTATTTGATGTGGTTGTCTTTCCTTGCGCAAAATCATGAACAATAATACCAAAGTTATAACGCAAACACACTCATACACAAAACCGGAGAATGAAGGAAAAGCTACATGTTACATGTATAAGGTAATCAAGTTACAAAATTGATTTCAAACAAATGTTAGTTTAGTTTTTTAGTTATCCATTTGTTTGTTTCAATTTTGTAACTTGATCACCTTTTACATGTAATATGTAGCCTTTCTTCTTTCATTCTCCAAGTTTGTGTGTGTCAGTGTGTGTTTGTGTGGCGTGCGAGTGTGTATGTGTACGTTTTTTATGCGATTATAATGTTCCGAAAATTTTAGTTTAATTTTGTCCATTTCGTTAGTCATTTTAGTGCTATATATATATATATATATATATATATATATATTATATATATATATATATATATATATATATATATATATATATATATATATATATATATGAAGTACTTAGGCATGAATCTTAGAACATTTTATTTCTTGATCAAATAAGCGTGTTCGCATGTCAATCAATGAAACAATAATAAGTCTGACTCTACAGTCATTGATTCAATTTGCACTTTCGTTCGATTGAATTTAAGAATTAAGCTCCGAGATCAGGAATTCGATTCAGATATAAAATTGCCAAATTTATCTCCATTTCCGACAAATATATTGTAAAAATCAATATTAGGCATACTGCAGTTCTGAAATATTCTAAATGAAATTTTACCCAAATATGACGAAATAAAACGAAAACCAGATATACACAATCAATGAATCGATTTGAAGAATGCGACATGATTAACATATTTTTACTTGAATTCTGAATGATATTTTAGTCCACACTCAATAAGATTTCTGTCTTATTGTAGCGGCCAGCTTTTTATTGTGAAAGAGAGAAGCTGTATCAGGAAGAGACCACCGGCCTTATGCAAGTAAACTGGCAAACTTTCTCACAAAATCAGCTTAGGTTCCAGAAGGACTGGAACCTGCGCTGACTAGAGGTTAGAGGTTATATGCTTTAAAGTGTGATGCTCTAACCTGTCAGTCACAGAGGCCCATGAGTCGATATGAAGAAAAAGATCAACATACATATGGCACGTGCTTAATGACTTTTTGATGATTTTGAGTACAGTATAAAATTCACAGACGCCAAAGCTTCGATCTTTAGGAACATGTAGGAGACGATATACAATCTGATGAACATTGGACAAACACGGACTTCTAAAAATACAAAGGTGGCTATGGTATCAGGTGTCATGGAGAAGTAAGCATCCCTTGTTGACCGACCACACCCTCCGCGAGTCAAATGAAATAAGGAAGAATATAAAAATTTCAGATACCAAAGTATAAAATGTCCAGGAAATAGATACAAATCCGGTAAAAATGGACAAACACGGACCTCTGGAAACCAAGAGGTGGGATCAGGTGCCATGGAGGAGTAAGCATCCCCTGTCGACCGGTCACACCCGCCGTGAGTCCACAGTCAAGTCCAATGAAACAAGTGAGGAGTGAAATCAATCCTGAATTTCATTTCGTGCAACATAGTAATTGCAAACAAAGTTATTATACCGACCGTAAAATTTGTACATTAATTGCCACTCCTAGTATTTTGTGACAACGAATTACTATTAAGTAGTTTTCTCTGTAAATGAAATGTTCACATGTTGAACATGCCATGGCATATCAGATCTGCGAGAAATAAACAGCATATACAAAAAATAGCGTGACATTACTACTTAAATGTGGAAAGTTGACGGTGATGAAAAGCGAAATCATAGCATTAACTTCTCGTACAGCTTGTCTATATATAGTAAAATACCCAAGTAAAAGCGTATGAGCTTAATTATGTGGTGTCTTTAATTTCTACTTCGTTGATATAGTTCTCATTGACATATGCATGAAAGTTGTCATTATTAATTGACAAAACGTATATAATCGGAATACCAACACAGCCAAATAGATACTGGATTCTACCAAATATAGATTTACGAACAAAGGGGAATAAATCCAGCAACGAACAACGAAGTTATTTCAGCATAATGTGTAAAGTATTCCGCATGAAACTGAGAAATTATAGGCAGTATGATATGTATGTTTATAATCTTTATCTTTTATATAATGAAATCAAATTTTATTTTGTAATTTTACTTATTCCCTTCCTTTATAAAAGATTGTTACCTCCATATCAAAATTCACCTGACTGAATCTACACACATTTTAATCACAACAAGCTCGTTTCTGTAATCAGGCTTTTTTTTTCAATCAATTACACTATCTACAATAGATTTATCAATCAAATTGTTTTTTGAAAGAAGTTCAACAAACACAATTATTACATCAAACATTTTATTTGCCTTCCCATTGTTTACACAATATGATTATTTGTCCAGGACAGCACTTCCGGACTCTACATCTATTTTTAATTCGAGTTACACTGATGAAGACTTAATGACAGAAAAGATCGTCTTGAACATTTGCTATGGTCTTTTTCTTTTTCTTTTTTTTTTGGGGGGGGGGGCAATACTTGAACTTTCTGTGCTTGCTTTGTTATGAATTTCCTTTATTTCGATTTATAGTACTGATAGGTTAAATTTGGAAATACATACATGTATTTTGTTATCGCTTTTCAATATGTATAAGTAATAAATTATGATAAAAAGAATTTCATTTTCTGTTAAAATTACTAAATCATGAAAAAAATGAAAATTTTAATATTATGAGAAGATATACAATAAAAGCATTAGATATTTTGAATTTATGGTATAAGTTTCATCAGAGTTGCTTCAGATATGACTCTCCAACAATGTTTTTAAAGATGTAGTTTTATGTAAAAAAAATATAGAGAAAAATAAAAATGTCCCCATTTTTGTCACCCAGCTGGTATTATATATAACTAGTATATAACAAATTTATATCATATAACATGCACAATCATAAATATTAAAATTTACAAAACTTCATAAACTGTTTTGTACAGAGTTTTGTACGAAGTAAATCAAGCGATCAATTTAAGTAACTTCATAAAATAAATGTTTGTTATCATCATATAGAAAAAAAAAACTAAATTTAACTGAGGAAAATTAAGTTTAACTGTGCCAAAATCACAAAAATTAGTTAAACCTAGTTTTTCTCGAGAAAAACCTAGTTTTCTAAGGTTACTATGGGTTACGAGTTAAACCTAATTTTTCTCCAGTTAATCCTAATTTTTCTCGTAACCCAAATTAACTGGAGAAAAACCATTTTTAACTGAGTAAAACTAGGTTGACCTGCGCTACAAACGCATTAATGAGTATTTGTTGCTTTTGAACTTCGTTTAGTAGTTATTTAGTTATCCTTTTGTTTGATTTCCATTTTCATTTATTTATTGCATTACCACGGTGCACTTGTATAATGTAACATTTCTTTCACTCTCCGGTTGTGTGTGTGTGTGTGTGTGTGTGTGTGTGTGTGTGTGTGTGTGTGTGTACGTTTTTTCATGTTATTTTAATTGTTTTGTCCTGATGAAGGTACAGGTCGTCCCGAAAATTTGACATTCAATTTGTCCGTGTCGTTAGTCATTTTAGTGTTTTATATATTCTTTCCCTGACTTGTATCTGTTGCTTAGATCCGACACCCTGGGGTGTATATATATATATATATATATATATATATATATATCGTTCAGGTTTGTTGACATACTGATCTGGAGATAATCTCATTTTGTGTGTGGCACGAGTGACGACGACTAAACTTTAATTATTGTTAGAAACCTGAAAACTTTAAACCATCTGTTATATTTGTGCGCGCTTCACATTCAAATTCTTAAATCTAAAATTTGTTATCAGATTTGAAGGTATTCTTGTTTGCAAACAAAGTGTCAATTCATATTGAAGGTGGTTTGTTATCCAAAAGTAAATATGGCTTGCAGATTAGTCGAAAGTAGCTCTCACTGCGATAATTGTGGTCACTCTTTGCTCGCCAGGATGCAGATCTTTTCCATTCTCTGTCTTGACTTTTAAGATTTAAATTATTCCTCATTAGAATCAATGGAACAGAAATGAAGGTGACGGGTTGAGAGGAATTTGTTAGCGGGTATTTGTGGCAATATTGTTAAGTGTGATTTAAAATACCTTGTTAAACGTAAGTTTGTTTACGGTGGAAATTAGATCTTTATCGAGTCCAGATAAAACGTCAGCTTTATAACATTAATTTGTCAGATTCAATTTCCTCAAATGAGTTTATCAGGTTTGATCTCGGACATAGTGACAACTTTTACTGTAGATGACAATGATTTCGAGATTTAAGATTTAAGATAAGCTAAGAGGCCCAAAAGTTACAATTCTAGTTCTAAGCTACAGATGCGATATAGTTTGTTTAAATGTCATTTAGTTGTTAACTTTTCATCACTTTTCTAAAACTATATAACTTTGGTATTGTTAATATCATTTATCCATTATTTTGGTTTATATACCTGTCTATCTGTAACAACAACAACTGTTACAATAAAAATGAATAAAAATAATACATGTGTACTTGTAATGCTAATTATAACATTAATCATAATAGAAATATATCAGACGATAAAATTAAGAATTATTATTGTAATTATCATAATCATTATTATCAAGATAATATTATTATGATAACGATGCATATGTCCTTCCTTCTATCATGATATAAAAATCATATTCCACTAGCTTGTACCACAGACGGATAATAAGTCAATATTGGTCGCATGTTCGATAGAAGGGTTCTTTTTTTCTCGAAATCTTTTTGTGGGCCAATCATTCTGACTTATTTAGATATAAAATCTCAGATACCAAAGTAAAAATCTTCAGGATGTCCAGGATACATAATTTTTATATAGATCTGGTGAAATTGGACAAACACGGACCTCTGGAAATCCAGAAAGTGTTATTTCACAGAACTGCATAAAGTTCTATTTATAACGTTTTTTTCTCTGAATAAATAATATATATATATATATATATATATATATATATATATATATATATATATATATATATATATATATATATATATATATATATATATATATATATATATAATTTGTTTAATGCTGTTTAACGTCACCGAATGCGGGTGAAGGGATATATATATATATATATTTATAACGTTTTTCTATCATCAAATATTTCTCTGAATAAATAATATATATATATATATATATATATATATATATATATATATATATATATATATATATATATATATATATATATAATTTGTTTAATGCTGTTTAACGTCACCGAATGCGGGTGAAGGGATATATATATATATATATATATATATATATATATATATATATATATATATATATATATATATATATATATATATATATATATATATATATATATATATATATCACCATATCCAATTCCAGCACCTGGTAATATGAATATCGCGAGCTCGGACAAGCAGCAATTGTGTGAGGTAAAATTTAGCATATTCCATCCTAGCATATAAAATGTCCTTAGCCACAAGAAATAAAAGTGGGGTCTTAAATTTGACATTGAGCTGTATCGACGATGCTTTGTCTGCCCATATTGAAAGATGTCATACCTTTGTAGATGTGGTGTTTCCCGACTCACTAGAAATTAAATGTAACACAGAATAATATAAAGCATGTACTTTGTATTTCAACATTTTCCTGATGTAAACACCGATCAGGAATTATACATCAAATGATAAACTTGACTTCGGCTTATCCAAAATCAACTTTCTACATCAAAAACGTACCCTCAACCCACCTGCATATTGTATTTAATATGTTTCCAAAATGCATGTGGTATGATACGCAAGACATGTATACATACGATCATTTCATATTCAATCGCAAACTAATTAAAATGAGAAGTTTATATGAAAAGCAAATGAAAAATCACACTTAATTAAAGTTACCTTTTCGCAAATACATTTTACATACAAGTTATTCTTTACCAGATCTAGTTGGGCCTCCGTAACCGAGTCGTTTCAGCATTGTGCTTTAAATGAAGCTTAAGTTCCTTATCTATGGTCAGCGCAGGTTCGAGCCCCGTTGGAACCTAGCCTGATATTGTGAGAATATTTGCCAATCCATTTGCAGAAGGTGGACTCGGTGTTCTCTTTCGAAGTAGGGCCTACATTGTAACCGGATTTTTCTCATCCACCATTAAAAACTGGTCGCCACCATATAACTGAAAAAAAATGTTGAGTGTGGCGTAAAACACCATTATAGCAAAAGAACGAATCATTTCTGTGTTTACTTGTCTGACTTGTAGAAGGTGGTATATCATCATCTCCAATGTGTTGGAATTAGACCTCTGGTTGTCTGGTTATATGACTCGTCTGCAGACGACTGCTCTAGGTAACAAGTCGTGCATCCTTGTCTGCCGCTTTGACGATCTTTCAAATTGTCCCCTTATATCATCATGTCCCCCAGTTGGCGAATCCACCGAGAAAGTATATGTGAATAAACGTTAAGTGCATGTAGAAATGTTTATTACAGAACATTACTCCCCTGGATGTGACTTTGATATATTTTATCGATCGTGACCTACATGTAGAATTTTCAAGAAAGTCCTGAACTCCACTTTTCCAGAGATATCCACACGAAAATAACGTCGAATAAGGTTTTAATCAAAAGCAAGTTATGTTTATACATTTATTTTTTAAGAAACGCGAACTTGATTGCTCGGGCATATCATCTTATTTTTAAATTATAGTAACGTATTGACACCAGGGGAGGATCCAGGATTCCACGTTAGAAGCTCTTCACCAAGCGTTGTAACAGGCAGTTGCGTAGGAAGCAAATCAAAAGTGGGGGCCAATTTTTTTTTTTTTTTTTTTTTTTGAAAGTAATTTTCCCAGGGAAAAAAATTGTCACGTGCCTTTTGATTATGCCATTAATACATACAACAGTGGTGGATGTAGAAAATTTTAAAAGGTGGTGTTTTTAGGCTGGTGACATAAAATTATACCTAATTGTGATTCAATGCATACATCATGAAAAGCAGACTGATTATTCATTTGAAAGTTGGAGTAGCGTAAATGTAAAATTTGTTTTAAATTGGTTACACAAAATTATACCTATTTGTGATGCAATGCAAACCTCATCAAATGCAGAATGGGGACTTAAAGTTGGAGTAACATAAATTATTCGCCAAGCGGAGCGAGTTAGAGGAAAGAAAGAGTATATAATTGTTTTCGCCGAGCGTAGCAAGGCGCCAAAAATTTGGTAGGCCTAATTTAAAAGCTCTGGGAAGCCTTTTTCTGGATTCCAGAAGTGATGTTAATTAATATAAAATAAAATTTGTAAGTGAAAAAAGTGGGGGCGCCCCTGGTCCCCGGTCCCTTCGCCTATGACAGGGGAGGTTTTTTTATGTAACTTATTATTCATTTTCCACATTTGATAGAAATATTAAAGGTTTTTAATTTGTTTGCCAACTTTACAGTTACTAGTGAATGTTACCAGCTTATGTACAAGATTTATCAGCGAAAATGGTCAGGTTGTAATCAGTTATCATAGACAAATTAATCTAAATTAAATTTTGAAAAGAAACAGTCATTAGAACAATCAATGATACATATCTAAATATCATAATAGAAATTATAATTTACATGAATTGTGATCCGGAATATCTGAATAGATAAATACGGTCCGGTTTTCACTCCTACAATTTTCAATTTTCCGGAAGTGAATTACTACTGTCAGCTGCAGATTTTGTAAACACCAGTTGAGTTAAAACGTTGTTGATATTGCCCAATACAGATTTTAAGGATAATTTGTAGTCGGTCAAATAACAGATTTTATTTGTTATATCTATTTACTTGTAAATATTGCACAAACATGAACAGTAATTAAATGACCGTGAGTCATCTTTTGTTGTATCACTTCTGACTTCAGACACTTGGAAATTGGCAGCCTTTGTAATTACCATTGAATGATTGATAAGATCTTTTGAAATAATTTACCTATAACAATATGTCTGGATTTCTTGATAACTGTAACTGGCCACGTTGTGAGTGTTTGGAACTTGGCGAAAGGAGAAATGCAGTTGCTTCAATAATATCCGGGATATTGGTAAGTCGACAAATTGAAAAGAAATACACATCAGTGACATAGCCGATTACCACATAGACTATACATTCAATATGCGGGTCGTTTAAAAAACCGAAAAGAAGCAAGATTAACCGAAAAGAAGACTGAAATTACCAATAAGAGTCATATTTAAAAGAGAATGTGTATCAAATTGACTAGTTTAACTGTCGGACTGAATATTAATCCATAGTTATGCCGTAAGTAGAAATCACCAAAAAAAAAACCAGTGAAGACAGCTTACTGTACATATAGTTGTAACACATAACTTTATTATCATTATCATTTATATATTGTGAAAAAATCACAAATTACAATGATGAAATATTGACAATTGCAACCAGTGCTACAGCAAATCTTGGTCCATAACAAACTCTGCACACCATAGTTTTGGTCCTCAGCAATATCATTGTCATTCACAGCATACAATGTTAGTCCTATAATATAAGTCTTAGTTGGTTCAATTTTTTTATTTTGTTTCAACATTGTTTTTTATCAAATGATGCTGAACCATGAAGTCTTTTGGGAAGTCCCTGTTTTACGTAGCATTCTGAAAGACTGCAGAATGTCTTTTGTGTGACCAGTTTGACAGTCTAAAAGGTGGAGTGATAGTTGGAAAACTGTTTCAAAATAGGATATAACTCTACCATATGATTCAGTAAACAATGTTTGTAAATATTTGAGATGTTTTTCTGTAATAGTAATGACAAAAATAAACTCAAGACTGTTGAAAACATTGTCAAATAACCATTAAAATTTCCCACAAAAATTTGTTGGGAACTTGCTACGTGAAAATGGCAACTTCTGATAAGACTTCGTGGTTCAGCATTAAAAGTAAAAATAAATATCCAATAAAAAGTGTTGAAAGCAAATGATTTGAACCAACGGAGGCTTATCTTATAAAACTATATATAATATTTTCAACTACAGCTTGTTGCAAATCAGAGATGTATGTATTATATGCATCTGTTTGTAAAACTATCACACCTTCATATGTTTTCACCTATATGTTGAATTTGACAACTTCATTATGTCTCAGTTAATATGGGATCATTCGGAAGGATCCTTAGAACGTCATAAACCCACGAAGTCAGATACAGGTAAATTGGTCGAAATCTCCATTGCTCCAAATTAACTCATCAACCCCTAAAGACACATTTGGGCTGGTCTAAATCATTGATTTACAGAAGAGTCCATTATTTTTCAGGGGTTGATGAGTTAAATACATGTAGACTGCAGCTGCATATTTTATGCACCATTTATTGAATACACATTGACAATATCATTAAAAATTTAAAATCAATGTGGAAGATTCACAAAGCGATTTAAATCTAGAGCCTGAAATTAACATTTAGAACAGAACAGGTTGTTAATTACCCTAGCAAACTTATTTCTCTCTGTAAGATCTATTGCATGTACAAAATGTACATGTATCATAGTATATTCTGAAAGACTCTTGGTCATAAAGTGGTCATGCACTACATGTATATATGGTATCTACATGTAAAATGTGCAGTTTACATCTTTACTGATACAGTATAATGCTTACATGTCTGACAACAAAATGTTGTCATCTTGTATATTAACTCATTCATCCCTAAATACGTTTGGACTGGCCTAAATCATTGATTTACAGAAGAGTCTTGTTTTTCAGGGGTTGATGAGTTAATTTTATTCCTAAATTCAACAGCTGATAGACAAGGAAGTTCGTTCAAATATACATGTAATGTTGATAAGCCTCAGTAGATGGGTAAAAATATGGACCCCCCCCACACACACACACACCCCACCCCGGGAAGCTAAGCTGATTTTGTAAGAAAGTTATAAATTGGCCATTTGATTTGCGGAGGACTGGTTGTAGGTGGTCTATTCTTTTCCCCAGATATATCGTACATGTAACTACATGTATACTTGTAACTGAGTTTTCTCCTCCACCATTAAAAATATTATAAACATAATTATCAAAGTTATAATGCTCAAGGTGATTGTTTCTGTCAATTAGACTTCATCAGTTGAGCTCCAATTCTAAACAGATTTTCTAAAGAGAAAGTGGTATCAGACAAGGCCAAATAATAAATCTAAACTGGCTGCCACCATCACATACATTTATAACTTTGTTTAGTGTGGAACAAAAGTCATTTAAAAACAAACAGACAAACAAAACAGAACCTGATATAGCATAGACGATTTTTTTTTCAGTTTTTCTCAGGCTGGTGGATAGTTATTGATGCTGCAGCAGCATATCCATCACAAACAGATTTTAATCATGCCTTCCATACATGTGGTGTAGTTGGAACGGTGGCATTTTTTCTGTAAGTATATTGTTAATAAACTTTGAAGCTTATGATGTTTGTGTTAATGTGTGGTACATGTACACCAATACCTCACTGCTCAGTATTTATAAATTACCAGGTACACCTACTTTGCTTCAATTTGTGATATTCTCATATCATACATTACTCCAATAATATTAGAGGTCGCCTTACTTTGGATATGCTGAAGTTAACTGCACAAGTCAAAAGTATCTCGCCATTTAATCCTCTAACTTTGTTAGAGTGATCATACACATGCTAAATGTACAATATGTACAAAATGTATTTCAGTCAAATGAGAATTAGTAATATAATGTGGTAAAATTTAAGGTAAAACATGTACTTTTTCAAAACTGCTAGGCTAAATATCTCTATAAATAAAACCTCTTTTGAGAGACCACCTGTCTTAAGGGACCACATTTCAAACTAAGGCAGAAGGGGTGATCTATAAAGACAGGTTCCACGATATTTGCTAGACATTTTCTTCAGTTGAGAATGAAATTTTGGTAAGTGTTACTTACCAATATATGAAAAATAACATGTACATTGTGTAAATGCTTATCTGACTAAAATTTCAGTGGAATTAAAGATTTTATGCTGTATTTTAAATTTCAGAATCAATTCTGTATCCAATGGTCAGATACGAGGGGATTCTTACACAGATGGCTGTATTGGACAGACTGGAGCACGTGTCTGGTTATTTATTGGATTTTTACTTGGTTTTGGATCCTTAATTGCTGCTTGTTGGATTCTTTTTGGATTTTATGTCGTCAATAATCCAAGTAAGCCTTGCGACTCTTTCTGATAGTTTTTAAGGCACAGCCTTATTGCTATGACAGGCTCAAAACTCGGTTTTTCTGTGTACTCAATTAAGCATCGTGAGCAACTCCATTCAAAAATCAATGTGCCATAGGATTTGCAAAACTACTACTTGTGCTGTAGAAAAATTTTAAAATCTGTTGAAAGTCGTGATAGATGTACAACCATGGGACATAAATATTTGTCACTTATTTTCTTTTTTGTTTTACATAAACCAACAATTTTAAGATGCACACATAATTTAAGCAATATTTCAAATATTTTGAGTTTACGTAAAGGAAATTGAATTAATATTCTTTTAATCATTTTGAAATTTAGATATACTTTTGTTTATTTTGAGAAAATAATGATTCTGTTGAGGATAAAATTACTTCAGAGTAAAGATGACTCACAGTCATTTAGACATTGATTCATATGTAAATAAATATAATGTACAGTTCACCCGTGATACCAACTTTTGTTTTCCTGAATTTTGGTGGTAAAACGGGTTTGGCAATATATCGAGGTTTACTATTTTCGAGGTGTGGTCGTTCTTATCATGACATGTCTTTAATCCCTTTTGTATATCATATCCTGTTTACAACTCACTATCGTACATGTAAATTCGGATATTTTGTCTATTGTTTAAATTGGACAATTTGGCCACCGTATTAAAATGGCCAAAATTAAGCCGTCATAAATATGTAGCAGTACATATCCGATGGCTGGAAAATCTAGATCTGTTTCTAACATTAACCTGGAAGCAATACTAATGTTAACTTTCATCGGTTTTTTGTTTAACATAACTCTTTGACAGACCTGTAATACAAAAGTTAAAGTTTATATATCTCATCTAATCATAATTGTTTCTTGACGAGTGATAATTCCTGTGTCAACACACGATGTATCTATTTGTTCCAACTTTCACAGAAGTGAGATTTGAAAATTCTGACACTCGTAAGTTGGTCCCCCTCTGACTTCTACACTTTGTTCATACAACCGGATATACCAGTTTATAACCCTCAATATTCGAGTTATCTCCCTTTGCAGTTGAAGTATGAAATAAACAAGCTACCGTCGGCTAACAGTTTTACTCATACCTGGGGTTTTTTTTTCGTTTTGTCTTGTGATATGTTCGAGGGATATATATATATATAAATACAGGGCTCGTGCTGCTAATCGACATTTGCGAAAAAATAAATTGTCTGGCGAAATTTCAGGCCAGGACTTGCCCTGTAAATATAATGTATTTTTTATGCCTTTAATGTCCATCTTGGTCGGGGCAAACTTTTTTTTTTATCATGATTTGTTAGTTCATCCATTTATTTTTCCTTGCAGCATTTTGGTTTCCATCAAATGACTTTTAAAAGTTTCTCTCATTTCTCTCATAATATCCAAAGGATGCAATTAAATTTATATATAGGATAAACACATATTTTAAAATAGAAGGAAATGATTCAATTCACATTTTATACATGTATGCATGAATAGACCTAACTCATCACACTTAATTCATGCACTGGTCAATAAGGGATCATCTCACAATTGCAAGTCAACACAAGTTTCAAGTCAACATTTTTGTTTGTTTTTATGTTGTTTTACATCCTATGTGATAAGATGAAATCATTTCATTATCATAGTTTTGTGCATTATATTAAACATGATGCAGACTCTATAAATCTGATTTTTTTTTTCAGTTAATAAAAAATAATTTAATTATGATACAATCCAATGTCATTGTAGCTGTCATACATCCCAGAGTTTCTGATTTGCATACGACCTACTTATGCATAAATCAGAAAGAATAATGGGTGCTATTTTACCAACTTTGCATTTGCCCACACAAACTATTACAAAATTTTGTATTTCAGTAAATGGGTAAAATTTTTGTTTCCAAACCAAAAATTTGCATATCGGTATTCACAATTCAGTTATGTATGGTTCATTATTTACATATAAAATCTTTGACAGGATGGTAATAGAAAGGTTTTATGTTTATATCCTCCATCTTCTCATAATTATTTCTTTAGGTGTGATAAATTCTATGTAAACACAAGACAACTTAATTAATAATTTTTTCCAACTCTCCCAGGAGCAAGATTTGAAAATTGTGACGCTCGATGTTTTAGTTATCTCCCGTCATAGTCGTAATATATAAAGTAAACAAGTGACTGTTGGCTAACAGTTTTTCTCACACCTGTTCATTCACCTAGTCTGGCAATATGGTCAAAGGATTTAACAAGCATAATGACCATTTGTAATGCAGAATTGGTAGTGGATGGCGGTATGAGGGTTTTGGCATTATAAGGGGGGTGGGATTACATGTATATGGAATGACATTTGAACTTCAAGGAATATTGACATTTTAACGGCTATACACTGGATATATTGGGGGAGAACTGTATACTTAATTTACTGTACATGTATCAATGGTTATTTATTTACCTTAAGCTTTCCTTCAACTTTTTTTATAACAGATTTACCAGACTGGCCTGGAATTGCAATTTTCCTTCAAAATGCTTTGATTTTCTTCAGGTGAGTAATACATTAGATAGATTGATAATCCTTGAATTGTAGACTAGTACAGTCAGTACAACCCTTCTTGAGAGACCACTGTCATGAAAGACCACCTGTCTTTTAAAAACACATTTTGAAAACTACTTGGTCAAATATCTCTGTAAGTAAAACTTCTTTTAAGAGATCATCTGTCTTATAAGACCACATTCCAGTGGCAGAATGAGTGATCTTTTAAGACAGGTTCCACTATACCTTATTCATAATTTTCATAGCTGTGGTCAGTAAATAACATAACATGTCATCTCTGTTATCTTATCCATAATGTTTTCCCATCCCTTTGTTTCATACGAAACTCCCCTGTAATTGATTGCTTTGTTTTATCCTGGTATCTGTCTGTAATACATGTACAGTGAAACCTGTTTTGAGAGACTACCCATTTCTGCCACTGAAATGTGGTCTCCTATAAGAGGTTTTATGTACAAAATTATTTAACTGGATGGTTTTCAAAATGTAGTCTCAAAAGACAGACCTGTGGTCTTTCACGACAGTGGTCTCGAAAGACAGGTTTTACTGTACATGTATATGTAACCATCTCTGATGGATTTTTAACATGCATGTACAATGTATCTCTGCGTCAGTTTCCTATAGTATGTGAATAGACCTTTCTCAAGTAGTTCTGTTCCATCAGTTTCTCATGATACTGTACCGTTTCAAAGAAAAAAGTAGGGCAGGATCACATCTGGTTAAGTATTTCATCATATATATGACCTGGAATATGGATATCATGCAGTGGTAGGTGTCAGATTTAAAAACAAAAACAGCCCAACAGGAAAGTGATGGTACATGTACTTGCCATCTTTAGAAGAAAGTACATCTGTCTAAACTTTTAATTCCTTGGATATCGCTGAATGTTGTCAAGGTAAAATATTACATAACCGGAAATGATTTAGTACAGATTATTCTGATGTAACTGAGCAGAATGGAACAACTCGAAAAAGGTCTATGGATTATTTCTTTGTGTCCACACTTTTATTTGACTTTTGTATGTAAATACTATAAGTATAACTAGAGAGAGAGACAGAGACAGAGAGACTTATTGTATGTGACTGTATAAAACATTACATGTATTTCATTTTATTTATGTTAATTATACAAGTGTACTGTACTTGTAATAAGTTAGTTTATATCAAATGTTGTTTTGTATTTTCAGTTCTCTGGTGTTCAAGTTTGGAAGAACTGAAGATTTGTGGGGATAAATACAATTGTCTGGAAACAAGGCTTAGATACTAAATTTTCAGAGATTGAAACTTCAAGTCAGGCTCTCAACATAAGTACATGTGTACATCAAATATATGAAATGAACAACTTGTCAATTTGTATTTAGAATTATGCTGATTTTGCATTGTATATTTACCATGTTGTAAAGTGGATTATGTAGGGTTTATTTTTACTTCATTTCTATCTGAAATGAAACATAATATCTGAAACATGATTTATATCTGAAACATGATTTCTATCCAACACTTGGGCATTATCATTGTATATGTGTATATAGAAGTGTAATGATATATGTACCAGGGACTGACATACTTGTACATGTATTATGTATAATAGGCTGACAGTTAACAGTACACCAGCATGTGCTGTGTAGTATAGACCTACATACTGGTGTATTGTTAACTATCAGACTGTTATACACAAACATACTCAAATATAAACTGAAACTAATTGTAGACGCAGTGTGTTTCATTGACTGATACACGGTATTGATAGGCTGTATCACATACTGGATTCTTATTGGTTTTTGATATAATCACACTGGGTTCTGATTGGTTTGTGTTATTATCACACACTGGATTCTGATTGGTTTGTGTTATTACCACACTTGATTCTAATTGATTTGTGTTATATCATTACACTCCTAGCTAAACACATAATACATCATGTTATTGCTACATTATTGTGACAGTCATGCCATTTGGATATTCTTGGTGTAATACTGTTGTCAATTTAAGACTTCTACTGCAAAAAGTATATGTATACCTTGTTGTCAAAACAAAATTTCTTTTGCTACCCAGTGTGTGTGATGTTGTCACATGTGTCTAGATTTGCTTAAATTTAAACACAAAATGAGGCATTGGCTCTTTACAGTTTATATTATTAATAAAATAAAATTATCTAATTGCAATGATAACGTCTTGTCATGATCGCAGTGTTCATGGTTGATTGCCTTTTTGCTATCAAACATACCGATAGTTGTGATCAATATTGATGTGTTTAACATTTTTAAAAGTGTATGACAGATAATAATGGCCACAGTATGTTATACATTTTGTACATTCATATAGCAAAACATCATTGCTTCTTATCTTTGCATAATGATCAAAACTTATATAACTGTGTTATTTTATATTGTATGTTGTAGTGTCATGGTCACAATGGTCATCTCTGAAAAGAATTATTTCATATGGTTTACACAGAATGACACTCAACTTCATACTTGAAGAATGCCGGTGTTCTGATGTGTGTACCGTGTATTTGGAGGCACATTTTTCACACAATGTAAATTTTTTAAAAGAATTTAAACAATTAATTTACATGAAAAAATTTAAACAAAGGTATGTATCTGTTAGCATGCTTCAAGGATTTTTCTAGACCATTTTTGACTTGGGTTGCAGGATCCATTCCCAGTGCCAAAATGGCTTATGTTTTCCCCAAAAGTATGCAAAAATTCCCAGTTCCAATTTTTGAAATAAAGTATAATTAAAGTACATCTATTTCTTAAATCAAGTATTTCTATTTTAGTTAAAATGTATATTTCCCAATTTTAGTTACCCTGGACCAAGAATTAAGGAGGTAGGAATGTTCCTGTGGTAAAAAAAAAAACATGCAGCGTGATGCCAATATTTTGTTAGCACTACTGGTGTCAAATTGGTGCGAAAGTTTTATATATACGGTCTTTCAGTCGAATACTTAACAGTGTCATTGAATGATAATTAACTGTGTGTCTTCTTGTATAGCAAGTTACATCTCTATAACTTAAATGACCACACACATTGATATGTGTAGGTATACACACATAACACACTTATATACCAGTATACATTTGTATATATATATACAGTGATGTGCCAAAATTGATGCAATTTTTTTATTTTTCCCAATATACTTTATATAAATCTGCAATTTTTCAAAATGTTCATGGAGAGTCATTTCTAAATAAATTTTCATGAAACTTATACCATAAAACTCGGAATATCTATTAGTTTCATTGTGTATTTGTTTATAATGTTTAAATTTTCTGTTTTTAAGATTAAGATGTAAAATTGAATTCCTTATGTCACAATTCCCAATTTACACAAATTAAAAAGAGACATTAAAACTTTGTATCATGCAAAACTTGTCATTGCTAGAAAACAAAACAATCGCAGAAACTTTAAAAATTAATGGTTAATGGTTAAAATTGTATTGAAATTGAATGGGGAATGACTTTGTGATGGTTTTATATGAAATATATATTAAAGAAAAATAAAATAGTTGCATTAATTTTGGTACATCACTGTAGGCCCATATTTGGGGTGTGTACATTGTAATATTGATCATTTTTCACCTTATATCATGAAGTACAAATACTGTATAACTGCAAATTTTCGTTCCCGTTTAATTTTTGTCCGTAGATGTGAGGGCGAATTTAAAATGAACACGAAACTTTCAAGCGAAATAATTGATGTTAGGGCAAATTTAAGACAGAGTGAAGATGTCTTCTATTCTAAAACTGCGAAAATAACCAGGGGCATAAATTTCCAGGTATACAATATACATGTGCATTTTGAGGTCATCTGAGTCACTCATGTGTTCAGTTTCTTGTTGTCCTTGTGTGTAAAATATAGCGCTAGAGATCTCTCTCACAGACATGTTTGTTTTTACAAGATGAAGATCTATGAATTAGTGCAAGTGATTGTATGATATTTAATGTCAGTTAGTTTAATCTATAACAAAACCATGAATTAAACAAAAATTATGAATTTCATTACACCTTCTCCAACTTACGAACTTGACAAGCCCTGGTTAGGGTTTTTGTTACTAAGATAACATGATGTCATCAGAAGGCAGTAGCAGGAGAATTTAACCCCCTACTCTCAATAAATAGTCGTCTAGTTTTGATAAAATTACACAGACTTCTATACAAAAGGACAGAAATTCTCCTGTTATTTTGACAGTTTCACCTGTTGCTAAAAAAGTTCATGACATCCTTGAGATAGAGTCATGGGTCAACTATATTGTAAGGCCATTTTTTTTGGCTCTTGTTTTAAGTGTATACTGGTAACCCTGCTTTGTAAAATACAAGATAAAAGGGTTATATAGTAGGACTATGGTGTGTCCATTATTTCAATATTTGATGTTATGTTATGCATGTAATATAAAATTTTCTGTTCTGTATAAATTTCATTGCATTGATATATAGTGATAAACAGTGTAAAATATTTATTGCAGTCATGTGAAATAAATCTGTTATCTTGAACTTCAAAGTTTCTTCTTAATTGTGGAATAGATTTTGATAAGTGAAAAAGTGTACCAGGTTATAATATTGGCAATTGATTTTTAGCCCATCATCAACAAATGGTGGGCTATTCATATGGCCATGTATCCGTGGTCCGTCCGTCATCTGTCCTCCTGAATAATTTTTGTTACCACTATTTCTCAGAAAGGACTGAAGGTATCTCCTTGAAATTTGACTTGAAGGTTCCCCTTGAGATCTAGTTGTGTATATTACATTTTCAGAGAGAGATTGGAATCCAATATGGCCGACAGGGGCCATCTTAGATTTTTACCAAAGGAAGGTTGTTACCACTATTTCTCAAAAAGTACTGAAGGGATCTATTTTAAATTTGATATGAATGTTCCCCATTAGGTCTAGTTGTGCATATTACATTTTCAAAGAGATTGAAATCCAACCTGGCCGGCAGGCGGCCATATTGGATTTTGACCAAATGAAGTTTGTTACAGCTATTTTTCTGTTCTGTATAAATTTCATTGCATTGATATATACATGTATTAATAAACTGTAAAATATTTATTGCAGTCATGTGAAATAAATCTGTTATCTTGAACTTTTAAGTTTCTTCTTAATTGCGGAATAGATTTTTATAGGTGTTAAAGTGTACCAGGTCATAATATTGGTAATTGATTTTTAGCCCACCATCTATTGATGGTGGGCTATTCATATGGCGATGCATCCGTGGTCGATCCGTCGTCTGTCCGTCCTGAACAATTCTTGTTACCGCTATTTCTCAGAAAGGACTGAAGGGATCTACTTGAAATTTGATATGAATGTTCCCCTTGAGGTCTAGTTGTGCATATTACATTTTCAAAAAATGGGAATCCAACATGGCCAACAGGCAGCGATCTTGGATTTTGAGCAAAGGAAGTTTGTTATCGCTACTTCTCAGAAAGGACTGAAGGAATCTCCTTGAAATTTGACATGAAGGTTCCCCTTAAGGTCTAGTTGTGCATATTACATTTTCAGAGAGATAATAATCCAACATGGCCGACAGGCGGCCTCTCGGATTTTGACCAAAGAAAGTTTGTTACCGCAATTTGTCAGAAAATACTGAAGGAATCTCCTTGAAATTTGACAAGAATGTTCCCCTTGAGGTCTAGTGCATATTACAGTCGGCCATCTTGGATTTTGCCCAAAGGAAGTTTGTTACCGCTATTTCTCAGAAAGGACCGAAGGGATATCCTTGAAATTTGACATGAAGATTTCCCTTGAGGTCTAGTTGTGCATATTACATTTTCAGAGAGATCGGAATCCAACATTGACGGCATCCGGCCACCTTGAATTTTGACCATAGGAAGTTTGTTATTGCAATTTCTCAGAAAGGACAGAAATTATTTCCTTGAAATTGGACATGAAGGTTTCTCATGAGGTATAGTTGTGCATATGACATTTTAAGAGAAATTGGATTCCAACATGGCTAACAGGTGGTTATCTCCGATTTTGACAATGGAAGTATGTATTTCTCAGAATGTACTGAAGGAATCTTTTCGAAATTGATTATGGAGGTTACCCCTGAGGTCTTAATGTGCGTATTACATTTTCAGAGAGATCAAAATCCAAGATGGACACCTGTCGGCCATGTTGAATTCCATGTTCACTTCCAGTTCAGTTTCGCTATAATTTTGCGAAAAAAGTATTTCACAGAAATATAGATTTAAGTTCAAATTCAATGTTGAGATACCAAATAAGAGAAAAGAACAGTCTGTCATAGATCAGACACAGAACATTCCAAAATCCCTTTGGGGTCTCTTGTTATACACCTGCCATAGAGAGATATAATATGGTAGAACTTGAAAATCATACAAAATGAATGAAAATGACAAATGATGTAAAACACATGTCTAAGATTTATTTTCCGATTTCTACGAAATTAACAAACTTGAATTATACCTCTGGCCGATATGAAGAAACTTGATAGAGGACATTGAGAACTTGCTTACTGTGAAGATTCATCAAAATCCCTTCAGCCATTTTGGACAAGAAGTTGAAAATGTGAAAAGTTAACGGACTAAAGGTTATCAGAAAAGTTCACTTGAACCTTCGATTTAGGTGAGCTTAAAACCTCTAAGAAAAGAATGAAAGGTATGAAAACCTATAATATGTCAAACGTATGCATTTGCAAGTTGTGTAGTAAATCTAATGTGATTTTTACTCTTGGTTAAAAAGTTATAGCCAATTCTCAAAATGAACAACATTTCATTTTTTTACAAAAAAAGTGATCCAATGAGTTAAAAAACCTTAATTTTAGTCATGAATAGTGTTAAACACCTAAGATTTTATCCAAATCATCCTTTAAATATGCTGGTTAAAATTATTTTTAGTCTTAAACATGAAAAAACGAGGGAAAATGAATAAATAGCATCTATGCTAGACTTCAAGTGAACCTGCAAGCAGAATGTCAGCTACCTAACACAATTAGTTAACACAACAAGTTATCTAAAAACCTTCACCTGAATATATTACGGTGAAAAAATAAACCACAAAAGGGGGAAATATGGATTAATTTTACAACTTTAGTATACATGTATGATAATATTATACAACATCAACGTCAAGCCCGAAAATAAACCGCATGTAAATATCAGCATTACAACAGATAGACTTTAGAACTGACCACTATGGGGCGGGTTATACTGGAGGGAAGTCTAGCTTGGTGTGTATTTATCTCATTACATTGACCCTCATTGAATAGGACACGCCCACTCTGCTGTAGTCCTTCGGTGGAACCGAAAAGTTTTAATCTTGTCCTTTTTAATTAAATTTTCACAGAAATCGGGAGTTCTGTTTGAATCAGAGCAACACCCTTTTAACTTGTGTAAAAAGTATAAAACAATCCGGTAACTGTTTTAGAATACTTCAAGAGGTACAACAAAATATAACGCTATATCGAATTCTTATAACTTCTAAACTTTGAAAGAGAAGATGAAAATAATTTGATACATCACACTTTATGACAACTCTAGAATCCCGTTTGGTTTGTTCAAGAGTCATTCGTTTTAATTGGCTTGTGAAATGGAATCGTGTGATCTACACTTACGCCTCTATGGACCGTTCTATTACGTTTTTATTTCAAGCCAAATCATGCTTCTTCGGTCAGATATTCTGTATGCGTCATATATCAAAGGAATTATTTTCATTTTCGTTTTTATTAACTTTTAGAACATAAAGGATGTGCACCAAACCCCGCAGTGATGGATTATCACGAGTTCCACCCGTCTTTGTAATAAGACCTTCCCGCAACTGTTTGGTGTCAAAGTGATATTACATGATTAACGCATCCCTATACAATCCCCACCCCAAGCTCAAGACTTACAATTTTCTGTAAATTATGAATATTCGTTGGGGATGCTCCGTGGGCGAGTGGTTAGAAAATCGCGCTTTGAACAGTGAAATCTCTTAACTCATTGACCTCTAAAGGCACATTTGGACTGATCTAAGTCATTGATTACAGCAGAGTCCATTATTTTTCAGGGGTTGATGAATTTATACTTCAGGTCAGCTCAGGTTCGAGCCCTGCGCTGGACCATAAGCTGATTTTTTATGAGAAAGTTTGCCAGTTTACTTGCGGAAGGCCGGTGGTTTCTTACCGAGTAGGCCTACATTGTGCCCCGGTTCTCTCCATCAGTATAGACTGGAAGCCACCTTATAACTGAAACATTGTTGAGTATGGCAAGCAGTTCGGTGTAAAACACTATTCAAAATTCGAATATTCGTGACTACTATTCGTTTTCATATTCGAATATTTTCATTGGAATATTCTTGTAATTTTTTATACAAAGGTGGTAAATTGATTGACAAATTACTAAAAGTCTTCGCTCCTCGTTACGCTCGGCGAAGAAATTCAAGGCTTGTGCACCTGTTACTTGAAATTCCGGATTCGCCACTTATTTTATCTTTTACTAGAATTATTATTTGGGACTTTCATTCATTAAATAACCCGTAATACCCTACGTCATAGGACGAAATTCTGCCACGATTTTAATTTTTGTGGGGTAAAGTTCTACCTACGTTTTCATTACCAGGTAATAAATCGATATATTATAGGCTATCAACAAATTTATGTAAGTATTTGGACTCTCTCTCTCTCTCTCTCTCTCTCTCTCTCTCTCTCTCTCTCTCTCGTAACGGTAATTTTGGGAGAAAATCCTGTTGTATCCTGTACACGTTTATGATTTCAATGTAAACAAATTCAAAGTTCCCGAACGGTAGGTGTTAAGCCTATAATTTAATAGCATCCTAGTGTGGAAAATCTTGAGGCAGTCTTGAGACAATTAAATAATACGATTGCTAATCCGGTCTCGCTATTTTGTAGAAAAAAAGATGTAGGAAACACGAAAACTTTGTCTATTCAAAATTCTAAATGGATTACAACTTGAACAGATTCCAAACACTTGAAAAGTGGCCATCGTTATTGAGGGTAGTATAACGGTATAGTTCTCGGCACACATCAAATACATTTAATATTTCATTGTCATTGCTTTTTTATGTTTTCTTTTTTAGTTTTTTGTTGTTGTTGTTTTTGTTTGTTTGTTTGGTTTTGTTGTTGTTGTTAATTATGATTATTTGTTTGGTTGTTTTGGGATTTTTTGTACGTTTTATACAATGTATTACAGTAGTTGGATTTTCTTATCGAAATTTTTATTTACAGATGCCTAAGACATTACTTTCGAAATTAGCAATCGATAATCTATTTTTAAAAAGGGGTGTAATTATCCGGTCTATTTATTCAAAAACATTGTTAGATAATATTTGTTCGACTGAAGTAATTATTGATAATCAAACATGTTCTAATATTTCATTCTTTGAATGACAAAATTCAAAGGGAAACATGGTGTCGCCTGACTTCCCAATCAAAAGTATAGTGGAACCTCACAATTTAGACCATCTAAATTACTCAATGTGGTCAGATTAGTGAGGTGGTCACAAAAGAGAGGTTCTGTACTTATAAGAGACTGGACATTTATGGTCCGAAATGTAAGGTGGTCTCCTAATCGAGGCGTTCTTTAGATGAGGTTACACTGTACTGTGTCGTAAACTACCGCAAACATTGATTTATTATTAGTGACTGTAGTTAACTTTTGTTACTATAGTAAATTATAATAGTGTAAACTTTTATTTACTATCTAGCAAAATATTTGATTTAAATTAGTAAAAACTTTGATTTAATATAGTAAAAAAATAGAGTTTATTTACTAAAATATTTTATTCAGTATAGTAAAGCTTTGATTTAATTTAGTAAAAACTTTGATTTAATTTAGCAAAAAACTTTGATTTAATTTAGTAATTTTTTTATAGTAAATACCTGTACTTTACAATTACAGTAAAAATGATGCATTATCACTAATATAAAGCATACCAAACTTTACATTTTTTTTATACTTAAGTTAACAAACTTTACAGTTTACAAGTTTTAGTTTACAAACTTTACATAGTTTACATGTTTTAGGTTACAAAGAGTTATATATTTACACAGTTTACAACAAAACACAATTTGATCTCAATTATACAAATATAAATAAATGAATCAGTATTAAAAATCAAACAAATAGTCCGATGAGCAATTTAAATATTCCAAGTTTCATTTTACCAGACAGGTAACCATTTAGATGGTTAACAGTCTATAACTACGTAAGTATTTATGACCGATGGTTTTAAAACCCAAACTGTAGCCAAAGATTTAATTTAATTTGAAACAACTTTCTTAAATTAATTTACTGATTTCACAGTTACTTTAATTTAAGCGTCATTTACATTTATAACGAAACTTGGATAACATGACACAAGTATATATATGATATACATCGCTGATCCAGGTAAACATTGTTTGATCACGCCTTTCCTGATCTTTTTAAGTTAAATGAAGATCATATAAACTTTTCACGGGGAAGGTGACAAGTCGTTAAACGGGTGAAGGTGCAAATTAGGGGTATTGAACAGGGTAGCCACCTCCGGTCTTTTACGATGTTATTGTTAAAATTGGCTGCTATTCTCAACGTCACTGATGGGCGATGACAGTGGCTAATAACCACGCCCCCTTTTTTGCTTCAATCAAACACATTCACAGGAACTTTGAAAATATATCATTAAAAAGACTCGGATTCAATTCCTCTTGCAAATCGTAACTAACACAGTTCCGGGGAGAACAACAGTTTCCATTGGCAGTCCGTGATTAAATAAATCACAAAATATTCCTGTAGTGTTAGATATTGTGACAAGAAATAGGAAGTGATATGTCTTACCTCTCGGACACTGATGAAGATACAAAGGATTGTATCGATGTTCTTGGAATGGATGACGACAAAAAATGTGAAATTGATTTTAACAGCAAAACTGAATTTAAAAGGAAGAAAACTAGTTACACATTGAAAGGACTTAGTCCAGAAGAAGTGGTCGAATTACGTTCAAAGATAAACAGTCGTGAACGCAAAAGAATGCATGACTTGAATATTGCATTAGACAGTTTACGAGATGTAATGCCATACGCCAAGGGACCGTCCGTCAGAAAACTGTCCAAAATTGCCACACTCACTCTAGCCAGAAATTATATCCAGAGTCTGACTAAATCTGTAGATGAGATGAAACAATTGTTGGACGATATTTATAGATCTAATGCAGCTTTGAGGCAACCCCGATCGTTGTTGCCACCACTGTCTGGATACGGGCAACCACATTTATCACTGCCACATTACGTGCCTTACAACATCCATAACGTTACCAGTCTGCCTTCACAAGCTAGACCATCATTTTCTGTATCAAGTGGATATTTCGGTACCGGATGTCATTCGCTGACGTGTACGTGTAGGTCCAGTGGCTCCCATGGATCTAGTTTCACAAGTAATGGCAGTAGAATTCAAACATTGTCGCCTACAGAGACATCAGTGGAACATAGAACTCCACCATCGGAACATGTTATAGACCGATATTACCACTCAGGACATAACTGTACAAAGTCTTCTAATACTGCGAATAGAATCGTTTAGCACCACGAAGGTGGTTCCAACCATTTGTACATATAGTATAATAGACTGTGAAAGTGTATAATATATTTCGAGTGCTGACAAAATTTTCAACTTTGATATCAGAACAGGACACTGATGATATATATATATCTTTAAAGAACGTTATAGGCCTATGCATTCTGTTTTGTTTTTAAGATCATATTGAATATTTTAAAAGTTAGACACGTTATTGATGAAAGTTAGATACGGATGTCTGTTTTGTTGATATATAGTATACTCAAGTGATGTATATAATGCCAGTTCACTTGCTGATCAAATATAGGCCCTATATGCGACGAAATAGAATTCTCATTGTAAGTGCCTGATTCTAATTGTTTTGTTTATAGTGAAAAAAAATACTGAAATGTTCATGCATGTAAATAATAACAAATTGTTTATATTGAAAAATGTGCATTAATAAATCATGAGAATTTATACATTGAAAATGTATATAATACATAAAATTACATTTTACTACAACATTTGTGTTTTATCTTTATTTTCCTCACTTAAGGAATTTTTGGGTTGTAAGCGCTAAAATCAGTATAAAGGTACGATGTCTTCATCATCGTCATCTCTGAGGCCGACTAGTCAGAGCCCCGTGTTTTGTTATATCATGATTTTTCTCACCTTTAATCAATGCTGTTCGAGTCCCACTGGAAGCTAAACGGGTTATACGAGAGAGAAATTGCTAATTTACCTGCGGGAGGACGTACGTGTGAAGGGGTAAAACAACTGTATATTTTGTATTGACGCTGGTACCGTATATACCCTTTTCAATTTATCTATACAAGTATTTTGTTTCCTTATGTTTTTTTTCACTTTTGGTTTACCCTCCCTGGTAAATGTATAAACGTTACATTTAATTGGCAAGCAAACAAATTTATGTAACGGGAGATGAAGTTAAGTGGGAAACTTACTAAATTAAACACAAATCAGTTTACGCGTGTATTACTCTGAGTAAATATATACAACCCATCATAGGTTTATAAAATATGAACATCCATGTAAAGTAAATATGCATTTCGTTTTAAACGACTTTGCACAACGTCATTTAATTTATTTACTTCTAGTTACAGCTCACACTCATCTCATTTTATAGATTTTAAGATGAAAATACATAACTTATGTTGCAAATGGATATTTTATTTGAAGAAAACTCGAGATATTTCAAGTTGAGAAATTATGAAATTTGAGCCAAATTGAATGTTTCTGTCTGAAATGGAAAAATAATATTGTGTCTTTAAAACAGTTACACCAAGAATTTTTACAAGCAACTACAGTGTGGTGACAAAAGTTTGTCCTCTTTATATTTTTCTCTGTATATTTCATATAAATTATTCATTTTCCATACATTCATGTTATAAGTCATTTCTAAATCACTTTGTTAAAACTTCTACCGTGAAATCAATAGTGGAACATGTATTGAAATTGAATCAGAAATGACTTTATAATAGTTTTGTGTTTGAATTGTTGTTTTATATGAAATACATGTATACAGAGAAAAGTAAAAAGTTCCCTCTGCTTCTGTTACCCTGCTATACTGATATGTATATTGTCAAAATAGTAAAATAAAAGTTGAGTATTGTGTAAATACGGTGAGTTTGGACCCTCCTAATCTGGCAGTATGTCCATTATTTTTCCAGCTAGTTATAGTGCAATTTTCATTCTAAAATAAAATCTAATTATACAGTTTTGTTGGGCAAACAATGCTGCAATAGCCTTCCTAAGTTTCATATTAGATCTACTTTATAATATTTCCTCTTAAGAGGTACAGGACAAATGTTTGAAAATAGAAACTAATATGGGAAAATTAAAAGTAGAAATTACAACAACAAAAATAGACTGAGGCGTTTATAATCTCGTTTCAGATAAGGAAATTGAGCATACTGAATGAAACAAAAACAAAAATCAAAGAACAGACATTTTAAATTTCTAAACACATAGAAACCATAAAAGGAACTAAATTCAAAGTACATGTATATAAATTATGTGCAACATAAAGACTAAAGTTAACTGATGTAAAAATGCATTTTATTTGAAAAGCTGTACTGAATAGTTGGACATCAATAATCCGGTCGGGCGTTGACGAAGTTGTATGACGGAAGCAATTGTAACGTAGATTTAACCCTTTCACCCTTGAATATCTAAGTGGTATGCTATTTTCTTCTGTTAAGAGCAGTCTATTATGGTCTACAGGGTTGAAAGGGCTAAAATCGAAACGGTTATCTGTATCGTTGTTCTACTATGATTGCTGGACATTTAACGCTGCATTTGTGTAAAAAATGTGCTGGCAAAAAGTTTTATTTTGCATGTGAAAAATTGTTTTTACGCGGAGGACTTTTTTGAATTCAAAAACAAATATCTTGGGTAATTTTTAGATGGATTTTTCATTTTTTATTCAATCATTATAATTTATAATTACACATTATAACACTTTGTGCTAAATAAAGAGCATCTTTAATAATATATCATAGAACAGGACACATGGTACCAACTCGTGCTTGATAAAGGACATAGCTGTGGTTTATTTTAAAAAAGTTTTCTTTCCTTTTTTTATACACAAAATTCATAAATAAGAAATTTCCTATATGTTTTATCACCAGAATATAAGTAAAATATCGTTGAAAGTGGGTTAAACAACAATCCTATATGTTTTGTTGAAATTGTTTTAGAAACCCAGTTTGGCAATTATTCACTTGCAATTGATTAATTGAACCTTACTATTTGTATATGCATACCACACCGGATATGACCTTATTTTCACAAATTATATAGTTTTTTGATATAAGATTTTTATTTTTGCTTATATTTCTTATTTGTTACTGTACATCAAGTACATGCAGTGAAAATGAAAAAAAAATCTCGAAATCATACTTTTTGGTAAACACTGCTAATGTTCCTTTAATAAAGAGCATATTTTTATTTCTCTATATCACAGGACAGGACACATGGTGTCACTTCGTGCTTAACAAATATCACCCTGTATCGTATAATACTGGGACAAGCTTTAAATCATATAACGTATCACCAGATACATTGTTCCCCTGCTCCGTGTGATTTTAGTACCAAATAAAAATGCAAATATATCTTAAAATCACGACACTATTTAAAAGGCAATATGACTTTTAAGTCGAGAGGCATGAATGTGGAATTATATTTTCCCGATACTGATAATGTTTGTTAGGTAATGAAATAATTTCCTCGGAACATGACCAATGATTGGAATATCTTAAAGGTTTTTTTTCTACTTTTATTACTTTTACTTGGTGCATAATAAAAAATAAGAGCTTATACACTGGCATAAATATCTTATATTCCGATATATTTTGTGAAAATAATGTCAGGTTCAGTGTGATGTTCATATACAAATAGTAAGGTTGAGTAAATTATTTGCAAGTGAAAAAGTGCCAAATGTAGGCTTCTCAAGCAATCTTAACCAAATATATAGGAATTTAAGAAATTATTATGCCAATGTTTATCTCTTTTTCATTATTGTACATCAATATAAGTAGTTAAAAAGAAAAAATATATTTTCGACAAAAACACAGCTAATGCCCCTTTAAGCATTCTAATTCGATTTGAAAAATATATATATATATAATATTGAAGATCATGTATTTCTGATTGGTCGCTGGGGAAAAGTCGACAGGTTGTTGCGTTGTTTGGTTTTTATACATAATATAACACATCCAAAATTGACCAAGACTCAAAGTCAAGGTCTATGACCTGACTTCAACACAAAGTATCTGTCAGTTTGTTTTCAAACTGATGTCGAATCATGCTAATCAAGTTGAACATCAAATACACTAGAAATCTATTGCATGCAGCGCAGGGTTCACCGGCAGGCAATTTAGGGTGTGATAGACAGGACCTACACATATTAGCTTCGTTTTGTGTTTAGATTTTTTTATGTTTACAAAAAAGAAATCAACAAGATATGAAAGTGGTGACAAAAGTTTGACTGTTTCGAAATTGATTTGGTTATAAATCAGTTTTCCACAGGGGCCTTGCATCTTTGTAATGGAAGACATGTATTTCGTTACTGGTATGCGCGATGTACAAGAAGTTTCGCAGTAACATTTTAGCGTCCACAGATGGATTGGACCATAAAATAAAAACAACAACAAATAAACTTCTAAGAGAAAATAAGTAACATAGCCCTTAAATGAACAGTGAAACATGAACATTTATTTTCATCAATGTGAAAACTATGAAATAAAAAATGTTATTCATACAAAAATTGTATTTATTACATATTTATTTCTCATAAAACAAGCTTAAGAAAAGTAGTCCCAAAGTTTGAGAAGAATTTTGATTGGCCGAGTGAAAATAACAGTTTAGGCTACATTGATTTTGTGTGGAGCGTTATTTTTCATTGTTTTTGTTTTGTTAACACATCAGTAAAAGGGAATTAATTTGCGTTTGTTATACTAAAAATGTCTAGAGGTTTTTCTGTCGTTTTGTGTTTTCCCAAGATTGACAGGTTTATTATTATTTTTTTAGCAAACAAAAAAAATAGAATGACCTTATCGTCATAGTGATGTCTCGACGCAAGTATCTTTGTCAAATTGCTAACTCATCTGATTTCTTTCTGATTATTTTTACTGGTGATCAGTTGTGTGGCTACTTTTTTTTTAATTTCTCATCATGAAAGGTACCGGCTTAATTTTATATCATATGCTATCCGGATTTTGGTATACACAAAGTATTTCATTTTCACATCACATCTTTCTCATGATCTTTTTCGTACGTAAAAATGGTGATCCAGCCGTACTGTACTGTATCCAAGGTGCCTTTAATTCAATTCATTAGAAAAAATATCCTTTCATGAGCATTCAGTAATTTCGGCTTTCATACAAGCGCTATCATATTCACCAGTAATCATGTTTACCGTCGCCTTTTTCGTCCCTATAATTTCATCGGTTACAAATCAAACGGCAACCTGCAAATTGTTACATTGAGAGTCGGCTCAGAATGCATAAAGGTCAAACGTACCTGGAAGGAACGAGAGTCACTGACGCTGTGATATTTGTTACCTCCTCCTTCTTCAAAGATCATTTCGACTCTCACCAGGGGGCAGTTACATTGTATCGTATGAGTCTATCATTTTGTTCTACAAATTGAACGGCTGATTGTTGTTTCTCGCATTGCGACACCTCATTGATCAATGCACGGCAGGTAGCCATGAAAGCTGATTAATTGTTCTGTATCAGATTTAAGGGAATATATTCCGAGTGATCCTCAATATTTCTAGCGTTTGCCCATGTAGGCCTATACATTTGACAAAGTACGGTGTAATTGGTGTCAAAGTAAGTAAAACGCCAGTAATTACCAATTACAGGGAAAATTATAACAATAAATAACACGTATATATAAATCAGTTTGAACAAAATGTGAAACAAAAATATTCTATGCATAATATTTATTTTATTATTTTATCAAAAATCCAATTTATACATATACAATTTTAATAGATAAATTATGTACACCAATTAAATATTAATTGAAAAATATTAAGGAGACGTAACTTATGTAATATTTAAATTTGACAATGTATAACGTCATGATATCATAACTAGAACAAATGTATATCATTGACTATGTATAACGTCATAATGATATAGATAGAAATAATATATAACGTCATAATGATATAGATAGAAATAATATATAACGTCATAATTATATAACTAGAAATAATGTGTAACGTTATAATGATATAACTAGAAATAATGTATAACGTTATAATGATATGACTAGAAATAATGTATGTCATCATAATCATACATTGACTATGTATAACGTCATAATGATATAGATAGAAATAATAAATAACGTCATAATGATATAGATAGAAATAATGTATATCATCATAATCATACATTGACTATGTATAACGTCATAATGATATAGATAGAAATAATATATAACGTCATAATGATATAGATAGAAATAATATATAACGTCATTATGATATGACTAGAAATAATGTATATCATCATAATCATACATTGACTATGTATAACGTCATAATGATATTGATAGAAATAATATATAACGTCATAATGATATAACTAGAAATAATGTGTAACGTTATAATGATATAACTAGAAATAATGTATAACGTTATAATGATATGACTAGAAATAATGTGTAACGTTATAATGATATGACTAGAAATAATGTATAACGTTATAATGATATAACTAGAAATAATGTATAACGTTATAATGATATGACTAGAAATAATGTGTAACGTTATAATGATATAACTAGAAATATATAATGATATGACTAGAAATCATGCATAACGTCATAACGATTTAAATAGAAATAATGTATAACGTCATAACGATATACCTAGAAATAAGGTGTAACATCATAATGAAATAGCTAGAAATAATGTATAACGTCATAAAGATATAGCTAGAAATAATGTATAATAACTAAAAATAATGTATGACGTTACAATGATATGAATAGAAATAATATATAACGTCATAATGATATAGCTAGAAATAATGCATAACGTCATAACGATATAACTAGAAATAATGT
Organism: Atrina japonica; assembly: GCA_030159075.1. NCBI lineage: Eukaryota > Metazoa > Mollusca > Bivalvia > Pterioida > Pinnidae > Atrina > Atrina japonica. The sequence continues at coordinate 435,535 of BROG01000103.1, read as the reverse complement.
ATAACGTCATAATCATACATTGACAATGTTATAACGTCATAATGACATAGCTAGAAATAATGCATAACGTCATAATGATATGACTGGAAACCTTGAATGTTTAACGTCATAAGCATATAATTTATTGATAATGTATAACGTAATTGTAATTATATACCGAAAAACATAATATAATGTCATAATAATAATATTATTATATAACGACAAAAATGTATGACGTCATAATTAATAAAAATGTATAAAATCATAGCTTATATACAATCAATGTATAACATCATATCAATCATATACCAATAATCATTAAATAACGTCACAATCGCATGCCGATAAATATTGTATGACGTCATAAAGATATACGTCGACAAACATTGTATAACGTTATCATTATATACGGGCAAAAATTGTATAACGTCATTATTTCAAAATGCCGACGAACAATGTATTACGTCATAATGATATGCCGAAAAACATTGTATAAAGTCATAATAATATACCGACAAACATTGCATAACGTCATAATCATATATAAAATGAAATTGAATGTCGACAATGTATAATGTCGTAATTAGGTGACAAAAGTACAGGATTTGTATCTAAAACAGTTGTGACGTAACGCCATAGGCATAAAAAAACAAACATAATACGATAATACCCGATTCATCATAAAACAACCAGGGTCGCAAGGGAGGGATATTAAAGTGCAACAATTACAACATCTCTTTCAAATACTAGTAAAGAAAACAGATTAGGTACCACATTGCTGGTAAAAAAGAAAAAACATACACAAAAAACACAACAAAATCCAATTAGAAAAACAACAACACGAATACACGCGAATTTTTTTTTCTAAAACCACGTAGTAAAATATATAAAAGTTAAATAATTTAACAAATTTATAACAAAGTAATGAAGAAAACATAAACATGTGTATCATAACTATAACTTAAATAAGATTCTTAAACAAAAACAACAACCAAAGAAATGTATCAATTAGATATATATTTCTGAAATAAACCTCAGTATCTGAAAATGTGTAATCTCAGAAAAATTAACTGCCCAGCCGAAAATGAATAATATTTTAGAACATACCGATAACCGTTGATTATACACAATTTACTGGGAATTAATGTAATTTATTTTTACGGAAGTCTGGTTAAACAGTTGTTTTACAACACGCAGTTTGGGACAGATGTTGGCCTAAGTGGGGTGGGACAAGGGCTGAAAAGGCGTAAATTATGTCCCATGTGTGTTGTGTTCAGACTCTTGTCATAATAAGAAAGACACCATACAGCGATACCGGAAAATAGCGTGCTAATGAATGAAGGAACAATGAAACCTAAAATTAGCCATTAAAACAAGCGAGTGTACAAATGCAATTCAGATGTCAGTGAGAGAAAACCATGTTGTGTTACGGCGAAGAACATAAAGAAACAATCCCTCAGTAATGTTTTTACCGAACCAAATTCTGGTCATCGTTTTAACTCCATACAAATTACAGATGCAATCGCTTAGCCACTCTCTGATGGGGGCTGCCCCTGGCCAGTAACCACCCGGGGAACAGAGTCATAAAAATAATACTGAAATCAATAACAAAAAAATCTGGGTTCTTTCTTAAGCTCTCACCTATTTTGCAATCAGATGTGATTGAAAACTTTTCGTAATACGTGGAACGTCTAATTATATAAAAATTGACACATGCCTTTAAACAGTTGATGCTTGCCAGGTTGAAGAATGTTGGCCGGATGACAGATGAAGCAATTTTGTATTGCTTTTAACAGTCATAGTTTCTCTTCCTAACTTTCAAAACTGACCGCTACCATACATCTAAATTTAGTGGCGAGAAATGCATGACTGAAAACATCTATATTCGTGGACACCCATAGGGTTTCAGTTGTAGCATGCTGAACCATCTGTATTCGTGGACTCCTTATGAGGTTTCCGCAACGGAAACTTGTGGAAATATGAAAAATTGCAGAGCTTCAGCATGCTGAAACCACTCCTTCGTGACACTTGATCCCACCTCTGGATTTGCAGAGGTCAGTGTTTGTCCTATATTCACCAGATTTGTATATTGTGTCCCGGACATTCTAAAGATTAATATCTGTGAATTTTATAATTGGGCGCCTTATGAGATGACTGCAACTTATTTGTAATTGACTTTCAGAGTTACACATTATTACATCTTATATACATCTATACGGACTCTATGAACACACTTATATAGAACTCTGTTACATTGAAATCCCGCTTTATTTGAAATGATTTTGATTCCCGTCTTTCTTTATTACCATTATAATCTGTTTTTAACCCCTGTTTATTCGAAAGAAAAAATTCCCCTTCGATTTCAATATATCCGGGTTCAATTGCTGTATGAATTGATAAAAATATATGTAAGATAAAATTGGAATGAGACTGCATGGTCGGGCAGTATTATATTTTTTCTGCTTTAAGCATCCAAATCACTAACATGTATATTAAAATCGGTAAGATTCGCAGAAATTAATACAGGTTAACTATTTGTTCATAGTAAGAGAAATATTCTAACTTTTAAAGATAACGAAGTAACCTACATTTAGCATTATGTAAAAACTCAGAAATTTTTGCATTTTGTATTTATTTATTTTTTTTGGCAAGCTGATTTTTTAAAACTCATTTTAATACTGCGTTATCACAATTTTTAAGCGTGATTTGTAATTAGTGTTATTTTTTTCAAACCGCGTTATTTCGCAAATTAATGGAGTTTATTTGTTTATTTTTCAGATTATTTCTTTTTTTTTAAGTATGTATTCGTAGGCAAATTCAGTTTAGTGATATAGAACGTCACAAATCGTAAATTTTGCGAAATGTCATAATGTAACTATTCAGCCAGGATAAGTTCTTAAAGCTATCTTCAAGGTTTATGCGCCTTGGATCAGCTTAGTTATATATCGATAAATGTGGATTTTGAGAAATCAATGATAATAAAGCCATGTTTGGATAATCGTACCCGCCATCTGTAAACAACATAGTTACCCCTGAAAATACAGAATCTTAAAACTTGTAACACCTGCAGCAAGTTCTTCAAATATTCCGACTGATTTGTAAATATGAATAAAACGTAACACTTCCTCCGGGACATGTTTACGGAAAGCACTTTAATGTTTTCAGTTTGGAAAATGAGTGAAGAGAATGAAGACTAATTAGTGTTGAGACTAACGCCTTCCACTTCGCAACTACGCCCTCTTATGATCCTCAGCAACTGAAAATAAGAAATTGATTTGAGGAACAGGTCAAAAATCTGGTTAATTAACTGTCCGAGTTAATCGCTCACAAAATACACTTTGAAACTAGCAATTAAAGAATTTATTTGAAGATGCAGGTTGGTCTATCATGCTGTTTGGAATATGCTCTTCTGTTTGGCTTGTCTGTCGTCTTTGAAGAAACAGTTGTAGTAGAACATTGCCATTCTTCTGAAAATATTGACATCAAACTATGTTTGTATCTATAGATAGATGTTCTTGTGGTTGAGTTATAAAAAGCTTATTTTGAATTATTAAACAAAACATCACTATTTGTTTATCTTTGGTCTTATAATATATGCCTTCGCTTTGTCTTTTCATTATTTCATATTTTTATGTTGATATTTTCATTTTTTTTTTTTCTTGAAATGCGAAGTTATATAGAATAAGGTAATTTTCGAGCGGCAGGCTTGATAGTAAAAAGAAAAGAAATAAATTAAAATTGTAAATAGCCAAATAGACGAAAAATAGAAAATGTAGATATTGACACCCGGGGTTCTGAGAGTATTGGTGAATCAATAAAAATGTCTCCAACCTGTGAAGCAATTCTGAGAGTATTGCAACTAAAAAATTCAATAAAAACATCTCCGGACCTGTGTAGCAGACAAAAACGTGACAGCATAAGGGAAATGGTGTAACTCAACTATTACTCATTTTTTGTTTATAATTAGGGTCGCAGACAAGTCACTCTTCTTAGCTGTCAAAAGTATACTATCTCAGCTTTTTAAAAGAATTTTTGAATCAACGGAACTGCTTTTTGGTTTATAATTATGATTAATATTACTTTAACTCAAGTCAAACTCTTCTTAGCTGTCACAAAAGTGTCGGCATTAAAGAACCCTCACTGCTCAATTCGTAAAAGCATAGGCCAAAATTGAATCAACGGAACTGCATTTGTAGAAGGTTAATCTGAGTGAATCATTCTTGAGTGGGACGTTAAATACTGAACTCCAAACAAAAAAAAAACTAGTCAAGAAAAACTAGTTCATTGCATTGCATTAAATTAAGTTTATTAAGGGTTCACTCGACATTTGGTGTTATAACGGGATAACACAAAGTATTGATGTTTTTTAAAAATCCTAAAATATGACTGTACAGTCATTTTGTGACGTAATATTATGACGTCGTATGTCAGAAGTAGGTAGAGACAGCAGATCTGAGATTGAAAAATCTCACAATAGTCCTTGCACAAGAATGCGGACTAGGCCTATCAGGAACAAAAAAGTTACAAACTTATTTACTTCAAGAACATTAATCCTTATTTTGTTTTTATTTTAAAAACATGTATTTTTTTTATTAGAATTAACAATGGGGCATATTAAAAGTATATGTATGCATAGGGTTGTGGACCTAACTTTACACTGATAGATAAAACAACGGTGAAAAAACATATTTTACAATAAGATGGAGCATATACAATATTTATCCTGAATTTAAAATATTCCTATTTTTACATAAAGTGTAATTTTTACAATACGGCCTGTAACATAGGCCTATATGATAATGTTTCAGGCTTTAGCAGTGGTCAATAACCTGTCCTTTTACGACTTCCCCTGCTGCCCTAGCCCTTATTTCTAGGCTACAGTCAGCAGAAATGACTTGGTAGTCTCATAGCTATTAGCTATGTCTGAACCTATTTTTATTGAGTGTCTTTTTTAGAGGGAAGTGAAAAGGAACACTCTTGAAAGACCCTGCCCCCCCACTATCTGGTATCTGTGGGTGTCTTTACGATAAGAAAAAAGTACATTTTTCTTTTTACTTATTGGGAAAAATCTAAATTGCACATTATGCCAACAATGTAGGCTGAACAGTTTTATATCCAATTGTATTGATATCATATTTTTAATGTAAACAATTTTATATCCAATTGTATTGATATCATATTTTAATGTAAATACATCAATTTCACCATCAGTTTCAGAAAATGTTAATTGTTTTATTATCACAGAAATGAGCAAAATTTCAGGGATTTTTTAAAATTACACAGAAAATTTGGCAAAATCATACAAAATTAATGTATAGGTACTTATAAGTTTCTCTGCTGGATAAGTAGAAATCTGCATTAAAGGGAAACAACTCTTATTTTCCTTTCCGATCATAATGGTTGAGAGTTATATGTAAACAAAAGGGGCATTAGCCATATATATATATATATATATATTTTTTTTTTAATCTTACCTTTTTATTATTTATATTGATATACAATAACAACAACTAAAAAGAGATACAGGCATAAACATTCTTAAATTCCTATATATTTTCTTTAGAAACCCAGCTTGACACTTTTTCAGTTACAATCTGACCTTAATATTTGTATACATGTATATGCCTACCACACTAGACTTGACATTATTTTCAAAAAATATATAGGAATCTAAGATTTTTTTTATGTCTGTGTATAGCTCTCAAGTAGTAAAAGTAGAAAAAATCGAATTTTTTTTTTGGTATACCAGATAATGCCCCTTTAATACAATTTTCCAGTTACAATATAATATTCCTTCAGTGATCCAGGTAGATTTTAACAATGATGGATTGTAGGTGAGATTAAAATGTATTCTTTACACATAAATAATGACTGTACATTTAAATCTAAACATATTACTGATGCAACAACTACTGGTTGATCCTAATTTCATGAGATTCTTAGTCTAGGTCATACCAGGCACAACTTAAAGGGGCATTAGCTGTGTTTACAAAAAAAAAATGATTTCGATTTTTTTCTACTTTTACTACTTGTAATTGATGTACAATAACAAACAAGAGCTATACACAGGCATGAAAAAAAAATATTGTTCTACGTTGTACAATGTATATCAATTTAAGAAGTAGAAAAGGAAAGAAATTTTGGGAAAAAAACCCAAAGATAATGCCCCTTTAAGACAAGCCCTAAAGTCACCAAAATTTACTCATTTCTCAAGTTAGCTACCGTATAAGCATTATTTTAGTGAGGATTGAATTTTGGCATTATTGGCAGAGTATCAAGATTGCTAAAATTTTATGAATATTGCTAACATTTCATTCTGCATAAGCGGTACATATTATCTTACGATTTACCATTCTGAATGCAGCGCTCCGCTATAATCTATGCCGTGAAAATAAAAAACAATGTATAGCCCAGTACAAATAAATTTCATAAATGTTTACTTTTTGTATGGAATCATAAAATTGCTACAACTTTTTGCTAAAATTATATACCATTTTTAAATTTGCATCTCGCTAAAACTTCCGCTTAAAGGTAGCTTCCATAAACTGTCCAATGAAGTGAAAAATTCTTGTAAAACAACAATAATACAAACATGCTGTCACTGAAGAATCTCTGAGAACATTCCTTAAAATTACTTTTATTTTTATATTTTCATATCTAGATTTTATAGCTGGCCAGGAAATTTCCACTTATATGAAGATGTCAACAGTTTTAGGTGAATTGCCAGAAATTTTGCTTTGCACTATGGACTGGTGCTAAAGCAGTGAGAGTTGGTTGTACCTTTGTTGTTTTAATGTCCCACTCAAGAAATCTTTCACTCATATGGAGACGCCACCAATGCTGGTGAAGGGTTTCAAAGTTTGGCCTATTCTCAGCACTTACGGCCATTGAGTAGTGAGGGTTCTTTAAAGTGTCAACACCTACTGTGACAAGGGACCTAGGTATTTACGGTCTCATCTGAAGGACAGGAATCTGACCTGCCGCCAGCTGGACTCAAACTCACGATCATGAGTCAAGCATGATACCAACTGAGCCAGGCTGGCTCCAAAGCAGTGAGGGTTCTTTTATGTACAACGCCTGCCATGACATGGGACCAAAGTTTTAGGTCTCTACGGAAAGATCTGTGAGATTCACTTCTAATGCCGAGCACCTGGCAAAGCAACAGACACTACTGAGCACCTGGCAAAGCAACAGACACTACTGAGCACCTGGCAAAGCAACAGACACTACTGAGCACCTGGCAAAGCAACAGACACTACTATTTTGGAAAGAATCTGGTATGACCACCTGGCCAACAGTACTATTTTGGAAAGAATCAAACAGGAATCAAACCATGGACCTCCCACTTAAAAGTTGAATGTTCTATAACTAGACCACTGCAAGCAGCCGAGAATTTGGAGACACACATTTAATGAGTAAGATAGTCAAAGTTTTAATGTGTACTTTTAATTACAATGATATTAAAATATATTGTAAAAGAAATGGAATATGAAGATTGATATAAATTATCATAAATAAATACATAATGAAATAAAAGAATTATACTGTAATTATATTACAATGTAAAACACTTTGAACCACATACAACAAGGTAAATTTATAATGAGAATCTAACTGTGACAATAAAGTTCCGATTTAATGTATACCTTAAAACTTTCGCCCCATTTAATTTTCGCCATTTTTACCCTTAGATGAGAGGGTGAATTTAAAATGAAAGCATAATTTTCCAGTTCAGACAGAGGCACAAACATACCTACAATGTATATTTGCACCATATATGACTAGGGGGAAATAAAATCAAGGGGAATAACTCAACGAATAAGGATGGTAGGTAAAGAGTGAATGCGACCCTCTGTCTGAAAAAGATGTACATCTGCACCAACTATGATGAGTCTAGTTGACGAAAGGTGGAAGATAAAGTCAGGACAAATTATGATGCTTTAACTTATGACTGAGATTGCAATACATGTAACAATAAATTTAACTACCAGTAGGTTGTTTTTGTAACAAAAACTTGTCTCCCTCTCTGTCTACGACAGCACTGCGAATTTGATGATATAGCCAAGGTCATGATCAATGACATATTTTTAAAGATTGAATACAATAGAATCAAGGGTTGGAAAGTTATAGCCTGTACAAAATTTCTGTTTATGGGTGCATATGGACCTAGACCTTGAAAAAATGACCCAGGGTCAAGGTCAAGACAAACCTTAGGTCATGATCCCTAACACATCAAAGTTTGAAAGCCTTAAAGCAAGGGTAAGAAAGTTATAGCCCAGACAGGATTTGTGACGGACAGACAGACAGCCAACTATTGCTAAACTGGTATGTGTCCCCCGCCCCTTTGGGGTAGGAGACATCACCACTAAACTCAAGCCTGATATTTCATATATTATTTAAGGACAATTTACAATATGTTTCATCACAACACATAAGTGGTCACTTGGTATGACTACCACCAAATTTGACATTTTCTCCAGTAAAATACAATGGCAAGTTATAAAGCACTTACATAGTTACAATAAACATGAATTTTACACTCCAGGTTTACGAGAAATTACATAACACATTGACATGAAAGTTATGAGGTACTTTACATAGTTACAATAAACACCACCCCAGGTTTACATGATTTACATTGAGAAGGTACTTTACATAACACATTGACATGTAAGTTATCAGGTACTTTACATAGTTACAATAAACACATGATTTTTACACCCTAGGTTTACATGATATAATATGACACATTGACATGTAAGTTATCAGGTACTTTACATAGTTACAATAAAATACACCCACATGATATAATATTACACTCATGTAAGTTATCAGGTTTATGACAGTACATGATATAATAGGTTTACATTTGATAAGACATGTAATTAGGTACTTTGTTACAATATATACCCAGGTTTACATGATATAATAACACATTGACATGTAAGTTATCAGGGTTACAATAAACACATGATTTTTAATTTGCTGATAATATTAGGTACTTTGATAACAATACTAACAGAATACATAACTGTGCTCATTTACAATAAAAACTTCATTTTTACGGGGTTTTTCCTGGCACATAAATCCTGCATGATTGTCACAATAAAATAGCAAATGACCCCTAAATAAAAATCACTTGCATTGTAACGGACACAAGATAATTCCTCGTTGTGTTACAGTAAGTATACAAGTCCATAAATCTATGAAATCTCTTTACAGACTTTGTCACAATTTTACATTTATATGTTCGTACATGTACTAATTACAAGTAATGATATACAAAGAAAACATTTATTTATATTCTTTCTTAAATGATCAATGACCCCTAAAATGTCCAAATGATCCCCATTTTGAATTAAAAGAGGGTTCATTTGACCCTTAATGAATATTTCTGGGGAAAACCCTACTTAAATGACCAAGACTTTAATGGTATTATAAATTTCCATCATTTTGGTTTATGGTACTGATGAGTTTTGCAGGATACAAAGTACTTTTTATTTTAAACATGTGTAAATTGAAAATTTTGTTACAAAGAAATTTTGAAAACAAATTTATAACATTATGAGCAAGTTCATCATGAAACTGTTCGATATGTTGAGCTTTATGGTACGTTAAATGTTTTGTAAAAGTTGATTTAGAAATGACTTTTCCAAGTTTTGAAAAATGGATTTGTATGAAATATGTAAAGCCCCTATCACACATTGACGATTTAGCCAGCGTATGCCCAACGTATGAAAAATTTGGTTAATACGCTGGCATGCGTCTGGTAAGTTTTAAATACATTTTGCATAAGTTAACAACAGACTGGTATACACTGGCATAAGTTGAAGTAGGCCAAGATGATCAAAAATGTTTGTGCATGCACAAAACTTTTCGACATATGCCAGCGTATGAGCCATACGCTCGAGTAAGTTGTAAGTACGTTATACGATTGTTAACACACTTTCCTATATATTACTTGTAAATGGCCATTGTATCCTAAATTACAGCGACAGTTCGACTTATTGTTTACGTTTTATAAATATATGACAAATTTTTCACAAGTCCACATAAGTTCAATCAATCATTAATGTGTGACAGGGATACAGAGAAAGTTTAACGTATGCCATCGATTTATGATTTTTTTTATACATCGGGCATATGCTGGCTACATCGTCAATGTTTGACAGGGACTTTAGCAAAAAATAAAAAAAAAAACAAATGGTTGCATCAATTTTGGTACTTCACTGTATAGTAACTTTTATATAAGTACATGTAAAAATAAAATACAATCCATAGGCGTCGGAAGCAAATTGAAAGTGGGGGGGCTAAACCAACTTAAAACACACACAAGCCAGAAGTGGGGGGGCTAAACCAACTTAAAACACACACACACTAAGCCCCAATTTTCAACACCAATGCCTATCTTTGCTCCGACGCCTATGCAATCTAACCTGTATTAAGTGGTTACCCAAGTGAAATCATAAAAGTAACTTCTTAACAGAGGTGACCTCTTAATTTAGGGTCTAAAAATTATCAAATTAATACTGTGTGCAAACATATATATTAAACTTCATATACCCATATACCATTTTTGTAATAGACTGATAAATGTCAAGGTATTTTAAACATACTGACTTACCAAAATGTTTATAATAGCATTAATTATGGGACCATTATATGTTTGGACCACAAGTACCTGCAACATTGAAATGGCTGTTTATATGGGTCAACTTGGTAACTTTGGTTGTGAAAGGGCTCACCGCTAACTGCATGAAGAAGGTGACTACATATTGAGGTAGAATTACATAAGTAAATCATTTGGGAGGAACTAAAACTGACCACATAAAGCAGGTGACTGCTTAATTAAAGTGACCACATATACAGGTTAGACTGTATATGGGTCATGAGTACTCTTATTAATACAACAAAAATGTAACATACATAGCACTTTGCACTGTTATCATCATACAGGTGATTTGTATACATTTCATGAATACCTTATATTGGGGTTTATACAGGCATAATTTAAACAGCCCAGGTGTATTTTCCGTTATTACAATATAACTCCCTAAAACAAGATAAATTCTCTGAAATATCCTCAACTTCAAAGAATGGATCAAAGTCTTCTCCTTTCATATGGAAATTAGTCCTGTTTTCAACACCACAACTCAACGTAGAAAAACTAGAGTTTGGTGAACCCTCACTGGGTTTCGCATTAAACGGTAAAGTTGGATCGTGGGTGTTAAAAGTCAAGGTGAAGTTCCCATCCTGAGTGTGTTGAAATAATGACTTGAGTTTGTGAATGTGGTGAGGTAAGACTGGTCCAGATATTTCCAGTATGTAGACTTGGTTGATACTACCATCGGCATCCGTCTGCTTCACAAAGGAGTGCTTTACCTGTTGAATTGATAATAAAAAGTCAAAATAATGCACACACTCTTTTTGTTTTCACACATTTTTTCTTTTTGAACAATTGTAATTACAGTTTACCTGGAAATTTTTGTCACTGGTTAATTTCGCCCCTTTACAATAGAAAACATATTCGTCCTGTCTTAAATTGGCCCCGAGTTGCCAGTCTCATTAGTAGCATGTTTGTCCACGCTTCTATCATTTGGCTTGAAAATTTTGCTTTTGTTTTAAATTTTCTCTCTCATCTAAGGGCAAAAATTAAATGGCAGCAAAAATTTTCACATACAGTATAACCTGCTCTAGAAACTGCCTACATATAAGGACCACCTGGCCATTTTGCTGTTCCCTATAGTACCATTTATGTACCGGTACAAATCAACATCTATATAAAGACCATCTCCCTATAAAGACCAATTTTCTTGTGTCCCTAAGGAGGTCATTATATACATGTTTCACTGTATACAGTATATATTTCAATTCTGATCCAATTTTTATCTTAATATAAAAGTAATGCGTGTCTCATCAATGATCTTGTTATGTCAAAATCGGATCAGTCAAAATTCCGGTTATGTCAAAGTTGAACAACCTGTCCCAATTTTATTGAGTTTTAGATACGGTATCTTGAGTTTATAGAGGTGGTCCTGTGAATTTCAAGATAATGAGAATTCCACTGTATAAATATGTATATATAAATATATATATATATATATATATATATATGGAAAATAAAGGCATGTATACATTTTAGGGAAAACATTTTTTTCCACAGGAAAGTCTTTAAATGGCTGTGAATTCTACTTAAAATCACTGATATAATTATGATATAGAAATAAAATTACCTGTTATGACACAAACAGCTCAAAATTAAGTACATATATTCTTACTGTTATTATTTCATTTTCATTTTTTACAATCAAAGGATCTCATACAGAAAGATATGATCAAACAGTTGGGTCAGTATACATATAAAAACATCAAATATTTACCTGGTGGGATTTGAGAGTGGCACCTTTGAACGGTGAAGGCGATAGAATTGTAGGTGGTACACCTGCTTGGGGTCCACTGGAAGCCACACAACTTCTGCAGTTCAGTAGAAAATTAAACAAGCCCTGTACATTGGCACCCTGTACATAAACAAGAGATTCTGGACGATTGTCGATGACCTTGAAACCTTCTCTTTGACTAGTGGAAAGTTAAGGAATCGTGTGACAATTTCACAGAAGAATTTTTTAAGACAAACTCCACAAGAGTAAAAACTTGCTTCTGATCCTTTTCTATTTATAACACGGTATACAACAAAATGTATTTTAGAAACAGTAAGCTCCCTTGAACTATAGTCATTTATGAAAATTTTAAAGTCTCGTAACTCTGTCATTTTTTTCCAAAAAAAAAAAAAAACCAGCCATTCCAGGTCTTATTGATATAGAGCAACATATCAAATTGTTTAAGCCCAGCTCTCGGCAAAGGAACAGTCACATTTTTTTAAAGTCTTAGTTACGTTCCAGTACCGGGACTCAAACCTCGGACCTTCTGTTTATGTGTCAAATTCTACACTAATAGACCAATATTTGTGATTCTGACCTCTTAAAAAAGTTATGTTCCCACTCACTTTGAATGAGAAATCATATTCTCTTTCAATTTTGCTGTGTGTAGATAATATTTCTTTCACTTTTACTATAGTAACTTGATTTTAACGACAAGACAGACACTTTAGATGGACAAACCAAATGATTTCAGTGTACCTGTAACCTTTTCAGTTTTTCTTTTTCATTTTGATTAGAAAATTGTAATAAGAGTCTTCTAACATCTGAAACAAGACACTTTTAAGAGATACAATAATCCAGAGAGCTTTAAGTAATTCATGAATATTTCAAAGTCCCATACTTTGGTAAATATTACCAAATGTTAGCCAAAAGCAAAACCAACAAACCAAATTTAATTAAAATTTGAAAAAGAAGAAGATTTTTGCCAGAAATTAAGTGACTGCTAATAGACACAGGGATTTTCTGACCTCCTCACTTCTGGGTCCATGGTTTGAAAAATTGGGAAAGAGTGTAAAACATTTTAACTTAAACAAAAAACTATAATTTTGGACATTTGCTTGAAAATACTTTATTCTTCTTTTGTTTTTGAAACTCCTAATTGGGAATTTTTGCAAATTTTGTGAGGAAAATAGAAGCCAATTTTGCATTGCTAAAGGGTCCTGTAACCAGACTAAAAAAACTGCATTGGAAAATCTCTGAGATATACCAAAAAAATGTCCCCAGTCTTCAATCTAGGGGGCAAAATGAATAAGTCACAGCTTTCAAGGATACATTTTGACCTTTTTAGGGTCAAGAGATGGAAAATGTTTTTTGTCTAATCCGATACTTTCTAACCAAACTGAAGCTCCCTCATCTGTTCCCAGAAATTCATCATCATCTTCATCATCATCTAATTCTTTATTCTGAGAAGTCTTTTCTGTACTAAATACAAAAGATGTATACAGTTAAATTTGTGTAGATATTAAATAACACTGTAAAGCATAAACAATTGTTACTGCATTTAATCTCTCTCCCTTCCTTTTTGTCTCTCACTCTCTCTGTCTCTCCTTCCCTCAATCTCTGTCTGTATCTCCAACCCCCTCTCTCTTACATTTACTATGCTAATGAAAATACTAGGTAGTATCATACGAAACATCAAATGGAAGCAAATGATTATCTTAAGTTAGATTTGAATTTTGAATAGTGTTTAACTCTACACTCAACAATTTTTCAGTCATATGGTGGCAGTCAATTTTAATGGTGGAGAGAACCCAGTTACATTATACCAGGGAAAAGAGTGTCTGTAAAGGCCTTAAAGAGCAACTGAGTTAGCAATGAAAATTTATACTTGATTTATCTGTTCTTTTTAGGTTACAATTAAGCTATTTTTACACAGATATAAGCATGGGTAGTGAAAATGAAAGCTAGGGTTCTTAAGGGTTCTGTAGAGTTCATTATCAAGAAAAGTTCCAACATAGTCCTATTTTGTTGATCAATTAAAAATTCCCACATGAAAATCCTGACTGCATATTGTCTTAAACAATCATTGCTATACAAATTTACACAGGGATCAACATATGAACAAGTGTATTATTTATCCATTATTGACATAAACTCACCAACCACGAAAAACAATGGACTATACTTTAAATCAATCACTTAGACCAGTCCAAATAAGTATTTAGGGATGAATGAGTTAAACCTAGTCAAGCACATACTTTTCTATACCATGCAACCAAGACTCCACCTTACATCACATCATATAAAGTCCCGCCTCTTTTTGGCTTCCTAGAGCTATTCATGAAGGTGAGTTAGCAGTTTTCTTGCTAATTACTCTAGAACTCATGCACTGATTTTGAATGAATTTTCAAAACTGTTCCAAGAACAATGTGTTCTATAAATACTGAAATTTACATTTCACTTACAATACCTCTAAACAGGAAAATGTGTCCCTTGGCTGATCACCCTTACCTCGGAACTTGGAGTCATGAAATAAATGTTTTATATCGCCCTTACCCCTGAACTCGGAGTCATAAAATTAACATTTTATATCACCCTTACCCCTGAACTCAAGTCATGAAATAACATTTTATATCACCCTTATCCCTAAACTTGAGAGTCATGAAATAACATTTTATATCACCCTTATCCCTAAACTTGAGTCATGAAATAACATTTTATATCACCCTTATCCCTCTTGAGAGTCATGAAATTAACATTTTATATCACCCTTACCACTAAACTCAAGAGTCATGATTGTTTGTTTTATTTCATTTTTTGTTCAACATCCAACCAAGAATTCTTCACTTATATGGAGATATCACCAGCTATAAGTCCCACAAATTGTGACCTATGTTATGGACTCCAATGTAGTGACAATTTATTTCACTCTCACCCAATTAATCATGCTGAATGCTGTATTAAATAAACTAGTGGATCAGTAACTTATGAGAAGAGGTCCAAGTTAATGCACAATGCATTCATTAAAAGATTGCAGTACATATACAGAGTGGCCTAGCCACTCTGGTGATATGTTTAACATGAGCAAGTAAAAGAAATAATTCACATGGATCTACTATTTGCAGTATATTTAGGATAGTTATTTTCCACTTACAAATCAGTTTCTATGGAATTAGAAGAATCTTGTGATGTATTTCGAGTTTTTAGTGAACTTCCTCCATTTCTTCTCTTTTCAAAAACTGGCATACTGAAAGCTATGTCTGCAAGAACAAGATTATACAGATAATTAAAATCACTGTAAAAGTGTCACAAAACAGGAACAATCTCACTGTACTAAAACAGGTAGTTAATGTAACAAAGCAAAATCCAAGTCGCTATAACAATGCAGGAAACAAGTCACTGTAATAATGTAAAAAAAGCAGGAACCAAGTCACTAACAAAGCAGGGACCAAGTCACTGTAACAAAGCTGGAACAATTCATTGTAATGAAGCAGGAACTAAGTCACTGTAATAAGGCAGAACCAGGTCACTGTAATAAGGCAGAACCAGGTCACTGTAATAAGGCAGAACCAGGTCACTGTAATAAGGCAGAACCAGGTCACTGTAATAAGGCAGAACCAGGTCACTGTAATACTATAATGGGGCAAAGTCAAGGTAACAAAACATGAACCAAGTCACTGAAACAGAGTCAAAGCAGGAACCAAGTCACTGTAACATTAACAAAGCAGGAACCAAGTCACTGTTACAGAGTTGGAACCAAAAATCTGAAAAGATGAAATGTGAAATTATGTTGTCCATAAATATTAATTCAGACATTTTGAAATAAATTAAAAAATACTGGTCACCCGGACCAGTGAATAAATGAATTTCACTGGTCAAAATTTTTTTTTACTAGATTGTATATATACACAATTAAAATGAAATGGAAAATTACTGGTCATTTGGACCAGTTATCAGATAGATTTCACCAGACTTTTGTAAAATTTACCAGTTTTTTCTGGCAAGACCAGTGAATTTCATAAACTCTGTTAATTATCTAAAGTAATTTATATACCTTCAGTTTTAAGTGCCTCACGGAAACCTCTTGTAGTAGGAGTTAAGAAAGCATTGATACAAGGCTGTCCAGCAATCCCAGCAGCTCTAAATAACACAGTAAAATTGTGTGTACAAACATAGAAATATGGACATTTCTGAGCTCTCAGTTGATGGAAAGCAGAGGAAAAACTTTCTGTCCTACAACAGAAGAAAATGAAAAATGGGAAATATTGAAATATCAAAGGCTACAATTTTCTTGGTGGGTGTCCCACACACAGACATACACACATTCTTATGGTGCATCACAGACATATTTGTCAGGAAACTACATGATGTGAAAGTTATCTGCAAATTAACTGCAACATTATTTCAAATGCTATAACAATGGAGCTATCTTGAAAGACCACTCACATGTCATCTGAGACCACATTCTAAAAACCACTTGGCTAACTAATTTTTTACATGAAACATCTTATGACAGACAGACTGTTGTGAGAGAACATACTGCAGTGGCAGATAGAATGGTCTTACAAGACAGGTACATCTGTATTAAAAAAAAACAATATGCATTTAATGTTCAATGCCATAAAAATTCATTTCTAAAATTGGGAGAAAATCACAATGGAATTTCCATTTACATAAACATACCATTTGGGTTTTTTTTTTCCTGCAGCCAGTTTTCAGTTATTTTAATACCAGAAATATAAATATGTTTGTACAACGAATATTTAAACCTTGGCCTTGCACTCACCAGTCATTCTGTACTGCTGTCTGTATGTCTTCATTAAGCAGACCTGTGTTGGCTGACCTGCAAACAGCAAAATAATAAAAGTAAGACTCTGTACAGTAAGTTTGTTTGCTTTGTTGTTGCTTAATATCCTGCCAAGAATTTTTCACTTATATTGAGATGTTTCCGGCTTTAGGTGAAGTTCCACAAATTTTGAGCTGTGATATGGACTGATGCAAATGCAGTGAAGATTATTTCATATGCTATGCCCACTGTAACAAGGACCTCAGTTTTCAGTCACATCTGAAAGACTTGTGACTTTCGACTTCTTTATGCCAAGCACTTGGCGAGGGAACAGTCCCTACCATTTTTATAATGTCTTTGGTATAAACCAGTATCAGGAATCCAACCTGGAACCTTCCGCTTGCTTAGGCAAATTCTCTACCACTTAAGCACCAGAAGCAGCCTTGTACAATGGGTAATTCAAAACTGATTTTACAATTGTGACCATGACATCTTCTGTTAATCATTCTAATTAATTATCACATTATTGTCAAGAAATCCAACATCTCCGAGCTCAACAACCACACTATTTACATTCTCCTTCACTACGTGTCTCCAAATATGCAATACACTACAACTTCCAAAACCCATGTCTTCTAAAAACCAATAACTTCCTGGTAACAATCATATTACGAAAGTCCGGCTTTTTCCCTTCTATTTTCAAGTAAAAATAACTTCAAAATACAAAAGACAAATTTTTGCAACACAAACATGTTAATGTAATTAAATTAACTTCCATATATATATGGTTTAAGGGTGGGGATGTGAACAGTTTTTAAGTTAAAAGTAAACATTTAAATGTCAGGGGAGTTGGGGCAGGACCACCAGCTGGCCGAGGACCCCTACATACACCAATGAATGTACCTACCCATAACAAACAAGAAAATATATGGTTTAGAGGCAGGCATGTGAATGGTTTTCAAGAAATACAAAATAAATTAATTTAAGGGGGTGGCGAATATACCCCAAAGCACACTGATGCTCTACCCTAATGGAACCTCCATCCAAATTATCAACAACCTAACACAATCATCATCAACCAACGAGAGCCAAGAACTTAAAGAAAACATAATATTGATCTGAACAAAAGTTAAAAAACAAACCCCCAAAAAACAAGGAAAATCCAGGCCAATTTTCACCAACCTAGCACCAATATTAACTGAACAGCAAGCCAATAACCAGAACTTCACACTGGAGTTAAACGCAAAATTTGACGCCATCACCATCATCGTCAAAAAAAAGCAACACCTATGTCTCAATTTCATAGCGAGATAAAAACCAGACCCCACAATATATATACATATATCATCATTGTTAAATAGGAAAAGCCCTAGTATATGTCAGTTCATATCATGAACATAAAGCATTTAAAACTACATTGTACCTGATTTTACTGTCTGGTATGATACGAGGGAATAGTTTCAGCCAGGGAAAGGAAGGATAAATCCAGTATAAACAGCAGTTTTGAAACTGGGATTTTTCAGCTGACAAAGATGATAAATTCTGAAAATTAAAGGAAGTTAAGTTGAAAACCTTCTGCAAATAGAGTAAACTGAAATTACAAAGATCACTTCACATAAAATATAATATATTCCTTCAACCTGACCTCAAACAATTTTCTTCATGACAGCATATAAATTAGACCAGATCTTTAACAGGTTCAACATAATTAATTTCACAGATTTTACCTGTTCCATTAACATGACATAATCTGTAAAACCTGTAGCTTCAGCAGATTATGATTACATCATAGTTTACCTGTCTCACCTCAGTTCTGTAGCTAAAGTAAAATCCATATAACCTGGCGGGTGGAGTCCTGTGAACCCTTTCTTGACCTGGACGTCAAGTTTAAAGTGTAGGTATCGGTAATAAAGCATAACATTAAACAAAACATTAAAATTACACTGACTCATCATTCCTACTTGTCACCACACATGAGAGAGTATCCAGTGAGGGATAAAACCTTTTTTCTAGTGCAGCTTGTCATTACCAAAATGTGAGTAGAATCATTTGTATGATAATCAAAAGATTAATCTGCCCCATCAAGTTATGTGAATCAGAGTATACCTCAGATTACCATTACATCATACTTCATACACATTTTACCTGCAACACCTGTAGCTACCTCAGATTACAATAACATCATACTTCATACACATTTTACCTGCAACACCTGTAGCTACCTCAGATTACAATAACATCATACTTCATACACATTTTACCTGTAACACCTGTAGCTACCTCAAATTATAATAACATCATACTTCATACTTATTTTACCTGCAACACCTGTAGCTACCTCAGATTATAATAATATCAAACTTCATACACATTTTACCTGCAACACCTGTAGCTACCTCAGATTACAATAACATCATACTTCATACACATTTTACCTGCAACACCTGTAGCTACCTCAGATTATAATAATATCATACTTCATACACATTTTACCTGCAACACCTGTAGCTACCTCAGATTATAATAATATCATACTTCATACCAATTTACCTGTAACACCTGTAGCTAATATAATAACATCATATACTTCATATACATTTTACCTGTAACACCTGTAGCTACCTCAGATTACAATAATATCATACTTCATATACATTTTACCTGTAACACCTGTAGCTACCTCAAATTATAATAACATCATACTTCATACCAATTTACCTGTAACACCTGTAGCTAATATAATAACATCATACTTCATATACATTTTAGCTGTAACACCTGTAGCTACCTCACATTACAATAACATCATACTTCATATACATTTTAGCTGTAACACTTGCAGCTACCTCAGATTACAATAACATCATACTTCATACACATTTTAGCTGTAACACCTGCAGCTACCTCAGATTACAATAACATCATACTTCATATACATTTTAGCTGTAACACCTGCAGCTACCTCAGATTACAATAACATCATACTTCATACACATTTTACCTGTAACACCTGTAGCTACCTCTGATCATAATAACATCATTCTTCTACAAATACATTTTACCTGTTCTTTAAATGTGACATAATCCGTTACACCAGCAGCTTCCTCAGCTGTTTTGACCTGTGTGCACCATAAGAGCGATTTCTTTGAGACAACACGCAACTTGACTTTCAAAGTCCAGTCTACTGGTATTTTCTGATGGGAGTTTAAGTCTGTGTGCCCTTGTGTTATTGCTACTGACTTTGACTGTGACTCATCTGTACTCTAAAAATGAACAAAAGCAACATTAACAATATAATGTCAGATTTAATTTAGAATTCAATGTTAAAATGTACACAAACATATATACTCTTATGTGTGACATATGTGCTACACATAAATGCTTTAAAAATTACATAGCAATTTTTGTGTTTAAATTTTTTTTATGTATATACATTGTACATGTAATTATAAACCCTTTCCAGTAGAAGCCAGCATCTAACAAACTTTGTGGATTATTTTCATGAAAAACTGTGTCAGCTATTCTCTCATCTACATGTACTCAGAAAAAAAAAGCTGATGTCTTTTGACACATGGAGCTAACAGATATCTTTAATTTTTTTATGGCTACAGGTACTTTACATGTACATAACTTGTCGCCTACTCCAAAAACTATGGAAAGGCAGATACATGTATATAAATGTACGGTACCAAAAAAAAGTGCAACTTTTAAAGAAGCAAAGTTGAAATTTAAAACAGACTCCCTTGTTATGGTCTTTTTTTCTTTTGAAAATCTCAGATTTTTTTTATTTACACAGCAGGGGTCAACGATCATGAAAATTTCCACTTGTCCTGCAGGACATGTAGTACTGAAATTTATTTGTCCGAATGCAAAAAAGACTTGTCCAAAAATTAAATGTAACATTTATATATATTAAAATGTATTTTGTATTTAAACAAGTACATTTGTATACTCTTTATCAAATTCATTTTTGTCTTCAACAATTTCACTGGTAGTGTGAGTGATTTAAAAGCCATTAACATGAAATTTTTCAAAAAAGAATTCTATAATTGAAATAAGGAACTCACAAAGTATCATAGACAGTACAGCTTTTCTTTTCCCTTGTCCATATTTGGGGATACAATTTGTTTAAAAGGAGAATTTGATGAATGATATTTTTCAGTAAATATAAATATTTCATGTAAAATAAATAGATAGGATTGTATGAATTTCATTGAAAGGGCACCTTTACACCAATTAAATTAATCATAAATATTTTATACTGTATGTATAGGTTATTGAATGTATATGTTGAATTATTTATGCCCAAGTTCTTGGTGTGGAAAACGGCTGAGTTTATCTCCTATTCTGAAAATTTAAATTACAATATATGTCAGGCAATAGCTTATTTTAACTTGTCTGTGTTTGAATGGCTCAAAATATTTTAGCAAAAATATATCCACAATTAGTTATAAAAAAGTAATATATTTTTGAAAACTGGCCATCCCATACTTCTTTGATGGAAATTATCTTTGGAAGCGTCTGTACCTACATGTACATGTAAACTAAAGTTCTCTCTGGAATAAGAAACATTATCTAAAGTAATATAAAAAAAACCAATCAATTTCACTAACATAAGGAAGTAATCAATTATCTATTTGTTGACAGTTAAAATACCTTTTGTTTTTGTTTGTGGGCTGCTGTAAGGAATTTTTCTATGAAATCAAATTGTGATTTTTCATCATCATCGTCAAGCACACAATCCTTCGTTACCTTCCCATGCTCTGTAGCTTTTTCCACTTTGAAGTTTGAAATATCTCCATTTTTCTTTAAAATGATAAAATGGAAATTATATATTTCAGCAAAAAAGTAGTAACACATTTAAAATACATTGTATATAATGACACATCAAAGAAGAGTTTTACTCTCACCTGTTTATTCACCTCAGGTCTGACGATACGGTTGAGGTATTTAACATGAATAAATAATCATTTGTACCAGAAAAACAAAGGTGGACAGCAGTTTGTGGATTTTGGAGTTACAGTATAACGGGGGAATTATATGGAAGGAAACTTGTTCATAAAGAAAATGTGGCATTATGCCGGTTTGGCATAATAACATAATGAGGGTGGTAGCAATAAATCGAACTGTACTTAAAAACATTTTATAATTCAAACTTTTTTGAGTTGAATGTCCTTATTCAATGTTACTCAAAAACAATTCATAATTCAAACTTCAATGAGTCGAATTTTTGGATGTTTCGAATAATATTTTGGGCCATTACTTCTCTATCAAAAAGTGTCATACATCCGTGTACAAAATTTGAAGTCAAAATTTACATGTGTATGAAATTGCCCTTTGGCAATAGACCATTTTCTAATTCATATGTAATCTGTTTTTGGATCCAGGTTTTTCTTGTGATGCTTAAACTTTCGTTTGCCCTAGTGATTTCTTGGTATTAGTCTTTGCATCAATCATGAACAAAAATGAAATGCCCAATTTCAAAGGCAAACTTTGGGAGTCTATACGATCTCACAAGGGCAACACCTTTCCCGCAAAATGACGTCAAAGTTTAGTTGTGACATCAAATATTTTATTATTTAGAACATGACTACTTCCAGAAAATATGTCTCTAAAATGTGGGGTCCTATTAATTAGAATAGACTCTAATTTAGAGTACTCTAGAGTATGTTTACTATGATAAAATACTCTACAGATTTTATGAAATACAATGTCAGGGCCCTTTGGGCGAGTAATTACATAATTTCCACTCACCCGAACTCATTTTGCACTCGCCAAAGTATGAAACCGTAGTATTTCAAAGTAGATGTGTTAAGAGTGTATAAAATCTTTTTCTTACATGTATATGACCTAACAGATTAGATACTCTTTATTTGACAAATTGTCATATTTTCTAATCACGTACTTATTACAAATGAAAATATGTGAAAATCTTACCACAACTTTTGTTTGCTCTCATTTTAAGTTTTAGAATTTAAATTCTCGACTGAAATTTTGATTGCCAACCAAGTAAATCTAGTTGCCCGCAAAGAAAATAATATTTTATTTAATTTTGTGTTTTTTAAATTTATTGTTATTCTAATAGATAAATTTTTATACAATATATACAATGTATTATCTCTGAATGATGCATTTACATCTAAATTAACTGTAAATGCATCATTATTATTACTATTATCAATTACTATTATTACTATTTTATGATGTTGCTACTACCAGACATGTCTTTAAACCAATGTAAATTACAAAAGTAAGTTTTCACTAATGTTAGATGAAAACAATACCCACCCATTTCTATGTATTTCATTAAAACTTTTATTTAGAGTAACTATTTTACTTTTATCATTCACTTACATTTAATTCAGATTTTATAACCTTTTTTAAAACATTGTATAGTGTTATGATTATTTTACCAAATCCTGAAATTCAGGTCCATTCTGTATTGGTTCTTTCATTTACACACATCCAACTTCCACTTCCTCCACAAACTGCAAGTATTAGCAGTCAATACACAATGTGTTCTGTGACATTTTTGGCCATGAGGTAAAGACTAACTTGTTTAATTGTCAATAAAATAATTATTCAAGTTTCTAATTGTTTTTGTAATGTATTTTGAACTAAAAAGAGAAGAAAAAGATATCACTTTCGAACTTAAAAGGGAATCCGGGTTTTCAGTACGACGTCAGTGCCAGTGGGCCTAATCGCCAAACGGGCCAGTTCATTGTCAAAATTTACTTGCCCAAAACAATTTCTTACTCACAAATGTGAGTGGGCGAGTGAATTTTTTTAACCCTGAATGTACATGCATTATAAAGCAATTAATTGACTATTTCATAGTATTTTTATGCTACATGTACTTCAAATCAGTTTTGGTGATTTTAGTTATTAAGTATGTTTTATGATCTAGAATAAGATAGATATTCTTGATAGGGACTAATAATATGTAGTCTAGAACTCTCAGCTTTCCGTTTGTACGAATGTTTCCGGGTCCTACCACATGGTAGTGGTTCTACAACAGGATCATTATCTATTTACTTATCTATTTATTATATTTAATTTTACCTTTTTCATTATTATAATGTTTTACCTAAATACATGTATTGTTAATATTGAATATCATTGTGTATATCTAAACTTTCATATACGCATCTCTGTCGGTTTGTACTACAATGTACATCCATTTTAATATCCCTAAACTTAAAATCATAAATATTAAGTATTGTGAAAAAAATCCAAATTTTTGATTTAGACAATTCAAAGCAAGATATTCTGATGAAAATTTTATGCGGGACAATTGCATAAAATCTGTGCCGTAGATCTCGGTGAGGCGTAGATTAACTCAAGACTCAAATCTTTTTTGCAACACATAAATAATTTTGTATCAAAAATAATATATCATATAGAAATGTTTATGCTATGTTTTTCTATTTAATTATAGTTTTACAACTCGATAATACACTGAAAATATGAAGATTACTCTAGCATACTCTAATTAATTGGATTTGAATACATGTACATTGATGACAAGCATTACTGGTCAAGCACCTCTGCACACATTTCTCAAAATTAATTTTAATTTCTATAGCCTTGATTATTGAAAAATTTATGTCTACTTTTTTTTCTACCACCAGTGGAAAATCAGTCAGTACTCATGAATTTGAAGACCAATATCAACTACATACACCTTGTCCTTCATATTTTCACTGATCTAACCGTACACAACTACAAGACGTTGTTCACATGACCCGAGAGCTGTTTTCAGTAGATTTCAAACATGACAAATCTGAAAATGACAACCGATATAGCCCCTTTCAGTTTCACTATAACTGCATTCCTACTGATTTCACTGGTGCACAAACATTTCCGTGTGGTACATGTATCAAGAAGTTTCGTATTCAACACAAATCATACCCAATAAAATTCAAATCGCACACAGGAAACAATTGATATTTAATTGGATACTAACTGTCATGGGTACGAAATGTTTTGAGCACGAAACTTGATACCACACAGAAGTGTTTGTGCACTGGTGAAATGAATAGAAACGCAGTTATCGTGAAAGAGTCTATTCTATCAGGATAGACGTACCTTATTTGCATTATCAAGAACCGCGAAGAAAGAATTTGTGATGTGGTTTAGAGTTTTATCGTCTGTATAGTCTTCTGATTTTCTTCGCTTGGATGGAGATTCGATTCGAGATTCTTGTGAATGTGAAAACGGATTTCTCCGTTTTGTGTTTAAAATAGTTGAAGTATTGTCATTTAAAACGTCCGCTGTTGATGTTGGTTTCTCGCCAAATGAAAGTCTCTGTTGAGACAACCTCTTCTTTTTTCTGTGTATTTTCATGATATCTGATGGTCTTTTCCATTTTGGAGAACATTCAGCCATCGTTAGTGCCTAACTGAGATTAACAAAAAATAAATTTCGCGCTCAATCTTTAAAGCGGATATAATGTACGTAAACTACTATTAAAACCGTAAACGTATCACTTCAGTATACCGACTTCGACAACATTTAATTATTATATATTTTCAGCTATTCTTTTCATAAATAGGTGTCATAAAGTGTATTAATAAAGTGGCTGCATTTGATATGAAAAATGCTATCTCTTTTGAAGTGATTTAAATTAATTTAAAAAGTATACCGGTTCCGGTTCTAAATTTATAATAGTCAACCAATAAAATCTAAAACCTAAAGCGAAGAGAACCCCTATTTTTATTCCGGAATTCGCGTATTTCCGATTTCATAACACAAAATATTATTCATCAGAAATTACGGTCCGAGTTCTACGGCAGCGTAGAAGGGTCACACACACACAAAAAAGAAATTTATTCGTCCGTACAAACAACTTATTTGTACTGATAAAAATAATTCGTCCATACAATGAATTAACCGTACATGTGCGTACACAAATAATATCCGTACCTCCGTATCCGTGACTCAAGGGCGTAGGACAAGGGGGCACGTGCCCCAACCCCACTTTGAAACGGATGGGGGAACAAGTATGTTTGTGCCCCGCCCCACTTTTTGACTAATTTTCTTGTATCACACAGCCACATTTTTTAATTCTTTATTTTTTTCAAAGCAGCAGTTATAATTCCTAAATAATTGATTTTTCGAAATCCATAGGGCCTACTTATCATTAACAAAATTTTAGCGCCTCGCTACACTCGGCCAAAGCAATTATGTATACTCTTCCTTCCCTGTTGCGCATCATTTCCGTAAAGAAATTTTTGTTTTCTTTTCCTCAGCTTGTATGAATATGAAAATTTATTTGCAAACTTGGCGTAAAAATTATAAATAACGGGGTGGCCAGGGGTGCCCCCTCCCCACATTTTCTCACATACCAAATTTGTATATACTTGTACATTATCGACATGTCTGGAATCCAGAAAAAGGTTTCCCGGAACTTTAAAAATCAAGTTTTCTGGACTCCCTCTTCATGTTCATGCATTTATGTTTGCCAATACACAATTTATTTTTTATAAGTGATACGCATGTCAATTTAATGCAGTATTTGGCCGTTACTTACACCTACATACATGTAATGTGTAAATGTTTGAAAGATCCGTAAGACCCTACCTCTAATGAAATATTGCCTAACAATTAATGCAACACTTAGAAATACGTGCAGTGAAGTGATGAGGGAGAGAGTGCCGCCTAATGTTTATATAATAGGTGTAAAAACCTTTCATTTTTCTATAAAAAGTCAAAAATTGAAAACAAATAAACTGCTTAACTACGTCAAATACTCATTAATGTGATTGTGGCGCAGTTAAATCTAGTTTTTCTCAGGTAATCTATTTTTTTTTCTTGAGAAAATCTAGGTTTTATTATATTTGTGATTTTGATCCAGTTAAAGTTAGTTTTTTTTTCTCAGTTAAACCTCGTTTTCTCCAGTTAATGTGGGTTACTGAGAAAATTAGGTTGAACTGAATATATGGCACGCCAAAATCACATTAAAGAGTTAAACCTAGTTTTTCTCCAGAAAATA
The DNA here is from genome assembly GCA_030159075.1 of Atrina japonica. NCBI lineage: Eukaryota > Metazoa > Mollusca > Bivalvia > Pterioida > Pinnidae > Atrina > Atrina japonica. Next base: position 408,396 of record BROG01000103.1, on the reverse strand, counting down.
TTGGTTAAAAGCATGCGTTTGTGTTGAATTCTCTTCATCAAATTTGCATATAACACACGCCATAATCACATAAATGAGTTAAACCTAGTTTTTCTTCAGTTAACCCTAATCACATTAACTGAAGAAAAACTAGGTTTAATTGAGAAAAACTAGGTTTAATTGAGAAAAACTAGGTTTAACTGCGTCAAATACGCATTGATGTGATTGTGGCGAATTAAACGTTCGAAGTTTAACTAGGTTTTTCTTGAGAAAAACACGATTTAACTCATAAGTAGTAATAGGCAGCTCCATGGTGTGCCATTTGAATTTAACCGCCATTGATGACGTCATCAGAATGCTGGCTTCTGATTGGTCAATTCAAATGGCACACCATGGAGCCGCCTGTGACGTCATAACCGGAAGTGCGTCATACCGGAAGTGAGGTCATACCGGAAGTGCGTCATACCGGAAGTGAGGTCATGTTGTCATGGCAATAAGGAGAAAGAGCCAATCGTTGAGCTTGGAGGCGTGTCTATGAGCGGAAGTGGAAGGTTGTGGGGGCGGCCATTTTGGTTAAGGAGCCAATGAGAGCCTTCGTTACAAGAGGTTGGGGTCACGAGAAGTCACAAGAGGTCACGTGAGTTCACGAGAAGTCAACGGGAAGAGAGAGAAGTTGGGTTTTTCCCAGTTTTGAGCTGAGAGTGAATCTATTTTTAGAACCGAAACTTTGGGTTTTTTTCCAGTTTTGAGCTGAGAGTGAATCTATTTTTAGAACCGAAACTTTGGGGTTTTCCAGGTTTGTGAAACTCGTAGTTGTTGGCGCCACCGTCGTTAAGAGTGTGCGAGTGCGCATGCGCGAGAAGCGGTAGGCCGAGCCCATCACTGTTAGTCGTCGAGAGTTCTGTTTCAAGTGCGCAAGCGCGAGAAGCGGTAGGCCGAGCTCGACTCAAGCTTGTACTAAGACTTGTAGAGTAAATGTATAGTGATGGGTCTAAACATATAGTAATAAAAATTTCAAACACTCACCCTATGCTGGTAGTGGTTTTTTCTGACGATGTTGACTCTTCGAGCTTCGGATCCCAAATGAGCTCTCAGAGGTCTAACTGAACCTATGCTCTAGTCATGTGACTTTTTTGAGATAATTCTATTTTTAGTGCATGGAAAATAATCTAGCCCTATCTAATAAAAAATGAAACACTCACCCTATGCTGGTAGTGGTTTTCTGACGATGTTGACTCTTCGAGCTTTGGATCGCAAATGAGCTCTCAGAGGTCTAACTGAACCTATACTCTAGTCATGTGACTTTTTTTGAGATAATTCTATTTTTAGTGCATGGAAAATAATCTAGCCCTATCTAATAAAAAATGAAACACTCACCCTATGCTGATAGTAGTGGATTTTTCTTATGATGTTAACACCTCGAGCTTCGGATCTCAAATGAGTTTTCACAGGCTGAACTGAACCTCTCTCTAGTCACATGACTTACTATATTTAGACTTTTATCTAATGAAGTGAATACATCATAACAAAAACATCTCATAGAGTTTGTGATACTATTACTCCGTCTCATAGTTTCTCAATGGTGTTTTTACACCCTATAACTCTTGTACCTTTGTGTCTACCGTGTACTAGTACTATGCTTACACTATAGGTGTACACCTTATACCCAGATAAAATACATAAACAACAAAAATAATTTTGTTTTTATGTTTTAATGTTTTAATTTTCCCCATGAAAAAAGGAAATCAAACTGTATTTTCGCAGAGGGTTAGGGGCTTATCCCTCTGGAAAATGTACAATAATTGAATGAACAAATTAACACAATTCTTAAACTGTCACTTCATTATGGAGACGGGGTGCCAGTTCCATCAAACGATACACCGTATCCCAAAGTCGGCTTCGGTCTGTTTCTTTGTGCCATTGAGTAGCTCTCCAATCTGGGCAGTAGAATTTCTGTTTGTAGACGTCTCTAAATGCTTTAGGAATACTGGATTTCTCTAAACTTTCTTCAAATTTTTCCCAAAATGTTCATTTTCGTTCACCGTGTCTAGAGCCTCGTCAAAGTAGTGAAACATCATTGTGCCGTCATCATACATCATCAGGCAGGAATGTTGCTTTTGACTCGGATGATCAATCTCACAACCGTAACATTGAGTGTTGGCTACTTCGTACATCTTGTTTAATATGGCTTCTGCGTACACCATGTGCCATTGACTATCAATGGATTGACTGTAGCTCTGCTCCATGTTGTAGTTGATGTTGACGAAAATAACTAGTGTAGTGGTCCACAAGCAAAAATTCATCTGGTCCGTTTCAAGTCTGAACTGCAGTTTTAATAGCTGAGTGAATCACGTGACATCCCATCTATGTATTTTTAGTTGCTTGTACACAATTGTCTCTCGATCATGTCACGGGTTATACCGTAGATCTCCCAATAGATAGGATTTTGACGTAATGCACTTACATCTTCTGTAAAGGTTTCTAATACACATAAGCGGTCTGCCGTAAAAATCTCATCATCAAACATATGATACACAATCCCTATAAAATGTGCAGGTGTTTTCACACCACGTACATAAGTATTCCAATCAGGAGTACATCGTATCTGATGTTTCATTTTTCTGCGTAATAGAGAACAGCAGATCATCCATACAGTTGCAATCATGATTTCTCTCTGTGTGCACTCTGATGGGATGTCAGTCTATGTCATACCCATCAGGTCACGTGATCCCATGAATCGTATCTCTGTACTCGCTTCCCATTTCCCATGTTTTCTCTTATTTCTTTTCTCTCATTTCTTCTCTCTCTCCACATGTTCACCTTTCTCTCATTTCTTTGTCTCTCTCATTTCTTCTCTCTCTCCACATGTTCACCTTTCTCTCATTTCTTTGTCTCTCTCATTTCTTCTCTCTCTCCACATGTTCACCTTTCTCTTATTTCTGTTTTCTCTCTCTCTCTCTCTCATGCACACCCCCACCTTTTCTTTCTACTTTATATTGTTTTTTAACTCATAAATAACTCATAAACAAGTCTATTCACTCAACATTTTATTACCCCGCTCAAACTAGAAGTAGTTCTTGGAGGATTAGGGCCGTCCCTCTAAGACTACGTACAGTGATACCAAAAAGCAAAATAATAATAATAATAATAAAATAAAAAGAAACAACAAAGAGTTTATTACGTCTCACTACTACGGTTGATCTTGCCCATACAGCGCGGAGCAAAAGAACGTCAGCTTTTGTCCTAGATCGGTCGGTTCGGATTCCTTGACGTAATTAAACCCATACTTGTCGTGACTGACAGGGACTGATACACACGGTTGATTTAGGTACAGGTATACGATATTGCTCTCTAAACCATCTCCAAACAAAACGATCGTTTAGTAAAGGATCAATGTTTCTTCTTCTTGGTCTAGGTTTGAGGACTTAACGATTGAAATAAAACATGACTAGGGACACCTCGATGTCTTTGACGTAAATAATACACACAGTAATGTCCACAAACTTTGGTGCGAGGGTGTTGATACATCTGCTGATTATAAATCACTCGATCTGCATGGCGTTTCATAAACTGATAGATATCAGGATAGATCCATGGAGGTAGCCCATAAGAGTCAAAATATTCAGCAGTCTGATGACCTATGAAATGAATGGCAACCCAATGCTCTCCTGGTTGATCGTGAGGATCTGTATTGACGATAAATGAATGTTTGCCATAAGGTAGATAGTCCGGTAAAACGTCTCTGGGGTATACTCCGCCGAACGAAGGTCCTACATAAGGGTCTCGTGATAAAATACTATTGAGTTGATGAGCATTCAAGCCTTGAATACTTTGCATGGTTTCAATAGTCTATAGCCACTTCTCTCTGTTTGTTGATTTCTAATACGTTATCAAATTCTCCATAGACAATGCAGTTCACACTCTCTGCTAAAGCTTGAGCAAATTGAAGTTCGATGCGTAAATTTCCTGTTTTTATCCAGTGTAACTTGCTCTGATCATTGTCTTGATCAGCTGTCAAATCAAAACACCACAACGTAAACCCTCTTCTATAGTTGTCAATGGTCACGGAAGGGGCCCAGTCTTCTCCTAATCGACCTAATCCTTGATATAAGCTCAAGTATGAGCGCAAGTACAAGTTGTTTTCAAAGTCAGGTTCTAAAGGACGAGTGCAAAGACTTTCTCCATTGATACTAACATCCACTTTATTGACATTAAAATGTTGAAAATAAAAAGGATTCTTTGTCGCATCCCCATTGAAAGCGGCATTGCTCACCATACCTACTACTATACGTTTTGGCATTTGACCTTGATACAAATGATCTGTAATCTTTGAACGTGTCCCAGCAGGAATGGTAAACGTTTTCACTTCTACACGTCTCAAGGGAAATTTTGCAGTACTGGAATTCATCTGTTCGTTCATCTGATTCAGTAAAGTTGCAATGGGTTTCACTTTACGTACCACTAGATACATTTGTAATATCTTCAAATAGCCTAATTCACCTCCTCCACACATCATGTAAAAGGGTTCACGACTTCTATTAAACCTTAGGCGTACATCTATACCATTAGGTAGAAATCGTTTCTGTTCAAACAGATCCAAATGGAGACGATCCATCATATTAAAGGTTTTACTTTCACTGATACGTTCATGACGATCAGCTAATCCTGAGTTTTTCTCGGCGACATCATCGGCATGAGGATTCAACTTGTCAAATCGTCCAGGTTGATCCTTGTACCATAAACTGGTAGCACTAATCTGATATTTTAGCGTTTCGTTAGAAAAGGACAGCAACAACTTTTCGAGATAAGCTCGATAGGGATAGGTATCGGTCCCAGGAGTGATCACTTTTCCATTTAGATTACAATCGATCTCGGAAAACAAACTATGCAGCAAATTGTTGACGGGAGTGATTTGAGTATCATTTGCTAGATCAGTTCCATCTTGTTTGACGATTTTAGCTTCTACGTACACATAGGTCTGGTTCAAATCAAAATACTCATCGCCTTGTCCTTTGATTTCAAACTCAATAGGAGCAGAATGTGTATTGACACTAGAGATGGGGTAATATTCCACCCATCTTCCTTCTTCTAAGGTTACATTGGTGGGAGGGACATTAAACAACTCTAAAGCTTCACTACTGCACTCACAGGAATCTTTTTGCATCATCATCTTGTTAGTCAAAGATATCTTGCTCTCTTCCGACCTGTTTAGATTTACTTGTAGAAGTAGACTGAAAGGGACGGCTCGTTCGTTTCTTTTTTATACTACTGTTCGTATGACTCGTTGTTCCTGTTCGTTTCTTGCCTGCTAAACGAGAAGGACATGAGAGGGGGCACGAGCTAATGTTTTCTTAGGACCCGTCATTAAGTTGCTCACGGCTTCTTTTCCTCGTTGAACAAGAGCATTTTTCAATGAACGTTTATTTTGTATCACATCCATACCCGTATTCAAAGCAAATTTAGCTATATGAGGAATGGCTTTCGTCATGGTAGGTTTGAGAAAGTCTGACCAAATACCTTTGCCATATTGCATATCCGATGCTCTAGGACTAAATGCTCCTACGAGTGTATTGACGATATTCCCTGCAAGTCTTAATGGATTGATGATCCCACCTCTCTGAGGAGAGATCAGACCATGAGTTGTTCTCGTTAACGATTGAGTCAGTTTAGGGAAGAGAAGCCCATAGCCTTTCTGACGGGGTACCCCTTTATGAACGATGAGTGTCATAATGTGTCACTATCAATACAGTCCTTAGGAATGGATTCAAACGTGGGAACTTGAAGTCTTTATAGATTCAATGATTTGCTTTGGAAGGTAGTTTCATACTAGGATTAGGCATGATGTACCCCATACACCCACTTAACATAACCATCCAGAACTGACTATTGTCATCTTTCAAAGCCAAATGAACGACGCAAGCTATGATGATAGTAAAGGCAAGAATGACTTGAACAAAGAATACAATTTCATTCCGAGTTATGTTTTCTCCGCACCATTTCCAAGTAGTACTAGGCGTATGACTCACTCTATCGGGTGTTTGCTCGGTGGGCTCATTGTTAACTCTGATAGACACTCGGCTTACCGAGTCTACTGGTCGATCAAGTTGGATTTGGGGATCCATGAATCAAAAGTAGAAGGATATCCTTTCCAATGTACCTTCACTTCTTCTATAACACGATTTTTTCCTACACGTCTTTTTCTATGATCGAGAATCTCGTCGACTTCATAGACATCATCTGTTTTCACAACGGGTTGTAATTCAGATTCGTAAAACGTACCTTCCAATCGTTCTTGGTGATCATCCTGGATGTAATACACATAAGGATAACGATCAGGTACTCGTTTCTCGACCGTGAACAGTTCCGTGGTCCAGTTAGGTAAGTATCCCTTATCAAATGTACGCTTTACTTTACTGATACGTACGCGATCACCTGTATGAAACTTGGGCAATGGACGGTTTTTAGAAGGGGTACCATATAAGGTCTCCCAGACTTCTAACACATTGGAAGGATTGACTTCTATGGGACTTCTACCGATACTACGATGATACGATTGATTATAAGCTTGAACAATCTGAGGTAGAACGTCAACATAACGACGTGAACGAGTATGAGTAAAATATCTCCACATGCGAGCTTTTAGGGTCCTTTGAAAGCGTTCTACAATACTAGCTTTTGTTTCTGTATTGTCTGTCGTAAAGAAATGAATATCATGAAACGTATGACGAAATTCACGATTCAAAAACTCTTTTCCTTTATCGGATTGTATACGAATAGGACGTCGTCCTTTAGCTTGTTTTAATACTGCTTGAAACCCTCGTACCATTTCTTTGGCAGATTTATTTTTCAAAGGGATGACCCAAGCATATTTAGATAGAACATCAATGAACATCAATGACACATACCCATCATTGTGTGTCTTGATGTTGGATACATCCGCTAAATCTAATTGCCATTGTTCATCCATATCGGTCACTCTCGTTTGGTTACGAGGAAACTTTCTCTTGATAGATTTATGAAGCGTATACGTGTCTTGTTCTTTCAACCATTGTTTGACTTCATTTAGAGAAATGGGGTACTTTCGACGTTTCACTTCTCGATAGAGAGGTTGTACACCTGCATAACCACCCCGATTAGAAGGATCATAATAGATGGATGCTAATTTGGCATTTTGCGAAGATTTTGAGTTTTGATCCATTCTGGAAGATGAGAACTCTTTTTAGATTTTTTAATGGTAGACCAGGCCGTAGGAGTCAATCTTTGCCAATCCTTCACCATTTTCTGACTAAGGGGTGTCTTTTGCAGAATCTTTTATGTCAGTAGAAGGAAGAGAAGGCATAGCGTCATAGAACCCTGTGTCATCTTCATCATCATTATCCAGAGGTTTAGGGGTACTCATAGCCTTTGGTTTTACAATAGGTTGATTCATCACTTTGATATAATTAGGGTTACGTATCCAATCACGAGGAACATTCGATTCCACTAATCCTTTTACAAAACTATCAAGTCCCGAGGGTTGATACCCTTTTCTAGGTTGTGTTCGTAAAGCATCAGTTACGAGATCGACCATATTGGTCCCAGGGAGGGTCTTTCCTTTGTATTGTATTTGACCGTCTTTTTCCCATGTTAGTACATCAGAATGTTTCTTGAGATGTTTAAATAACAGAGGGACTTTTGGTTTTAAATGGAGCAGTGACACTGGATGAAATAGCTGTCATAAGATCTTGATCATCAGAAGACATTTCAGTTTTAACATCATCTTTGACTTCTTTGACTTTATCTGTTTTCAGAGACCAAGGTCTCTCTTCTACAGGATGACGAGCTTGTTGTAGATACGTACGGTATCGATGAAGTTCTTGACCAAACTTGGCTACCTTAGCTTCAGGAGTCAAATCATCACGATCTACAATCGTATCTAATTCATTACCTAAACGCACCGAAGATGCTACTTCAGGTGTATGAGGCAAAGGATTTAAACTTCTTTCTCTCCATTGTTTGAGTTCTTCCATGGTCCTCTCGGGAACTAAGATCATTTTTCGTGTGCTCATGGTTATAGAATAGATTTTAAGACAGGAGAAGCTATGGCTCCTAGTAATGGTGCTAATAAGGGGTAAGATAGGTAACACACCACTCTGTTGATTCGTTAGAATTCGACGTCGTTGAGGGACAGTCAATTGAGGATGAACTAGTTTTTTTTAAGACCCGTTTTTTTTAACCCAAGTGTTGTTTCTGGCGTTTTGTTAAAGGAATCACTCCTTTATATGATGTTATACACCACTTCACAAATTTTCATGATCGTATCATCAGGGGCATACCGTAAGATCATCTTTTTAAACTCAATAGGATACTGCTTTTGTCCTAAGACTTTAATCAAAGCAGCATGAGATTCAAGCCCATGCTTACTTTTTCGTGGTGCCATGATGTCACTATAACTAAGTATTCTATACAAATGACTCAATATATGATCTGAGGTAGTTTTATAAACCTATATCAACATAGGATGTTGAAGTCGTTTATGATCTTGAAGTTCTTTACTCGTAGTAAAAAGAGCCCGACACCATAGACATTTGTAGCTATTCATATATGAAGTAGCCTGTGTCTTAGGCTGACTGGTGATGGGATATCCAAAGGTAGAAGCAAACGAAGGTAAACGAGTAGACTTTGGAGTAGATGTAACATGTTTGTTCAGCTGAGACGATACATCTTTAGCAGTTAAAGGTTTTGGTAATAAGGGAAATAACAAAGACTGCTTGGGAGTATTAGTAAGAGTAGACTTCTTAGGTACATTCAGTGCCTGTAGGACTGCTTTAGTCTTAGTAATAGAAGGTTGTTTCCGTTGGGTAATTTTGATATTAGGTCTACCAGGAAGACGTATAGGTTGTCCAAAGATAGATGTTGCAGTAGCAGAAGTTCCTGCTACAGGACTGTTGGTTACAGGTGGAGACGGTATTCGTGTAGGATTAGCCTGATTCATTGTATTAGCTTCACGAATCTGTTTCAGATTTAGTTTTAGAACCAATGGTGGGTTCTTCTTCTTCTTAGGACTCTTCTTCTTCTTAGGACTCTTCTTCTTTTTAGGGCTCTGCTTTCTCTGCTTAGGAGGAGGGGGTGTTTTTTTCTTTTTAGGTGCAGTGTTCTTCTTGAGACGACTAGCCCACTGTAACAGGGATCGAATGATTACCCCACCTAAGAACCCTGCCCCTCCTCGTTTTAATATAGCAGTTTTCTTAGCTTCTTCATCAGCTTTTGGGTCAGCAATGATTTTTAAATGATCAGCATTTCTCTGTATTAACGATGCTGTAGGTTTAGTCACTGGAATGGTACCAGACAAAAGATTTTTAGCCCCCATACCAAACCATTTCAATAAAGCGTCTCTACCTAATGCTAACAGTTCTTGACGTCTGACGGGATCTTTCTCTAATTGTAATTTTCTTAGAGTAGTCACCAGTTTACTGGTGGCTTTAGGTAAAGGATTCATGATTCTACGTTAACAGGAATACGAGAAATGACACCCTAGAGAAAGTGACTGTCTACTTATAAGGTGTATACAACACTATTCCTCCCGTAAACCAAGGATGAAACAGATCTGATCTTAATCTTAGATTATCAGGGGTAGACGATGTGAGATCAATCAAGAGATAACCATGAGGACGATTTGTAGCATCGTGATAAGCATGGTTTAAACCTGGTAGGTCTAATTGACGTGATAAGCTGGTCACTTGAGATTTATCTCTAGGATTCTTAAACAGGACGAGATAATGAGCATTCAGACTTATGGTACGATATTGTTTAGCACGATCAAACAAGTTTTGAGTGATGTAGATCACACTTGTGTTTCGATGATGAGCTTTACGTGTAAACCATTCTACGATAGAATCGAGAGCTTTACTACCCATCATATCATCAAAGACAAGTAGGTGACGACGAGTTGGATCAGAAACTAAGACTTCGTCATCCTCAGGTATATTTTGAACGAAGTGAACTTGATGTTCCCGTTGTAAGATTTCATAAGCAGGTTGCCATTCACGATAACACCATACAATTTTGTCGGGAGGGGAATGAATCCATTGATCCTTCCATTCTATCAACTGTTTTACAAATACAGTTTTCCCTGATTTGGTAGGTCCCGCCACAACCATGGTAAATTCATGCTTTAATTGTATCGTATTGGGAGATATGGACTGATAGTAGGCCATTTTAATACTAGTCATGAAACTGAGAGATGTAGTATTATATACATGGTCACTTCAGTCATGTATGTATTATATACATAGTCACTTGAGTAGTGTATGCATAAAACATCTAAGGTATAAGACAAAAACGTTCCGAGTAGTAGTAGTAGGAGTCATGAAACAACTCATACTCCGAATAGACCTCTGACGTCATTGATTGCGTGCGCGTTCATAGTCTCTATATAAACCTGACATTTGGTGTGACTCGGTATCAGTTCATCATCACCATGGACAGATTTGGGGATTTGTCAGAGGAATTCGTCGGTGTTCGTCGCCGAAGAGAAAAGTGACGATAGTGCGGCCTACTCCCCGTCGACCAGCTTTTTTAGACCGTCCGCCGCCACCACCACCTTGCAGCTCTAGGGTACCACCCCCTAGACCTCCTCCACCCAGGGCTGTACCATCAGCGCCTCCACTGCCTGAGCTGCAGTATACTATGGCTCAGGCAGATTTGAGACTTCTGAGGCTGCAGGAGCAAGAAATTAGACGCCTGATATAAGAAAAAGAATTGCAAGTCAGTCAGTTGCGACGTCTGATGGACGGGGAATAGGGTTTTTTTAAACCCGAAAAAACAAACGGCCCTTTTCAGGGCCACCTAACTTACACGAAAAGAAACCTTAACTGAAACGATGCAGTTTTTGTGTTGTGTTATACTATAGTGGTAAGTCTAGTAGTAAGTAAGTTAATTCTTTTTACTTGATTGAACAAATTTTATGAGATAGAAATCAATTCTAAAAATAGTAACATTAAACACTTGAGAAAAAGTTTAGTTAGAGATAAAAAAATTCAAAACGAGGCAATTCTAAAAATAGTAACATTAAACACTTGAGAATAACTTCAGTTAGACTACTGAGAGCTCATTTGGCAGCCGAAGCTCGAAGAGTCAACATCGTCAGAAAAACTCTCTCTGGGTGAGTGTTTAATTTTTTTATTTTATATACAGTAGTACAAGAAATATAAAAACTTATTGAAACGATGTAAGAGAACAACTTCATACTTTACACTATACTACTTATGTCACTTTGTCACTTGTGTCACGTTGAGACTTCATAACTAAGAACGTTGCACATGCTGCAAACTTTGAGAACGGTACACACGTTGCAAACTTTGAGAACGACACAAACTACTTGTGTCACTTTGTCACTTGTGTCACTTTGAGACTTCATAACTTAGAACGTTGCACACGTTGCAAACTTTGAGAACGGTACACACTTGATCACTTTGACAAACTTTGAAACATGAGAACGGTACACACTTGATCACTTTTGACAAACTTTGAGTACGTTACACACTTTCATGTTCTATGGTTCTCACTCCTGCCGTGAGATTAGTCAGTCCCTGGAAACTAGATATCCCATGATTCCATACCCAAGATGGCTACCCTTCCTAACCTTCCTGTTTCGCTACCCATCCACCCCCTTTGGTTTAATGCCTACAGCCCATAAAGAGTCATCAACCCTTTTGTTCCACCCTATAGTCTATACAGAGTAATCTCCCTTTGTTTCGCCTACACAGTCTATACAGAGTGATCTCCCTTTGCCCCATCTCTACAGTCTATACAGAGTAATCTCCCTTTGTTCCACCTATAGAGTCTATACAGAGTAATCTCCCTTTGTTTCACCTATACAGTCTATACAGAGTGATCCCATTTAGTCCTACTCATACAAGCTATACAGAGTAATCTCCCTTTGTTTCACCTATACAGTCTATACAGAGTGATCTCCCTTAGTACATACCCGTCACTTTACAAGCCTTAGTACAAGTCTTAGTTTCAAGCTTGAGTCGAGCTCGCCCTACCGCTTCTCGTGCATGCGCACTCGCACACTCTTAACGACGGTGGCGCCACCAACTACGAGTTTCACAAACCTGGAAAAACCCAAAGTTTCGGTTCTAAAAATAGATTCACTCTCAGCTCAAAACTGGAAAAACCCAAAGTTTCGGTTCTAAAAATAGATTCACTCTCAGCTCAAAACTGGAAAAACCCAACTTCTCTCTCTTCCCGTTGACTTCTCGTGAACTCTCGTGACCTCTCGTGACCCCAACCTCTTGTAACGAAGGCTCTCATTGGCTCCTTAGCCAAGATGGCCGCCCCCACAACCTTCCACTTCCGGTCATAGACACGCCCCCAAACTCAACGATTGGCTCTTTCTCCTTATTGCCATGACAACATGACCTCACTTCCGGTATGACACACTTCCGGTATGACCTCACTTCCGGTATGACGCACTTCCGGTTATGACGTCACAGGCGGCTCCATGGTGTGCCATTTGAATTGACCAATCAGAAGCCAGCATTCTGATGACGTCATCAATGGCGGTTAAATTCAAATGGCACACCATGGAGCTGCCTATTACTACTCTCATATTTATGATTTTGACGCAGTTAAACTTTTTTTTCAGTTACGCCTAGTTTTTTTCCAGTTTATGTGGGTTACGAGTTAAAACTTTAAGTTATTTTTTTAGTTAATCCTAGTTCTTTTCGTAACCCACTTTAACTCGAATAAAACTATGTTTGATAGAGAAAAACTAGGATTATCTGCACCAAATTAAATTAATATTCATAAATGTTATTGTGGCGCAGTTAAACCTAGTAGTTATTTTTTTTTCTCAGTTAAACTAAACGAACTAGGTTAAACTAAATATTGTTATTTGGTGCAGATAAAGCTAGTTTTCTCCAGTAGTGTGGGTTACTGAGAAAAGCTAGGTTTAATCGGAGATAAAACTACGTTTAACTGGACAAAACTATGTTTAACTTAGAAAATTTAGGTTTAACTGATAAAGCACACCAAAATCACAATAATGAGTTGATCCTAGTTTTTCTCGAAATATACATAGACTTTCTAAGTTAATCCTAGTTTTCTCCAGTAAATCTCAATTTTTCCCGTAACCCACATTAATTTGAGAAAAACAAGGTTTAACTGAGAAAAAAATAGTATTAACTGTGCCAAAATCATATTAATACTCGTAAATGTGAATGGTTAAACAGTTAAACTGAGTTTTTTTCTCGGTTTTTTCTCCATTTAATGTGGGTTACCGAGAAAGACTAGGCTTAACTGGAGAAAACTAGGTTTAACTCTTTTGTGTGATTTTGGCGTGTCGTATACATATGTATGTATAAACAGCGATATATAAAGCTAATATTAGCTTTATATATCGCTGGTATAAATCATTTATTTTAATCATGTCATGGAAAACAGATTCGACATGACTCAGTCGGTAGCGCTTGACTCTTGATCGTGAGGTCGTGAGTTCGAGTCCAGTCGGCGGCAGTTTGGTTTCTTGTCTTTCGGACGAGACAGTAAAAACCAAGGTCCCGTGTCATAGTAGGTGTCGGCACGTTAAAGAACCCTCACTGTTCAATGGCCGTAAGTGCCGAGCATAGGCCAAATTTTGAAGCCCTACACCGGCATTTGGTGACGGTCTCCATATAAGTGAAAGATTCTTGAGTGGGACGTTAAACAACAATAAACAAAAAATATTAATCTTTGTCCGTTATTGGTTTTAATATCTAGAATTTATAAAACTTGAGATTTACGGATTTTTAACATTTAACAAAAATGCATGTAGATATAGATATTCCTTCCTCTTACGGTTTTGTTGTATTAGTGGTATGTTCGACATGGTTTATGTTAAACTGGTTGGAGATGAGAACGTTGGAAGCAAGAAATATATACAAAGTCCCAGTAAGTGAACCGACAAAAATGATACATAAGTAATAGAGTCAGTAACGGCCTTGACCCAGTTTACCTTACATTGCTTTTATGCACTGTAATCGTCATTGCTATCTAGTCTATATTACTGTAAAACGTTGTCGCTGTTTAATGACATTGCAATTTTAGCTACCGTGACATCAGACTAACGGAGCAGTTGTATGAGACGGGAATTGTTTCTGGTTAAAACATCAAGTTTTGATTCTGTTATTTACGGTTCTTGTTAGCGGCGTTACTCACAATAACAATGGAGAACTTGGTCATACTCCCAGAATTCGGGTTGATTGTTTTAGTAGCAATCCTATCGATCTTTGTTGTAATGTGGATGGGTTTCCATGTCGGGAAAGCCAGAAGAAAGTATGAAGTACCAGTAAGTTTTTATTTCTGCATGACAAACTTATTTCATTTGACATTGACAATCAATATTAGGTCGACGTTCATCAAAATGGCAATGTACACGTATACCCCTAAGTTGATATAAATCGCTATATCACTCAGGTAGGCGTTATCAGTGGAGCATAAAATGACACTCTACATGGCAAATCTGTGAAATTCATACATGGATGATGATTTGTCAGGAGGATACAAATAATTTTTTTTTTTAAATTAATGTACATATAGAAATATATAAACAGGAGGGTCTGTACATTACATACATTTTTAAACTTAGATTGTGCAATATCGTATGGCTATGTTATCATCATTAATATCACTTTTCTATAACATCCGGATGATCTCTCAGGTGGCAAAGGATCATGATCTATAGTATCACTATACTATATACATGTATGGGGCCAAATATAGGCCTAGCTACATATTTTTGACCGATATATTATATATTATATAATAATATAATATTATTATAATATCTATAATATATATATTATATATTAGATATTATAATAATATTATATTATTATATAATTTTATGTACAGTAGAACCTCGATGAGTTGAACTTCATCGAGTCAAATTTCTCGATGTTTTGAACCATTGACAGTCCCGATTAATTTTTGTTATTTAACACTATTGACATTTTATAATTCAAACTTTATTAAGTAAAATATCTTGATGTTTTGAATACGGCAAGTTTTTGGACCCATTTCTGTAATGTGCTGAGCGCATCATATCGGATTGTCTCCCATCCAGATGCTGACCATGCTCGCAGTTGCTTAACTTCAGTATATGAAAATAAACACTAACCGTCCAGCCACAAAAGCTAGCTGATGTACTAGACAGCTAATCTGTCTATATCCATGACTGTTACACTACCCCCTCCATTGACAAGCTTCATCTCTAAGCTCCGTGGGTCCTACCTGAATTCCACAGCTTACACTTTGTCCGTCAGCTATACCTCCTGGATTTCAGGCTTTCTCACTGCCACTAAATCTTACATGATCGAGCATATCACATCAGATTGTCATCCATCCATATACTGACTGCACTCGATATTGCTTAACTTCAGGATATGAGCATAAACACAAACCATCCAGCCACATAAGCTCTACATGAAGTTATTGAACTAGAAAGTTAATCTGCCTATATCCACGACAGTTTCATTTCTATAAAAACAACGAACATTCCTACATATAATTCAGAGCAGTATGTGAATGAAATCACCCCAAGATAATTCTTCTCTTTCTGATAAACACTCAATGTTTTAATTTTATGAAAATTAAATTAAATAAGATTTAGCACCAATTATAAATTATAATCACCATGTATGTCTCACATGGTTTCGAAGCAGTCTTATATATATCTTATGGAACCTCTGAAACTAAAGAACATATGATTTTCGGTTACCATCCATGAGGCTAAGTCCCGATGTTTTGAACTTTTCTAGGTGGTCCCTTGAACTTCGACTCATCAAAATTCTTCTGTACATCTGTATATATGTTTTCATGTTTAACTCTAAAATTCAATCTTTACCAATCAGAAATGATGCTGTGCTTGTATATTTGAATTTTATTTTTAGAGAATGGGGTCAGTTTGGAGTAAAGCATGAAACAATTTTTATAATATCTACTGGGCCTTGGTCATATACATGCACCTCTTGATCATGCGCTACTGGAAGCATGCCACAGAGAAAATATGTGTCTGCGATCAGCATGTATTAGAATCTGTATGCATGTATATAATCAAGGACATACATTTTTAATGAAAATTGGAATGCATGTAATAATAGTGTGACATGTATGAATAATATTTTAAAGTAATATGAGCTGTCATCTATGGCATTTTTTTTAAGAAAAAAAAATTCAAATCAACTCTAAATCGTTTTAATAGAACAAATTTTTTTGTACACAAATTACCTATATTTTAATAGCGTGATTTAAAAAGCCTTAAACTTAGTTTTCCAGGCATGAAATAAAAACTGACAAGTTGCTTTGAGCATGTTTATTCTAATAATATGCATACATTTGGGGATTTTATTCAACCAACAGGTGATCTTTTTCTGATGTACATTTATAATGTATACATGTATGAGATAAAATATTACATGAAATCTGCATGTAAAATATTTCTGTTGAAGACAGCTCATATTGCTTTATCCTAAAACATCAACAAAAACAAAGACATTGTGTCAATAATCATGTATTCTCTACATGTACTTCCATTTTTTCAGTATCCGAAAATGTACAGTGATGATGACAGATTCAACTGTGTTCAGAGAGCACATCAGAATACGTAAGTATTTCATAAAAGTACAGTGAAACCCGTCTTGAAAGACCGCTCTCATGAAAGACAACCTGTCTGTGTCAAAAATATAGAAAAAGATGTCCCTTAGGCCCTTCAGCTGGGTATGACATTTTTATTACAACAAAGTTCAACAAAGATGTCATAGTTTATGATCTACGTCTTCTACTTTTTAAGCCTCAAACATATGAAATAGTAAGTATCTGATATGATGTAACAATAATTCAAAGACTATCTTAAAGCATACATGTATCAGTATAATTGGTACATTTATAAGTCACTCATTTGAATATCTGATCAAATGTTTGCACAGTTATCTCCCATTTCAACACTATAATACACTCACTGACTATCACTATCTTAATTATGTTAAAGTCACTCATTTGAATATCTGATCAAGTGTTTGCAGAGTTATCTCCCATTATAACACTATAATCCACAGACTTTCTCTATCTTGATTATGTTAAAGTCAATCACCTGAATATCTGATCAAGTGTTTGCAGAGTTATCTCCCATTATTACACTATAATCCACAGACTCTCACTATCTTAATTATGTTAAAGTCACTCACTTGAATCACTATCTTTTAATTATGTACAACTCAAGACACTCATTTGAATATCTGATCAAGTGTTTGCAGAATTATCTCCCATTATAGTACTATAATCTACAGACTATCACTATCTTTTAATTATGTACAACTCATGACACTCATTTGAATATATTATCAATTGTTTGCAGAGTTATCTCCCATTATAACACTATAATCTACAGACTATCACTATCAACTCATGACACTCATTTGAATATCTTATCAAGTGTTTGCAGAGTTATCTCCCATTACAACACCTATAAACTCAAGTATTTATATCAACCAGTCCAGCACATCTGATGATAATGATTTCAATTTTCTCCATTAAAAAACCCAGAAAAAGTTCCATGTGAAAATTTTGATCTATTTCGCTAGGCCTACACATGTATGATCAGATGTAAATATTTTGTTCTTTTTTCTCTCTTCCTCTGACAACTCATATGCTAAATCAATTTGTATGTATTACATGTATTTAAAATAACAATAACTTTTTACTTACAGATTGGAGAATTACCCAGTATTCCTTATTCTTCTAGTATTTGGTGGTTTGTATGCACCGGTAAGTGGTTTGTATGGTTTCACATCTTGGTATCACTTTGTACATGTATTTACGCTAGACGTTTACGCATATCAAATCAATGATACAGATATCAGATCAATGGTACAGATATCAAATCAATGATACAGATATCAGATCAATGATACAGATATCAAATCAATGGTACAGATATCAGATCAATGATACAGATATCAGATCAATGGTACATTTTATTGATCACAAATGTATCTCTTATTACAATTTTCGCATTGTATTTTTCCCCTCCGTTATATCACATACATTTATATTAGATGTCAATGTGTCAGAAATGCAGGGCACAGAACAGAGGCACATAGGTACACTGTATATTTTTAGTCATATTCAATGTTCTTATATATTTTTATTCAACCATTTGATGCAAATGTATCAGAAAGCTCTGCACACTTATAGATATCATAAATATGTTATTATGTTTACTATATCAGCACAAACTGTATGGTCTTGTGGTAGAGTGATCGACTCCCAAGTGTAGGTTCTTGGGTTCAATCCCTGGTTCTAGGTAATACCAAAAACTTTTAAATAAATGTAACAGTCATGGATATAGTGTAACTGTCTAGTCCAGTAGCAAGCTTTTGTGGCTGGACAGTTGGTGTCTATATTTAGGAACTGAAGTTCAGCAATAGCGAACGCTGTCAGCATCTGATGGGTGATCGTTGGATATAATACACTCAGACCCTCTCTGTATGTTACATAACATAGTGATTGTTACCTCACCAAGTGTTAACATTAAGAAGTGAAACTCAAGTGATAGATCTTGTGTATTTTTGGAATTTTGAATAGTGCTTGATGCCATACTCAATAATTTTTCAGTTATATGGTGACAGCCAGTAAATAATGGCAGAGGAGAGAACCTGGTTACATTGTAGCTGGGAAGAGACCACTGGCTTTCTGCAAGTAAACTGGCAAACTTTCTAACAAAAAGCAGTTTTGTATCCTGTGAAGCTCAAAGTGAGAGAAATCATGGTTCAAAGCATGATGCTCTAATTACTCAGCCACAGAGGCCCTTCTTTCAGATTACAGTAATACCAGGTTATACCGCCACCATTTGTTCAGCCCAAATTTGGCATTATAAAGGGTTTTGGTGATAGGCGGAGGTAAATTTAAATTAAATTATCGTGGAAATTGGAAAAGTGGACTTCCAAATATTGCAACTTAAAGCAAGGTGGCGAGTGAAACGATGAGCCTTATGAAGAGGTTTTACTGTATATGTACGTGTAAAACCTAAATCCAGAGTCATGGCAGTCATAGAACATTACTGAAATCTCATTGCATTGAATGTCAATTACATGGTTAAACATTGTGACACTTCATGAGAGTAAACTAATGGTTATCTAGGAGTTTGGGTCAGTATTGATTGTACTCACATTTTGATGTTGATAACCAGTTGTAATGATGTGTCAGTACTTCACATTTATTGTCTTTGCTTTTTTCAGAAACTCTGTGCAGTAGCAGGGCTTATTTGGATTGCAGGGAGAATCGCTTATGCCAAAGGATACTATACTGGAGGTAAGTAATTTTGATTGTTACTTATCAACCCCTGAAATTATATTTGGACCTGCATGTTTCAAAGAATGGTTAAGTCCACTGTCAAAATTCAGGGGTGTATGGTTTAGAATCAAATTTCTATAATGATTTCATGTGCAATATGAACTTTTTCACTCCTTAATTATGACAGTAGACCATACTATTTATTGATTTGGGTGAGTCTAAATGTGACAATAGGGGTTGATGAGTTAAGGGTACTCTGTCATAAAATTTCATGAAAAATGTTTCTGTTACTTGAACATTATACTTCATGCATTGTTTAAAAAGTGCATCCCCAATAAATATTCAGGAAGGAGTGGGGTGAAAAAGAATCATTTTGTGGGATCTCTGTATACATTCCAATTCCGTGAAATTACACATACTGATAGGAAATCTAATCTTTATGAAGTAAAACAATTTAAAATTGCCTATTTCTTTTAAAGGCATACATGCTGTTATTTTGACAAAAAAAAAACATATCCTGCAATTAAAACAAAGCTTTGATTAAGAAGGCTTTAAAGATATATTGCCATAGGAAAAAATTGAACATATCATGCATGTATTGTCTAGAATGAATGAAATATGCTGACGATTGGTATTTCTGCCGTCCATATAAGAATACAAATGTTTACTCACCCATTATTCACATTTGATTTCTTTTCACAAATACAACATTATAAATTTTTTTTTTACTTATGATTTTTTAAAAACATTTTAGTTGTATAAAACATCCCATATTTGAAACTTTTAAGCTACTGTACCTTCATTTAGGCCTTTTTCTATAGTTTCCATGATATCTGGCCCTATTCTCAATGTACAAATCATGTTTTTTCCCCAATATGATGAAAAGAATTCCCATTATGGTGTAGAGACTGCTACATTTATGAAAAATGAGTTAATGCGGGGGGGGGGGGGGATACAATTACAATAAAGATTCCATTACATTCAAATTGGCATGTTTGCAAACAAATTTTCCCAATTTGCATTAAAATTCGCAGATGTGTCACAATTGGCATTTTCCACAAACTGGCAGAAAAACTCATCACTATTTAAACACTTGAGGGTTGTAAGTGGTTAGACCATTGCTCTTAAAATCATGAGGTCTCTTAACTCTAGCTGTCATGGCTTCATGATAGAATGCTGGATTTGCAACCGGAGGGACACAGGTTTAAGACACGGCAGAAGTGGCTGGCTTTTACTGTCCTTTGGATGAGACAGTAAAATCGAGGTGCTGTGTCACAGTAGGTGTCGGCACATAAAAGAACCCTCACTGTTCAATGGCCATAAGTCCCGAGCATAGGCCAAAATTTGAAGCCCTTCTCCAGCATTTGGTGACGTGTCCATATGAGTGAAAGATTTTTGAGTGGAACATTAAACAATAATACAACAACCGCTAGTGAGCGTGGGGTCGAGCCCCACTGGAACCTAAGCTCATTTTGTGATAAAGGTTGCCAGTTTTCTTTTGGAAGGATAAGGGTCTCTCCTCGGGTACGTTGTAAGTTTGTAACGCTTTTCTTGCTGACCATCACCATATAAATGAACAAACAAACAAACAATAGAGTAAGAGTTGCCCCCACTTATATATTCTGTATTTTTCTTTACCTTCAGATCCAGAGAAGAGACTCAGAGGAGCATTTGGTTACATAGGTCTACTTACTCTTCTTGGATGTTCCGTCATTTTCGCACTGAATCTGCTGGGGATAACAAATTTGTGAACATGGTCATTTTTATTGGACTAGATAGATAATCATTATATTCTGTATAGCTCTTTTCCTGAAGTAATCAATTCTAACATGTATAGTTCTACCAAAATAAAATGGCACACGCTTACAAACATGACAAGTCTAAATAAAAAAAAAACAGGAGTGGCAGACTGGTGTGCTAAATTTGCTCTTCAAATCTGATAAAATTCAAGTGAAGTATTGTTATGTGAAAAAAATGGTATATGGCCAAATTGGAAAAAAAAAACCAACAATTGCAAT
The DNA here is from genome assembly GCA_030159075.1 of Atrina japonica. NCBI lineage: Eukaryota > Metazoa > Mollusca > Bivalvia > Pterioida > Pinnidae > Atrina > Atrina japonica. Next base: position 387,085 of record BROG01000103.1, on the reverse strand, counting down.
GAAGCTGTAAATTATGCAGCCTTGATACCATGTAACTCATATATGAATTGTGGTCTTGCTCTTGATGAAGGTCAAGGGGTCAAAAATTTGTGAATATAGAGTGTGTTAACTGTTTTTTCGTATTTTGTTTTGGTTTAGGACAGTATCCATATGTGCCACTTTATCTTGGATTGACCTGTAGTTGATGGTAATAACAGTTTATCAATCTGTAGAGTTTTTATGCAAAAAAAATCTTTTTCTGGAAAAGTATTTGTTAAGGCCAACATAAAATATATCTGTGTTTGCATGCTCCAAAATGACATGGGGTAGGTGGGAAGAACATTTTATTTTGAAAAATTATTTTCTTGTCTCTTTGAAAAATGGTAAACGGTTAAACTGGAAATTTATGTACTCTACATCTATAATTGAATGGCAAGTACTCACATTTGAAAGTTCCATTGAAATCAAATATTTTATAGATGCAATTCAAAGGCTAGTCTAATTATAAAAAATATTTTAAAAAAAATTCCAGTTTTTTTCCCCTGGTGTGATAAAATTTTTGAGATCATGGTTGAAAATGAGAATGGTTGGGTAACTGGAAACATGCATGTATATTTTAAGTTGGCCCAATGCATACAACTATTGCCATGTAAATAGTATAACATCTACAAGGAGTTTTTTTTAAATGCAAGATTTCAACTTGTGAGCTTTGTACACACAGTACACAAAGTTTTCAGTCGTAATCATAAGTCAACAATTATTTTATAACATACTTTAAATTCGTGCCATCTGTATTAATTTATCAAACAATTTTCTCAATAGTCCCTTTTCACAATATTCATCAAACAACACCACTTAATGCATCATACTTTTTTATGTCTATTACTGGTACATGGTGATTTTCAAACTTACAAACTTCAAAGAAAACCTTTCTATGTTTTTTTAATGCGTTTACAGTCAGTAGTGTCTACTTGCACTATGTTTTGCTGAAGTATAATTGATTCATCAGACTTTCATATCATTATTTCATTAACAACATTGCAAAATGACATTTTAGTCACAGCAATATATTATTGATAATTTAAAATTTCTTGTGTCTTACTGAGATAAAAATTTCAAAAAAGAATTATTTATGCTATTTGGTGTTGTCACAATTTGGAGGAAAAAAGTATTTGTTCATGGTTAAATGTGTTATTTTAAGTTTTTTTGACCAGATTTGAAAGGAATGAATAAATTTGTTTTTAATGTCTGTAAATATCATTCATTTTCATTGTAGTAGAAAGTTTTGTCATAACCAAGAAAATTGCTTTAATAATAAAATGATATATTTTTACTTTTTCTTAAAATATTTTGTTTGTTTTTTGAGAATTTTATTACATTGTAGATATGACCTGTAATGGCCATATTGAGAGCTTTCTTCATCATGTTTTCACAGGCATGGTATCTTTAAAGCAAAATGAACTGTAAACAATGGACATTTTTTGAAATTGTCTAATAAATGGTAAACTACTTTAATACTATAAAAAATATCACTATGAAATTTCTTACATCTATTGATCTGCTTAGTTTTTCAGGCATGAAATAAATACTGTATTGCAATATACTAATTCTCTCATGCAACCGTAATTATGCAAGTGACCTCTTAGACTGGGTCAGTTAATGAATGCTGGAAAACGTGGTCTTTTTTATTAATATTTTCATGTAAATATTCTTTTTTGCCAGATTTATGAAATGATACAATCACTTTCTTCCTATTCTGCCTTCAAATTAAACATGCAGATTCTGATTTCACAGTGGATTACAGTTGGCAAGTTTATTTTAATGATACGCCTGCAATTGATCTTTAAACCACCAGGTTTGTTTGTTTGTTTGTTTATTGTTGTTTAACGTCCCACTCAAGAATATTTCACTCATATGGAGACGTCACCAAATGCCGGTGAAGGGCTTCAAATTTTGGCCTATGCTCGGCACTTACGGCCATTGAGCAGTGAGGGTTCTTTAACGTGCCGACACCTACTGTGACACGGGACCTCCAGTTTTTACTGTCTCATCCGAAAGACAGGAAACCAACCTGTCGCCGACGGGACTCGAACTCACGATCCAGAGTCGAGCGCGCTACCGACTGAGCCAGGCCGGCTGTTAAACCACCAGGTGATATCTTTTGGATGTATATGAATTAAAATATTGCATACTGTTTGTCAAATGTTGATGACTATGGCTCAGGTTTCTGAAAAGATTGGATAGCTGTTTTTCAACAACCCCAGGGGCCTCCATGGCCGAAAGGTCAGAGCATTGCATTTAACTCATCGACCCCTGAAAAACAATGGACTGTTCTGTAAATCATTGATTTAGGCTAGTCCAAATGTGTCTATAGGGGTGAATGCGTTAAAACATAAAGTCTCATCTCTTGTCAGTGCAGGTTCAAGCCCCACTGGAATCTAAGTTGATTTTGTGACAAAGTTTGCTTAAGTGATAAAATACTTAAGTATGTCATGTAGCTGACTTAAGTAATTCTTAACAGCGAAAATGGCTGCCCCCTATGTTTGCCTCGGGATAAATAAACACAAATGTCATTGTCATTGTTGCGCTAGAGTATTTCGCGACATGTTTAATCCTTTGGCTTTTGAAAACATCGTGTTATTTGAGTGAAATAAGTTTAGGAGACCAACACTTCTTTCTCCGTTGGCTTGTTTTGGCCATACAACTTTTGTTTACATTAACACGGGACGATACATATGCCCCAGTGTATGTCCCGAGTGATTTATCTTATCTAATGTACTTAAACTAATTTACTTATATCTTGAATATCGTTTATTTTATACATTATAGATATTATATGTATAAATTACTGACTTCTGTCATGTCTTTGCATTTTACAAGACGTTTGTAGTGTTTTAAAAAAGGTATATATCTATTCCCCTTTTTATGCCACAAAATGTGCTCCCTTCTTGATTTTTAACGCATTGTATACCTCTTGGTTGGTTATTAAATTATTAATCATAGATTATGGTAAGAATAATGTTAAAACATTGAAGTTAAGTAAATCGGGACATAAATTTGGACATATGTCCTGGACAAAATTTACACTGCCCCTTGACAATCTTTCCTCAGTTCAGAAAATTCTAAAGTCGTTTTATGGTCTGCAAGTTCTCACTTTTTACTTAGATGAGTAAATTCTTATCTTTTGAGAATAAAAATTGTCTCAGAATTTTCCTTGTTTATGGTCTCGGGCCCAGGACCAGTTTTAAGTCTCATTAGTAGGACACGTAACTTCACTTCTTATGCAGATCACGTGATGAATGGTCCAGTCACTACATTTATTATGACGTTGAGCAAAGCGAAACGTCATATAGTGATCATGCAGATTCCAACTCTTCACAGTTTTTGTCTGCAGCTTCAAAACAATATAGTACACCAAAACTCAAGCTTTCAACAAGAATATTCAGTGTGTGTTCTTTCTATTCATGCATTGTTGTAATTTCTACCATGCTATTAACAATATTAGCACGTTGATCAAACTTTTATGATAACTTTGATAAATTAATCGATATGTTAGGCCTACTATATTCATTTGTATCGTATGAATACAGGGATTCGAAGATAAAGGAAGATCTAGCATCGCCACTGTTTCGTATCCATGTACATGTTATATAATTATCTCATTAACAACTTTTACCATCTTATTTCGTATTTCGGAAGTGCAGTTGGAATCTGAAACTTTATTTATGATAACTTGGAATGTAATTGATAACGATTTAAGAGGCTCGATGTTATTGACATAAATCTAATATTAAGCATGCTGTGGAGTTTTCTGTCTTAGATTCATGTATTTTAACTTTCCAGGGGCCTACTTCAAACACCCCTTTGTAATTATGCTTAATAGAACTAGTAAATGTGACCTCCTGCGCTGTATACATGATCAAGTCACAAAATAATTATCTTTCACGTTACGATAGCATTGGGATTCAAGACTGTGTCAGAAACTGTTTAACAAACATACATCGTTTACACTATGTCTATTGTATGCAAGTTAATACTTTTGAATGATTCCCTTATCTCTGCACCCCGCTGTGAAGGACACTGCAAGCTGTGTTCACTGAAGCGTGATCTTCAACTAATGAGGATCATGCGACAGTCTTTGAAGTATGGAAAGTTTTGGAATAAGTAATACAAACAAATTGACACTCAATCTTGTGTATTTTTAAAATCACAGCCACATAATAATTTAGGCGAATTTAAGGATAAGACCAGGATTGAGGTCGCTAGTGTTACAGTTATAACGGCATAATTAATTTAATGATGATTTGACAAGTAACAAAGTAGCGGTCTTTTGTGTAAATTATCAGTACACACGAGTAATATAAGTGATGTTAAATGTGATCAAATGCACAAGTTATGAAACATAAACATTGTATTCTTTAATTCTCATCTCCATGTTTTCATCTCTGCCGACTTCGAGCTCATGCTGTAGGCCTAATACAAAGTTGATTGAGTGTTGTTGTGATTTATGTGTTAGCACCCCTGTACTAGACTAGAGGTTTATCAACAACAGATGTGAATCCACCTAAATTTCATTTTACTAGATTGTTATGTTTTCTAGACATATCCACAGCAAACAGGCTATGTAATTTTTCAAGTGCTGAACGTCATTGTGGCCTTTGATTTTTACAGTTTTAGGGGCGACTTAGCCGGTACCGAAAATCAAACCCAGGACCTTCCACTTGCAAGTTTGACGCTCTCTACCAATAAACTACAGCAAACAGTAAGCGGGAAGTAGTTCTTCATAAAGTACAAGGCATAAAACTCCAGTTTCGAAAATTTATTTGAATGTTGCAAATACACATAATGTGACAATTTAAAAAATGTTTGGCCATTAAATTTAACTAATACAAAACTATTAACTACTTGTGTACAAACCAAAATGTACAAACAATGCCAATACCGGTACTTCAAACAAAAATCAAAATAATATCTACACTGTTTTCGACTATCTATACATATACATAATTAATTTTGACGTGATACATGACATCAACCATGATTACAGTTTAACTTCTACGAAACAGTCAGTGCAAGTCACACTTTAATTCAATCCAAACCTAAAACTGATTTGGATAAAACATTAAAAAGTAAAGAGAGTAATATTTAATCTTCAATATATATTATACATATCATACATAACGTGTCACTGCATCACAATGCTCGAAAAAATATTTTGTACTTATTTATGTAGGTATTGTCAATATTTCACTGCAAAATGAAAATAAAAATATGGCTTGTGGTATATTTGTGGTGGCAACGACATTCGTATACTTCTACCCGTGTTTGTATTTGTTGGCAAACACATCACTGAAAAAGAAAATGTGTTTATTTAAAATAAATCTGTAAAAGCCATGTACACTATATTCCTGGAAATGTTCACCCCTGGTTGTTTTAGCCATTTTACTACAGAAAGCATATTCATCCCGTCTCAATTTCACCTTAATCACTTTTGTCTCATAAGCAGCATGTTTGTTCGTACTTTAATTATTTACCTTTAAAAAATTTTCATCTTAAATTCGCCCCCTCAACTATTGATTAAAGATAGCAAAAGTTATACTGTGGCGAAATTTTACAGGTATACAATATATTCGATCTAAAACATTGAGTAGGCTGTTCAGTAGTCAACAAAATGGCAGAAATTGTCCCAACCTACTTGCAGGTTACGCTAAAAGGAATGACCGTAACCTGCAGTATTTTATAACAATAATGAAGACCTTATATATATATATATATATATATATATATATATATATATATATATATATATATATATATATATATATATATATATATATATATATATATATATATATATATATATATATATAAAATGAATTATCACCGAGAATGTAAAAGAGGATAGTAAAAACCGAAGTCTCGTGTCACAGTAGCATGGCTGTAAGCGCCGAGCATAGGCCGGCGTTTTGTGACTTTTTTCATATGAGTGAAAGATTCTTGAGTAGGACGTTAAACAACAATACAACAACGTAAAGGAGGTTACGTGATGTGTATTTGTTTTAACATCCACGTAATCTGTGACCAGATTTTAATGGTGGAGGATAGAACCTTGTTTACAATGTAACCATGAAGAGACCACCGGCCGTCCACAAGGAAACTAGCAAACTCTCTCGCAAAATTAGTTTAGTTTCCAGCAGGAATCAAACCCGCACTTACAAGAAGTGGGGTACTTAAGGGTTAAAGTTCGATGCTGTAACTACTTGGTCGTAGAGGTTCCAAATACCTATAGTAAGCATTGCATGCACATATCTAAAACATTAAAGTCAAATGCATGTTAAACTCGCGTCTTAAAAATTATAGACAGTCAAATTGTATGTAGATAGAAATCTACACGTATTTTATAATATCAGAAACTATCATTGAGAAATACGTATAAATTTGTAATGGGAATTCTCCAGAAGTAACCAATGTTTAGCAACAAACACACGATTTCAAATTTTACAGAAGGTTATGTCGGGTTATATATAATGCCCATGACAACGTCACATAGATGTTGATAATCATAATCCACGCGTTTGTTTATCTCGACGAAGAACGTCGATTTGTGTTATCTCTATTGCTACATTGACTTGACAAAAGATGCAGGAGAGACATGAGGAAATAGATGTGACAGATGTGCGATAATTAAAAGGGCATTAGCTGTGTTCACCAATAATAAAAGTATATGGGCGAACATATCCAGGATCGAAAATCCAGGTAAACAGTATTCGTATTATGATCCGCATTATATATAAATGATTAAAACCTTTCACCTGTATCTCTGCAACTGAGTTCTTATGTTCGGAAATCTACTCACCGCTATCGAAACATTCATTGATGGCCAAGTGGTTAGGACGTCGAGCATAAGAGCCAGGCGACTGGTGCCGTAGGTCGAGAGTTCGAACTCCAGTCGGGGCAGAGTGAGTTTGTAGGTACCTTGTGTTATATATATATACAAACCTGTAGTTCTTCACCAACATTTTCAGTCCCTTTCCTATGTCCTGTTTTTTCTTTGACAATATGTGAGCTCTAGCATTCATTGTTATTTCAGTAACCAACCTATCAGTCAATACCTCTCGGGCCTTCTTCCAAGTCACAGTGTAAAGCTGAAATGAAATGAAACCATATACACCACGTTCACACTGACTACAAACACCACTTAAGCTGGTTTTATCTTATAATGTATTCCACATGCCACTGTTTTCCTAAAGCACTTAGGTTGGAGTACATCTTATAAGTATTCCACACGCTACTGGTGTCCTAAATCACTTAGGTTGGGGTAAATCTAATATGTAGTCCACACGCCACTGTTGTCCTTAATCACTTAGGTTGGGGTAAATCTAATATGTAGTCCACACGCCACTGTTGTCCTAAATCACTTAGGTTGGAGTATATCTAATATGTAATCCACACGCCACTGTTGTCCTTAATCACTTAGGTTGGTGTAAATCTAATATATAGTCCACACGCCACCGTTGTCCTAATCACTTAAGTTGGGTTTAAATCTAATATATAGTCAACACGCCACTGTTGTCCTTAATCACTTAGGTTGGGGTAAATCTAATATATAGTCCATACATACCACTGTTGTCCTCAATCACGTAGGTTGGATTATATTTTATATGTATTCCACAAGTCACCGTTATCTTTAGATTAACTAACAATGGGGTACATCTAATACTGTATTCCCCACTCCACTCAAACCACTTAAGTTGGGTACAGTAAATACTGTATACTGTACTCCAGCTTTGTCTTAAAACACGTAGGTCGGACACATCTAAAATGTGTTTCCAACTCCATCGTTGATCTATACACTTGGGTTATCTAATGCATGTAATATATTTTTAAGTTGGGTACATTTCATTGGGAACTATTTTCCTCGCCTGACCATCATTTTCACCCGTGATAAGTACCCAGGTGGTAATGTGAAAAAAAGAATTACGTAGAATATTCTCGGGTAGCTGTGTTTTAAGTCTAATAATTACTCTATTTAACACAACACAGCTGAGGTGAGTATCACATAAGAAAGTTCATTATTTGGTATAAGATAATTATGTTATAACACAATTTAATTAAATTCTAAATTATTCAAAAGCTAAGATAGTCATCTTTTTACAGTGGATACTCTTAGTCGGATTTGGCTATGCATTTAGATTTATTATTTGACCATGTATTACACCACGTTCCTTTGTTTTAGAAAATTTATTTAAAATTGGAGCTCAGCTGACGAAGTCTAATTGACAGAAACGATCTTCTTGAGCATTATAACTTTGGTATTATGATTATAATATTTATAATATTAAGATTATATCTTCTTGCTTAAATATTTTTTCTAAAATGCAACATGTGTACATACACTATCAATTTGAATACATATAGTTTCACGATGTAATTTAAAATGTTTAATAATGTCCATACTCAAAACAACACAGCTTAGGTGAGCATCGCTTAAGAAAGTTCATTAATAAATCACTAATTTGATATAAAATGTAAATATCACAGATACATGTATAGGTCTACCAAGGTTAATTGAGACATGTTAACTAACACAACGAGTCTGAATTAAATCATAACAGGGGTGATTGACTTCATGTAAACACAAAAATATTACAGCTCCAGTAATACATGGGATCCATGCAAGGCAATGATTTATTTGTACAACATATTTTTTTAAAAAACAGACCGTTTCGCTTTGGTTTTTGGCAAAACCCGGATGTACCACTTTATATTGGTAGGCCTGTATTAGGTTTTTCTTTTCTTTATTGACAGTAGGTAAATATTGTATGATGCGATTACATCTTCCTGCTTGAAAATTGTTTTGAAATTATGCAGTTTTGTTTTGTGACAACGTCTAACTCACAAATGCAAGCATATCGAGTAATCAAAGTTTGATAATTTTTAAACTAAAATCAAAGCAGCTTAGGTGACCATCGTACAAGAAAGTTCATTTAATTTTCTTTATTGGGTTTAAATACGACATAACACGATTTTATGCTCTTGCTTTAAGATTAGAATTAAGGATTGCACGAAGTGCCGCACATTGATTTTTTTTCATGATCCATTGCATTTATACTCAATGCTTTCCAAAAAATGAAAAACAAACCTGATATTTATATATATTACCATTTTCTTTGAATCTGTAATCAGCTGGTTACGAAATTCATTCTATGTAATTGGCTTTGCGGTGGGAGTTTTTCATATGACGTAACAGCTATACAGCTGTGTCAGACGGGAATTAGTTCCCTTTTTCTGTCCAGAAACACCAAATGGAATTAAAGTTTATTTTCTTTTTTTTTTTTCATATCATTTTGAAAGAAACTAGTGAATTGGAAAATTTTGAATAAATGTCAGATTTGTTTTGACGTTATTTTAAAATATTCGTATGCTTGGCATAGGAAGGTTAAATGTGTCAGAAGAGAATTAAAAATGCAAATGGCTGCTCCCATGGCTATGCTGTATAATGTATTTACAACGAATCTGCGTTTGAGTTCTGATATTTTATTAATGGGATATATCATAGAAAGTTTGAGTGTGACTTACGAGAAGGGAGACAGCTAATATTCATTCAAGACAACTGAAAGTAGCCATTTTATTTGACATTTTTTACCAATCAGCTGGGAACCATGATGATTGATTCGTACGTAACTTACATAAGTATGTCACACGGCTTGATTTCACCCGATGTGATTGACGATTGTTTCTGTTAGGAATATCCGATGAAGGCAAACAAATCGACCTGTTTATCAGAGATGCTTGACAAAGTTACACTAGGCCTAACTCTCTTTTTTCTGTTGTAACTACGAAGCGGACTTTCCTTTTTGTGGTCTGTGGTTCTGGTCATAACATCATAACATAGATTGGCAAAATGAAACAGATTCCGGAAAATGACGCCAAGAAACAATCAGTTACTATAACGACGTCTATGTTTTTGTGGGTATCTCTATTATTTTGCCAACCGGAAGACTGACAAAGTCACAGAACCGCAGTTACTGCTAAAACATCTATTCATGCATTCCTACGCCAAAATGTAAAGCGGTTAACACTCGGGTCATGTGCCTGCAAATACAATACAAATCCATTACATCGCTCTATATACTTGCAATGAAGGGAATTGCAGTCGGAATGTAAATATTAAAAATGTGCTGTACAATTTCATAATACAAATACAATACGAGTGTACATTATATATTCATACCACTAGTATTATGAGTTAACATATACCTTAAAAGGGCATTAGCTGTGTTTACCCATAAAACTATTTCAAATTTTTCAACTTTTTTTTTACTTGCACTTGAGGTACAATAACAAATAATTATACACAAATAAAAAAAATCTTATATTCCTATATATTTTGTGAAAATAAAGTCAGGCCCAGTGTGATATTCATATATAAATAGCAAGGTTGAATCAATCATTTGCATTTGAAAAAGCGTCGAGCCTGGGTTCCTAAAGCAATTTTCATTTTCATAAAAATATAGGAATCTAAGAATATGTATGAATGTATATCTTTTTATTGTTATAGTATATCAATCTAAGTAGTAACAAGTGGGGGAAACACGGCTTATGCCCCTTTAATTAACGTTTTATCAATACTTTTGTATTTAAAGCAATACAGATTGAGTGAACATCACTTTCAATTATTTTGGTATAACTTTACAAAGTATAATAAAGAAGTACCTATGCACATTTGAAACTCAAAGTCCATCAGAAAACAACAAATTATATATCAAAATCAAAACGGTCTCAACACGAAGAATATTAGCGAATCCCAAATGGGATGGGACGATGTGTCCGGAACAAAGAAATGATTGTAAATATATCAAAAACAGCTCAAATGAGCATAGAAAAAGAAAGTTACATTTTTTTGGAGGGGGTATAAACTATGTTGTAAATCAATATGATTCTATCTTGCTTCAGAATTGAAATTTTGATATTTGATTTCTGTCGTGCCTACGTCTAATTATCTTTCTTTTTGTATAAAATATATTATAATACGATTTTATCTTCTTGCTATATGATTTAGTTGAATTTTTCTTGTTTCGGATCATGTCTACGTCTAACTAGCAAATTATGCATGAACATCGATTAACCAAAACCGCTGTTTAACGCGTGATAAATTTTGATATAAAATAAAAAAAAAGTATTGATGAGCATCGTATAAGACAGTTCATTAATTTTTCTGTATTTTGGAATAAAATATGATATAATATTTTTTAAGATTTTATCTTCTTGCTTCACAATTTTATTGAAAACATACTTATCAATATAGCATTTCACACACGAATCACCATCTTCATTCTAATGTGACTGAGATATGGAAAATTAGTCATCTTTTTGTTTTTTACAGTGGTAACTTAGATTTATTATTTGGCCGTGTATTATACCACTTTCCCTTTTGAAAATCTATTTAAAAATGGAACCCAGCTGACTGACAGAAACGATTGTCTTGGGCATTATAAATTTGGTATTATGTTTATAATATTTATCTAATCAGCCATTTACAAATTTCAAACGGAAATAATTTCATTATTTCACTTTTAACATAATTTTGTTTTCATTATGATTTAACATAAAAATCTCAGATACCAAATTATACTGTATATTTATACAAATCTGTTGAATATGGGGCAAACAAGCATCTCTGGGAATCCAGAGACGTGCATCAGTTGTCATGAAAGAGTAAGCAGCCCCTATCGTCCGGTCACACTCGCGGCGAGTCCACAGTCAAATTCAAATGAAATAAGTGAAATTAGCAATTCCTCGCCATATTTGGTACAGAAGACTAAATAAATTATTATCTTTTCATTGTCAATGCTTTATTTATTTATAATTATGATTCATTTGTTTAATTTCGTATTATGAATAGGTATTTTAACACAAATCATTATAGAGCGTCATATGTCAGGATTATGCCTTTATATATCATGAAATACAGCGATACAAATATACATTTAAAACTGGAGCTCAACTGATAAAGTCTGACAGTAACGACCATCTTGGGCATTATAACTTTGGTATTATGTTTATAATGTAAATACCCTAAACTTGTTAATATAGATCGAATATTATTTATATCATACAAAATCACATCGCTATTGTTTCTTATGAGTGCGGGTACTTCGGTCACACGTTATCGGATAATCCCCTTTGTTTATATTCGAAAGTATAATCATAAACAGGTACAAAGTCTACGTGGATGTCATATATTGATCTTAATTGGTTTTGTATAGCCTACTACATACTAGCTCGAATAACTCAAGCCCGCTCCGTTTTCGGTTATCTCCATCATTCGAGTAACGTGACGAAATATAACACCCGTTTCACAATTATTCGGGTTAACTACATAACTACCTTCGTATCATCTCAGTTTAGACAGGGAAAGAAATGGAGATGGGATTACCTCATAGCTATGATTGTGACATATCAAAGCTACATAAAATACAAGTTGTATATGAATTGCAAGGTAAACTTCAATCCATCTTGATAATAATTAATCATTTTATATAATTCTAAAGAAATACGGTGCAGGTTGGGGTTTACCTTACTATTAATACATCTTGGCAATAATAATTTTTTTTTGTTTCGCACCTCATCAAATCGGACATACACGAAATTTTATTTCCTTTAATACATAATATCCATGAATATGCAAATACTGGGTTAAATCCATAATTCTTTATCTTATAAACTCTCTAAATGAAATGTTTACTATTTTCATTGACATTGTCATCAACATTTAGGCTACAAAGTCACATCATCATCATATTTCCTTGAGTAATTACTTTAATCATCCTCAAATCCGGGTATTTTTTAAGACTGGTTATTTCTTTGTAGATAAGATTATGTCGTATCAATACGTACACCTGTCACCCAATACAAGAATTCAGTTTTCATCGTTGACCCAAAACTCATAGGTTGGGGTTACATTTCACACTGCACCAATGATCTGTTTTTAATGGTAATTTACGCCACACTCAACATTTTTTTTTAGTTTTTTGGTGGCGGCTAGTTTTTAAGGGTGGAGGAGAATACCCGGCTATAATGTAAAATCTGCTTAGGTTCTTTATCGACTATCCTTCGGTAATAGTATACATGTTTAACAAAATAACAACGTGTATAAGTACTGTACTCAATAGAAACTTTACTTCGCAAGTTTGTGAATCAATAACATATATTATAAATATATCTGAAGATCTATCTATATTTAAAACCCACAATTGCATAAAAATGAATAAAAGTAATATGAAGTCAAGTCCTTGTCACGCTGTTGTACAGATAGCTAATGATAGTATTTTTACAAGATAAACTATATACTAAATGAAATGTTCAGTTCTCTATTCGATAGCGTCTGTACCACATATGGGGACGAGGATTTAATTTTCACTTATTTCATATAAATATGACTGTGGACTCGCGGCGGGTGTGACCGATCAACCGGTCTAAATAGATAAATAGATAGAAATACAGACAGATAGATAGATACACAGACACGCAGACAGGCAGATGGGCACACACACACACACACACACACACACACACACACACACACATATATATATATATATATATATATATATATATATATATATATATATATATATATACTTACTATATCATCGTCGCGTGAGAACAGTATCAACACTAACTCCTCACAGTTAGTTATATTCCAGTAAAGGCTCAGGTAGTACGCATATATTTTGGCATTGCGCAAATCAGCGACGGTATCATTGGAATCCCTACAAGAAAATTGTCATTGAAACCTCATGTCTGTATTCAAGTGATCCTAGAGGCAGATTATGAATGCAGGTACAGATCTAAATTAATCTCCACAGAACATTCAACAGGGCCCGAAGTCACCAGATTCACTCAGTACTCAAGCTTAACTAATATTTCATAATTTTTAAGGTAAAGCACACAAAATTTATGCTGTTATTGGACATGACTATTATATTAATGGCATAGAATTGTAAATATTTAAGGATTATTTTCTATTTTTTATCAAATTTTGCATGAGTCATAGTATATATATTCCATGTTTAAAAAAATGAAAAACAGTCCTTATATTTCTATGTATTACCAATTTCTGTGAATCTGTAGTCAGCTGAATACGAAATTCATTCTATATAATTGACTTTTCGGGGCGGGGGTCATATGACATAACAGTCGAACGCCTGTGTGTCAAGCATTGAATATAAATGCAACTGTCTGTATACTTGCAGTGATGGAAATAACAGTCAGTATGTAAATATTTACATATTCCGCAGCAGTCTCCCATTGACTCATCGTTAATCTAAACGGCGTTTATATCACCTATAAATGAAGTTACTCATATGGCATCACACAATGATGTGCCTTTATTCATTTAATGTCGTCACAACTAGATTTTTAATTCATAAAAAATATATTTTACTGTTCTACCTTGAACTTCGCTGTTCCATCATAATGAGACCAATCACGTATAAGGCGGGGTATGCGATTCCATTACTTTAAAACTATATATAAAGAATGAACACTTGTCATTAATGCTAGTGTTAATGCATTAATGGATGCCGTGTGGGTGAACATTATTTATCCTTGTCTACATGGATAAATAGGATTCGCTACATTGATCTGAAAACGGTTCATCCAATGATTAAAAAATTCCAATAAATTAATGATGAATTGAACATGAGTGTACGGCTATATGTATCGAGAACAGTATCAACTATCGGAATTCAGGGGTATATGATTTAAAATCAACATTTTATAATAACTTTACATGCAATATGAATTTGTTGACTCCTTAATTATGATATTAGACCATGCTATTTATTGGTTTGTGTGAGTCTAAATGTGACCACAGTGGTTGATGAGTTAATGGCGAATATCAAACTCTACTTTAGTTACATGGTGCTTGATTCATAAATGTTTAGTTATGTTATTTGCCTTTGGATATATATTGGTAACATGAAGATCTGCACAGTGTATCTTAATCTGCAGATTTAACCCTTTCAACCATACAGGCCATAATAGACTGGTAATAAAAAACAGAAAGAGCATACCCTTCAGATACTCAGGGGTGAAAGGGTTAATGCGTCTGATGTAATATTTTGATCATCAAAACCTAAAAGAGTCTTTCTTTTGCCAGTGATTACTCTAAGACAGTTAACGGTATATATTTAAGTGACTTGTATATGACAATGTTTTATTTCGGAACTTTATTTTTCCCAAAGCCTCGTTCTGGGTAGTCATGTTCTTTCCCTCTGATTTACCTGTACACTTGACAGAAATGATCGTTTTGAGCATTTATTTTGGTCGTTTTGTTTGCAAAACTGTAACTTTGGTATTATGTTTATAATACGTGTACATGTATATGCAAATCAACAATGTTCTCTCTATTTCCAGCCGTGAACAAAGGAAGTTTGAAATTACCAAAGACATAAACTATATTTACTTTTAAATACCGTGAAATGTAGAAATTAAACATATATGGTATTCGTATAATGATAAATCTTTAACCTTTTGAAATACATACATAAACATCTTCTGCATCCGGGCCATTATTGCTACCATGATAACATAGCCTTTATGTTCACCTTTACACGAAGCACAACATTGGCTGTTCGTATATGTCTCTGCTAACATATTCTGTATGTCGTCAGCTGAAAAATACAAAAATGTAATGATGGCGAAGTAGACTCCCTATAGAGCTCTTAAATTATATATCTCCTATATTGTTGTTTGATGAACAGCAATACGGAACAGTATGACCAAGTGGGTCTAATTCGCTCACCTGAGAACCATCTAGAAATATCGTGAAGGACAGTGAGTACTACATTTACAACTTACAATTTGCGTGAGGGGTGGCGAAATCCTCGTGCTCGCCTTGGACAAACAAAATTGAGTGCACTCGAATTGAGATTTCGCATGAATTAAGATTTTGTCAGTTCGCCCTCAAAGATGCACTGGAGCAAAAAAGAGCTATGACGCCACGTTTCCAAGTTCCTAGTATAAGCAATATATACCAATGAAAAACACTGATGTTTTTTATGTTCATTTAGTTTTCATAAATTCATCAAGTAAAGACCAACAACATGAGTTTAAATGAAAATAATATTCTACTTAACAGGGATATGGTTTTATAAAATGTCAATTTTTTTTTTTTTGCATGCACTTTCACTTTACCTTATTGTGTACAGGTGAAGATGACCTGCAGATATGGTTTAGCGTATATAAAATGTTCAGTTAACACAATTTGTTGATATTCTACGTTAAAATGTTTTTAGTGTCGGTGTAACTTTATAAAAATTAATTTCAGCAAATTATTATTATAACAAATTATCTTGAAAATCATACAAGGAAAGCATTTAAACTATACAATACAATTACGCCTTTGTGGTTGTATTATGTTCTCTCTTTTTGATTTACCAGGGTTATACCAGAGAGTGAGAGAATTATCATGTTCTCACGTTTTAGTAAAACCCCAGATGAATCAAAACTGAAGTGAGAACATGATGCATTATAGTTCTAATATGCTTCCGTAATCTTGCATAGAAAAACTGAGAAAAAATCAACATGTTTATTGAATGACATGTTGTGAAATAATTAATTGCAATAGAACAAACCATCTTTTGAGGATATAACGATGTCGGGATCGCATATCCAGGCTACTTCCCCTTCCTTATTTCCACATTCTCGATGTTGGTAGACTGGATGCGGAAACTCGTACACTTTCCATTTTTTGGTTTCTGCTGATGCCTCCGAACAGATCACAAGAGAAACTGCAAACAGAACTAAGTAGCTATGCATGGTAATGTGTTCTGTTGACTGAAAATGGAAGAGAAAATAAAACTTATAAACAAAACTTGACCAAAATTACTTATAGATTCTGGAGAATATAGGATAAAGATCACCGGTTTCGATCACGCGACCACTCACTTCGCTATGAATATATATAAAAATAGCCAGATTCCACCATCTATATATACATGTACTCTCTTTCGCCTCGGGAAAGTTAGTCTTGATAACACCCTCGATGGAAAATCCTAGTTATGTGTTGAGGTTATATTATAAATAATTAATGTTCGGTTGAGAGAGAGAGAGAGAGAGAGAGAGAGAGAGAGAGAGAGAGAGAGAGAGAGAGAGAGAGAGAGAGAGAGAGAGTGAGAGAGTGTGTGTGTGTGTGTGTGTGTGTGTGTGTGTGTGTGTGTGTGTGTGTGTGTGTGTGTTTTGGTTGTTTGTTTTCCCGTTAGAGTTGCGTCCGCCCGTTAAGTACAATAAATATCTTTTATGAGTAAGTAAATCTGATAGTGAAAACAGATGATGGAGATGAGTGATCATAGATTATATTTCTTTCCCCGTTTGTAGCCAGTAAGGCCTACTTTCATAAAAAGACTAATAGATAATTTCTACCAGCTACTATTGAAATACTTCTAAACAAGTATAGGGACCTACATGTCATGTACCTATATAAAGTTCAGTTTATCCTCTCTCACGAGGACATATATAACTTGTTCACTTGCCAAATCTATATATAGTTGCTAGGTAAATCATGTGGGAGTTTACAAAGTATATGATACAAACGAATTCGTGTTTAGTAAGTAAGTAAATAGTGTTATTTATAGTATAATAAAACATACACAAAAACTTTTAATTTAAGTACAAATTATTAAATCAAAAACAAAACTCACCAACTGCAGTATATCTCCTTACTATTTACTACGCAAGTATACTATATATATATATAAATAACAAAGAAATAAATACTTGCACTCCTCGCTACAGGAAATTCGGATGCTGTATCGCAGATTCCACATCAGGTCAAAGGTTATATGTTAAGTAGTCACTTCCAATATGTAGATATTTATTCTATTAGTAATGCAATCTGCGGTTACATCATAAGGCCTGTCCAAGTTTTTTCTCTGTTTAGTGCCCGCTGATAGATCGATTTTGATATCATAAAGCAGAAAAAACACACACATAAACATCTTGGGGGAACATTTGGGAACATATCCCTAAAATGATTTATTTACATCATTTTAAAAACTAACATCTCGATCATAAGTTGTTATTTATTAGTATAAGCCAAAGATATGTTATTTTTAGAAATTTACTTTTGATGACACATTATGAAAATATTTGAATCTGCATGAGTTTGTATTTGTTCTCATAAAATGGCTTCTGTTTTTTTCTGTCAATGTTTTAATAGGAAGGTAGTTTTCTTTTATTTTAAGCTGGTCGCTTAACATAACAAAATATTGGAATGACCTAATGCCATACCTACTGATATAGTCATGCGAACTACCAAAATTTTTCATCCTAAAAGATATGCAAGTAAAATCATCTGGGGTAAAAGTTGGGGAGGAGAGAGATAATGCAAGCATAAAATCATTTTCCATTAGAAATGTTATTACAACAGTATTTATACAGACAAAAATTGAAATTGCAGCTTTAAGGAGCCCCCTTTCCTCCCTTCATTTTTATTCGATATTTTATAAAATGTTCTCTTTGACAAAAGTTTCTGTATGTCTTTTTTTAATTGTTGGATAAATTGTGCGCCACTAAATTAGGATATATCTATTCGGTTTCAAAATGGACACCTATTCTCGCAGGTTTTTGCTTATTTGAAAACTCTGAAAATAACGAGCATTTTCTCGGTAAAAAATGCTGATTATTTTATATTGTGACAGTAAATTCAAAAGTTACAACATGACAGTGGTACCCTTTATTGAAATAAACCTACAAAATATTTCAAACATGTGTACACAATGTATATTTTTTTCAGTATACTCAATGTATTATACCTCATTAAAACTTACGATAACCATCCACTTTGATTTTTAAAGTACTTGACGTTTGAATTACATGTAGGATTGATTTATGTATATAAATCCATATGAATTATTAACAAAGTACCAAAGTTAATGTTTTGTAAAAGAAAAAAAAAGCCGAAACAAATGCTCAAGACGATAATTCCTGTCAATTAGAATTCATCAGTAGAGCTCCAGTTTAAACTATGAGAAAGATAAAGTGGTATCATACAAGGCCAAATCATACATCTGAATGTATAGCCAAATCCGTCAAAAAGTAACCACTGTTAAAAGATGACTATCTTAGCTGTAAAAGAATTTAGAATTGAAATTGTATTATCAGTGCGTTATATAATATTGAATTGCAGATACTTAAGATTTGAAACAGTGAATAATCAATTTATAGGCTGGAAGCATATCTATAAATAGCTTATATCAATTTTTTATTGTATATTTTCTGCTTACATTGTTGCAATTATTGTTTTATTTCTTTTATCTCCTGTGCAGGACCTCCGTGACTGAGTTGTTAAAGCATTGCGCTTGAAATCACAAGAATACTCACCTCTGTTTCCCATGAATATATAGAGACCGCTCGAATCTTGCTGTTTCTCGTGATTGTATTGAGACTGACAGAATCTTGTTTTTTCCCGTGAGTGTCTAGAAACTGACAGGACCTTGCTTTTTTAGTGTATAGAGACTTACGGGACCTTCCTGTTTCTTGTGAGTTAAAGAGACTGACTGGATCTTAATATTTTCCCTGGAAAACCTCATATAAACAGAGATACATAGCAGGATCCAGCAAATGTTCTACCAGGCCTTTATCTTTACTCCTTACCAGGATACTGACAGCCGTTAAGAGGACACTTCAGCAATACCGTACAGTTGCTTATTCAAGAAGCGGTGTAAATCAGATGTAGATACTTAAAAATCCTAAACAACCAGCTGTTCATCTTATACTAAAGTAATATTTGGCACTGCTAACATCATTTAAATTCAAAAATGTTTTCTATAGCTAAGATAGTCATTTTACACAGTGGTTACTCTTAGACGGGTTTCGGCTATACTTTTAGAGATATTATTTGGCCTTGTATAATACCACTTTCTCTTTAGAAAATACACATAACTTTTAAATTGGAGCTCAACTGATGAAGTCTAATTGACAGAAACGATATCGTCTTGAGCATTATAACTTTGGTAGTATCTTGAAGGCAGACAGTTTTTCTCAGATTCACATTATCACAACATACGACTTGGCTTTGAAATACACATCGGTGCTGCTATGAAGAGACATTACAGCAAGGTGAAACATGACTTAAAATGTCAAGAAGGTCACCGCCAGGTTCATATCGTTTATCTAGTAAATCTTTGCGTTATTCTGTGTCTATGCATTAATATATTCCAATATCAAATCTTAAGATAACCGTTATTCTCAGTAAATTTGGGTTGATAAGAGTGGTTCAAATGGGATCTTGAGAAAGAGTTTACCATCACATTGTCTGAAAACTAAACCAATGGAAGAGACGTGTACATCTGAAAATAACCCAGGACATTTTGGAAACAATGACGATGTTGATTCATCAAAATCCAGCAAGGTTCTGGATACCATGGATTCATCGGAAAATTTTGAATGCAAAGTTAGATCGGATATATCGAAAACCGACGGAAGCTATGTAAATGAAAATTCACATGTTGAAGTGGATTCCTTTAGTAGGGGTGACAAACATGCTAATGAAAACGGTACACAAAGCAGTGAAACTAATGTTAATATAAATTTACCGGACAACAATGAGATGAATCATAACGTGGACACTGCTAAGTTCAATGCTCTTTTGGGGTCAGTTAATACTGATGAAAACTATGCAATCGAGACAAATTTAAATTTGAATTCTCCAAAAGCAACTGAAAACGGCGACATTGTGAGTAGGACGGATACAAGCCAACGCAATGATTATATAAACGAAGAAGACACCAAAGGTAATATATATATATATTCAACGTTTTGAAAGTGATGATATTCTATACTCTTTGTCCAAATAAAAATTTATAGTTGAAAAACATTTTTTTAAAGAATTATGTGTTGAAAAGAAATTTGCAAATGTTTTCATAGGCATAACATGTGTCAAAAAGTAAACAATGTACTCGTTCACAGAATTTCATAACATTTCCCTCTTCCATCAATAAAAACTTACCACCATCATGTAACTGAAAAGTTGCTGAATGTGGCAAATAACGCCATTTGAAAAGGGAAAAAAGTCATAGAACTATAATATCTCAGACACTTTGTGGATACCCTGCAAAAAAATGTTTATTGCTGGGCGTTTTGGTTGTTTTAAGCCGACGTAGTTCATATGTTTGACCCATCAAATATTTACCAAAAGTATAGGTTTACGTGACGTGATCCGAAACACAAAAACCTATTTAAGAGCGTAATACATGTTCGAATGCGAATCCTTCAAGTTGTTGAGCGAGCACAGTCAATAAATTGGATTATAGTATTTTCTAATTTTATATCAAACAAAACGATATGATGTTGGCTCCACTAAGCAAAATGTTTATGAATGTATACTGCCTATACTCAAAGATATTTAACATACTTGTGTATACATGTAATATCCGCGGGTAACTGGGCTCTGGGATACATAGGAATCTAATCGCGAAATTCTCGAATGTGAATATTTTACTGAATATAAAAATCTCAGATACCAAAGTATACTGAATCTTCAAGATTTCAAGGATGCACATTCAAGCCTGGTAATTATTGGACAAACATGGACCTCTGGAAATCCAGAGATGTGATCAGGTGCAATGGAGGAGTAAGCATACCCTGAAAATGAACTTTCTTGTTGATAACTTACCACACATATCTTGTTTAACATGGTAATAGTGGACTAGATTACTCCAATGCGTCAGTATAAATTCAACGCCCGATTATTTCATGCGCGTTGTAGCAGTTGAATGTGTACATTGTGAATAAAAGAGAATTGTAAAATCATGTTGTACGGTTATTACCCTATTTCTCACTTCCGACTGTAACGTTTTCTTATTTCACTTCGTGCACGATTATTACCCCCCCCCCCCTTTCGTAGTAGGAGGAGCATATTGCTTTGCCGGTCGGTAGGACGGTCCGTACACCAACAGTTTCCTTTCCTTATCTCTGTAGCGGGTGCACATATTGAAATGAAATTTGGCATACAGAATACATCATGAGAATATCTATGTCAAGTTCTTATTTTTACCATCAAACAATTTTTGACAGAGTTACGACCCTTGAACTGCGAAAATTTCCAATAATTCAGTTTTCGTTCAATATATTTGCAATAGGGGTACATATTGAAATAAAAAATTTGGCATACGGAATACATCATGAGAATATCTAGGTCATGTTTTTGTTTGGTTACCGTCAAACAACTTTTGACAGAGTCATACCCTTAGAATATTTCCAGTAATTCATAGTTTCAGTTTATGGGGGAGGGACCATAACCGTTTTACAAACAGCTCTTGTTTTATTAAACTTAGTGACTGCGACGGGGAATACGGGGGATTCATATGTTATTGCCATACTTTATACGCGGATCCATGTTGTTCGAAGATAAGTACCAGATCTTTTGCTACCCAGGCCTGTATTAGCATTAACGTTATGTCAAATTCAACAAAATTTCAATTTGCATGTTCGTAATACATGCTTCATATATTTCATCATTGTCACGTAGTTATTCCTTACTCTGATAGAGAATTAATTAAAAATTTTATTGGTTACGTTTGACTTGGGTTTACAGTCGTCGCATTGTTGGTTTTAGGTATATCTATTCGATACATTGTAGATTATTTCTTCATATCTTATATATTCTTATTTATCTTTTGATCTGTTCTATATTGTGATTTGACATATCAAATCTATTCATTCATTAATATTTTATGGTTTTTGTTTGGTTTGTTAATAGACAAACTTGAATGATTAAAATGGCTGTATTTTCCGTTTAATTAAGTAACATATAACAAAAACCTTCGTCAGATATAACATAACGTACCACGGCATATATTAAAATGACATTGTGACAAGATGTCGCAATAATCATACATGTATATACATAAAATTACATATAAATGTACATCTGTTTTAATTATCCATGTATTAATGTATCAGCAAATATATCGACAGAAATCACACATGCAGTGTCGAAATATTCGACCTTTTTAATAAAGCACGTTAGCATTTCAAAACATCTTTTTCAGCTCATGAATTCTTTTAACGCAGAAGATGTTTGAAATAAGGTTTAATATTTCTGATATGTCGGTCATGAAGACTCATCTGAAATATTTTAAACACAATTAATAATGGTCAATAAGAATATAAGTCATACGTACCAAATGTTTTGTTAAGGAATACTAAAAAAGCCATGGATGAATTATGTTCCCCTGGAAAACTAGATGTGGAATCAGATGTCTCGGGAAGAAAGCATATCCTGTCACACCCACTAATTGCCCATCCTTATTTACATTAAGATATAAAAACCACATTTACCAAAATTTATTCGAAAGAGGGGCAATATAGGCCCACAAATCAGGTGGAAAATGGACCGACATGAACCTGGTATCAAAGATAATAACAATTAGTATAACCCCTCAATACATCAGGCAAACAATCCTACAACTATTATCGGAAAGTAGTTCAACAGTTTAGATGCTAAAACACGGTATCAAAACTAAATAAAAACTCTATATCTATATCTACCATATCAAAACTGGATAATAACGATATATCTTTCATATGTTGACTTAGAAAAATTCCGTATAATTTTACGGATGATAAGGGATGTTGTTGAATACATGTATTCCTCTCCACGGTGTATTAGAACTATCGTTAAACGAAGACCTATAACTCCTTAACTCTTTATAATTATACATTTGTTTCTTTGTTTGTAATGTCCATAATTTTGTGATAATGTTTTTGCAGGCCATCATGTATGTTGAAATCAATCAATCTTGAATCTTAACTACCCATCTCGAACACATTGTCTAAACAAAGGGAATTGAATAGAATAATTATCATATTTCAACCTAATTCAGCGGTTTTATATATATATATATATATATATATATATATATATATATATAATATATATATATATATATATATATATATATATATATATACCCACACACACACACACACACACACACACACACACATATATATATATATATATATATATATATATATATATATATATATATATATATATATATATATCGTATAATGATAGTGTTTGTCGACATGTAAGACATGATTTTACGTGTTATCGCTCTTTGAAGAAAGAAAAGAATTCGGTACACGCTACTGTGTTTGTATGCGAGTCTTTGTACTGCAACCGTCAGAGTCATATATAAAAAATAAAACATGAACTTAATTTTATGACAAAAAATTATTATTAACAACAATAGTTTTATCTGTAAACAGAGTGAATGTATCTTGACACGAAATATTTATCACTCTAAAATCGTGACGTCATATGATTAGTCAGAAATTAGTTGAAATGACATGCAAAACGAAATGTATATATATATATATATAAAAAAAGTAACATGCGAACTGGTTCTGACTGGTTTTAAAGGACGAGGAACACAACTGTGTGTTTATGTTTTATGTATATTCAGAGAGGCAGTAGGACTGTCTGTATTCAAATGGCTATACACATACGTAAGTATTATTTTCTTTCTCTACGTCGACTAAAAGAAGCAGGCATATATATCATTTAGTGCTGTGATACACACAATCAATATTTCTGCATCGTTGTTTTTATACTCGAATGATTGGCTCAGCGTGTAACTGCTGGATAAAAAGTTATTGCTCAGCGATTGATTATGGATGAAATAATCCAAACAAATGGAAGAATCGTACAAATCTCTGTATTACTGCTAATAAACTATGGTCACAAAAAATTAAGTATTTGATAGGGCTTACGAGTAATGCGTATGTTTAAGGTGCAGGATGTTAACGATAGGTGGATATGTCTATTTTTTGTTGCTTATTATCGTTAATCAGATAGCTTTGACTTAGATGATAAGAATGGGTTGTAGAACTAGGTTATTTCTACTCGGCCCAGGTGTTTGCAGGACTTAGGTCAATACCCGCATGACACAATTTACAGCGGTAATTGGCTTTTAAATAACGACAGTGAGTAAATATGTTCGTACATTTGGTGTATTACTGGTCGAATACAATACATATTTCATCCTGTTTAGTATATTTGGGTCAGGTTGGGTATACTAAAGCCGCTCCACCTTTTAACTTTTTCCGCTTAAAGTTCTGTAATTCCATTTCTACACATATCTTCGTAAACTATAATATATATATATATATATATATATATATATATATATATATATATATATATATATATATATATATATATATATATATATATATATATATATATATATATACAAGTATATATAGTTTTAGTTATAGTTATTCATTCATGGTCGCCAAGATATGAAGAAAACAATTACATTTCCCCGAAGTTACAGATTAATAAAATTAATGTGTTTTGTAGTATGTAAAACTGTCAATGTTATACATATAAGATTTTCCTACCGATTCAATTTGTTTTACGCACAAATAATAAATATCATTAGACAATGTACAACAGACGATTATTACTTTGGTGAAACCACAAGGTAACACAATCAATGCATAAGATATCAACTGTAAGTAGTTATGGGTTTTTATATATATTTTTTTCTACTTTTTATATACGTTTCACGTTGTCAATAATCTTGGTTCAGTAGAGCACATATGACACGATGTTTCCATTTTGACATAAACAGTAGATCTAGTTATTAGTAGATCAAGCCATTTCTACAAGTATGGGTATGTGTTTTAATATTTTACTTGTGTGTTGTTATGTAAGTAACATAAAGTCGTATCAGGACACACTCGGTCTGTACGAGTCTCGAATTTGATATAAATATTATAAACATAATACCAAAACGGCGTTTCCAACATTTCTATCTGTACAGGTATGTATGTCCTCTTTGCACTCTTGTGTTGTCTCATGTAAGGTATTGGGATGTCTAAACATAGTTGATATGTACGAGCTCTCGATTTTGATATATATATATATATATATATATATATATATATATATATATATATATATATATATATATATATATATATATATATATATATATATATATATATATTCCTGTATGGGTATTTATGTCCACAATGTACTTCTGTATTTTTTTTATGTAACGTAATGATATGTCAGGACACAATTGATCTTTGTTTGTTTGTTTGTTTGTTGTTGTTTAACGTCCCTCTTAAGAATCTTTCACTCTTATGCAGACGTCACCAAATGCCTGTGAAGGGCTTAAAATTTTGGCCCATGCTCGGCACTTACGGCCATTGAGCAGTGAGGGTTCTTTAATGTGCCGACACCTACTGTGACACGGGACCTCGGTTTCTATTGTCTCATCCGAAGGACAGGAAACCAACCTGCCGCCGGCTGTACTCGAACTCACAACTTCACGATCAAGAGTCGAGCGCGCAACCGACGGAGCCAGTTTATGAAAGAGCTTCTGTCTATATGAGTATGTATGTGCACATTCTACATAGATGATCAGTAATAGCTACCAGGCTTGATATAGATACGTTTGTTTGTATGGGTATGTATTTCCACATTCTACATAGATAATCAGTACGAGCTACCAGGCTTGATATAAATACGTTTGTCTGTATGGGTATGTATTTCCACATTCTACACAGATAATCAGTACGAGCTACCAGGTTTGATATAAATACTTTTGTATGTATGGATAGGTATTTCCACATTCTACATAGATGATCAGTACGAGCTACCAGGTTTGATGTAAATAGGTTTGTCTGTATGGGTATATATTTCCATATTCTACATAGATAATCAGTACGAGCTACCAGGCTTGATATAAATACGTTTGTCTGTATGGGTATGTATTTCCACATTCTACATAGATAATCAGTACGAGCTACCAGGCGTGATATAAATACGTTTGTCTGTATGGGTATGTTTTTCCACATTGTACTCTTGTGTTCTTTTTATGTAATGTATTGATTTGTCTAGAAAAACTAAGGTAAGATGAACAGAGATAAGATTTAAGAATGATTTGAATTATTACAATTTCAATGTTTCAATTCAGCATATTTTTTGTTATCAATGAAATCATTTCTTGAGGTAAGGGACAATGATACGTTTATTCCAACAGGGTTTGGTTATCAATACTTTTCTAGTAACTTTGTATATTTTATCATTTGATAAACACTTTACTACAAAATCTGTTTTAAACTGCATTTTATGCTAAATCACGAATTTTGATCACGATATAGCATGCAACCATGTATGTTGACAGTTTTGCATCTAGTACTTCAAGTTTGATACTTTTTGAAATATTATATGATCATAAACACATGTATAAGCGAATGAAGACGGCTTGTTTGATTGTTGGTTTATTTGATAATAACTTAGGTAAAGTTGCACTTTAACCTTTAGTGACTAAGAATGACAAAATAAACTGTTCGTGTTATGTTGTTGCCTTGAAGATTTATATCTAATGTTAATGAGTTGCACTTTGTACTTGGTTTTGGTCTTTGTATATGTTTAATTGCGCATTTGTGGTTAGGTAAATCAGTACTGCAAATCCACTACAGGCAAAACAACATAATTTTTTCTATTTCATAATGGTGAATGGGAATTAAGAGTTGCACTACTGTGGGATTGTGCAGGTCTCTATGACAACTGTATTAATGGAGATACTTTGATAACGTTACTTGTACTCCTACTATCTCTTCTATTGCTGCTGCTGCTGCTGCTGCTGCTGCTACTGTGCTACTGCTGATATAGCAGTATGTGATATTGAATAATACTGTGTTAAAAAAAGTTCCTAAGTATATCACCGATTCCAATATTAAATTTGTCATATATAACAGAAAGATAAATGCACAGCAGTAAATGCGTATCAGGCTAAAACTGGAGCCCAGAGCTGCGATACTTCATCACGGACCATCATGAGTTTGACAAAATTACATAATCAATCATTAATCCTGTTAATGTCGTTATATGCTAATTATGGAACAACCTTATCACCATTGCAAACGTTTTAGTGGTGTTAGGAATAAATAATTTTTAATGGTCCATTTTACTTTAAATGTCATACATAAAAATCTGTCGGCAATTGTTATGATTTCTCCTAGTTTATTTGGGCCTATGTATACCTGTGGATGTTAAAGAAAACCAGTCAATGACCGAGACAGTGCAGAAAAGTTTGAAAATGATAACTCTTATCATTAGAGTTGTTCTAATATCTACGACCTTCGATCTTCATTCTTCACAAGAACTGCCTAATCTTCTTTGAGTTAATATCTGTGTTTCTATATGAACTCGTATATATGTGACCTGCTTGGCACATATGCATGGATGTAATTTTTAATATGTTGTACATATAACATTATTTTAAAAAGTTTTAAAACATAAAGTGATTATAATTTATTCACTATGACTTCAGGGAACGCGTTGAGTAGGAGTTTAAACGAGCTTGAATATAGTCCTCAGGCGCAGCCAATTCTTGACGTGAAGCAACGTGGTGGAAATACGTTCGACTGGAAACATGAAAAAGAGGAGTCCGGTCAGCAACCTCATGTTTATCGACGAAGATGGATAATTGTGTCCTTGTTTTGCCTATATTCTATGAGCAATGCATACCAATGGATTCATCTGAACATTATAGCAAACATCATCATCAAATATTACAATCAAAGTCTTCCAGAGGACGAGTTTCAGATGGAGACGACAGTAGATTGGTTGTCCATGATATATATGCTTGCGTATATACCTCTCATATTTCCCGCCACATTTTTGTTAGACAAAAAAGGATTGCGCATTGTTGCAATATGTGGAGCATTCCTCAACGCAATCGGCGCTTGGCTTAAAGTCGCATGTCTGTCGCCTGATCGATTTCCGGTGCTGATGTTCGCTCAAACAATTTGTGCTATCGCCCAAATTTTTATATTAGGACTTCCAGCACGAATTGCAGCAGTATGGTTCGGACCGAATGAAGTATCAACGGCGACATCTATAGGCGTTTTTGGAAATCAGGTATGCTTCATCACTTGTTGTTGCCATATAATATATACGGTATATCTTGAAATTTTCGCGACTGTTTAATTTTCGTCCTTAGATGAGAGGGCGAATTGAAAATGATAGCGAATTTTTCAAACTAAATAATTGAAACACAGACATACATGTAACCCAGTGTCTAAAATAACCAAGGAGGAACTTTCTTAAGGTATATAGCGTGCTTCACGACTTTCATTATTTATTTATTCAATTCCGCTTTCCCTGAATTTAGTATGTTTATCTTTTACATAGTAACTACGTTGTGTATTTTAAACTGATGTGTTTTTTTTTAAAAAGAATAACAACAAAATACTGAAATGACCCCTACAATAAGTTTTAAATATAAATTGTTGGCGATGACCCTGAACTTGTCGATTTAGTTTTAAAAAGACTTGTCATTAACCTCGCAATTTAGGCCACCTAACTGACAGATTAAAAGCAGCCTGCTTACGGAAGTGGTCTCTTGAGTAAGGATCTTAATTGATTAAATATTTATCAAGAGACTAAACACTTGTGGTCTAAAATCTGAGGTGGTATCCTTAACAAGGTGTAAAGTGGTCTTTAGGCGAGGTTCCACTGTATATTGATGTTCAATATAAGTTTATACGAAACATAATGTTTACTACTGACCTAATGTCGACTTTATAAATGATTTTTTTTATTTGTAGGTCGGTGTGGCAGTAGGATTCCTCATTCCGCCGGTGATAGTTGAAAACAGCGATGATTTAAATGTGATTGGTCAGGATCTGAGTGTCATGTTTTATTCCGGTGCTGGTTATATGACGGCACTGTTGATACTTGTACTTATAGGTAAGTCATGTCTCTAGTTCAACACACATACGCCCATACTACTGCATATATATATTCACATGTATGTATGTATGTATGTATGTATGTATGTATGTATGTATGTATGTATGTATGTATGTATGAATGTATGTATGTATGTATGTATTGTATGTATGTATGTATGTATGTATGTATGTATGTATGTATGTAAGTATGTATATAACGCATTTGAGAAATTATTCTTATGCCAATGTGGATTGGTGCATATACGCGAAGGCATACATACTTGGATATATCGGGACTTGGTCAGGCTTTATGTAGGCTATAGTTTTAGTATAAGGTTGATGTAAGGGCATTGATTTTCTTTATCTTAGGACCTTAATTTCAGTTATAGTCGCATATCAAATTCCCGCTTGTTGGCAAACAGATCTCACGTCGCGCCGCCATTACTAAGGATATAATAATTCATTCTTTGTCTGGCTACGCCACGTATATATATCCAATAACCTATCCACTGCGTAAGACCTATTTATCAATACATCCCAACAAATGAAATACTACACTACAATTTAACCTTTTATATAGCATTTGTGATTATTATCCCATGTTGTACGCGTTGATTGTTTAAAAAAGTTTCAGTAACCACGATGTCTAGTTTTAAAATAATCGGTATTGAACTCTGCGCAGATAGTCACATATAGACCTGCAAAACGCATATGGTTGTTAAAATATTAATACTGTATTCGGGGGGAAAAGACATCCGAAGGTAATCTGGAAAATTTGCGTACATAATCAGCTCAGGTTCAGAACAGTTTAAAAATATGATCAGCACAGGAAAATATCGACCTAAGAAAAACCATTGTATACACTCATATATACACTATCATTTATTTTCTCGCTTCTTTGGAAAATTAAAAAAAAAATCAATTTATTGAAAAATTATCAACCTTTGGCTAATCCTGAAATCTGGCCAAGTTGATAATATTCAATTCTCAATTTTATTGATATCTTGTCCTGGATCCTAGGCTTAAGTCATAATGTCCATTATCAATTAAAGGCTTATTTGCATTTATTCGAAACATTCGTAATTATGACCACAATTAGTATATATACCCACAAACCCATTCACTGACTTGCACATAGTTGTGTTTATATTTGATTAGATTTCCAAATGACTATTTAATTTTATTTACAGAGACAATCTTGTGTATTTGTTTTGAGTATTTAAATGGAATAACTCATATCTTATATTATTCATATGACGTACTTGCATTTTTAACAGTACACAATGTACCTACAACGGATACTAATTTCTGGATATTAGTCAGTTATGCGATTATTTAATTTGAAATGAGAACTGCAGCAATTGATTTCGCGGATCATAATACAAGCTATTATTCTATTTGTAGTATTTAAAGAAAAACCGCCTCTACCTCCCAGTAAGGCACAAATGTTAGCACAACAAAATATTGAGGAAGAACATTACGGGAAATCATTATTGAGGTTGATAACCAATAAAGGTTTTGTCATTTTAACAATTACATATGGTAGGTATCCACGTGTATGTTAGTCCAGTTGATGTAGCACACTGAACTTGTACGTGTACGTGTTGAATATCAAGTATAGACGATAGGACTGTTCGTTCGTTTAAATGAAAAATCTATACTCGTTTTTGTATTACCTCATCGCACACATGATTTATTGATAGAAATGCAATATCTAGATAGTCATACTCGTTTTATCGTACAATTGTCGGATTGACATTTTAACAATTAATGGAGGACATGTCTAGATTTGTACAAATGTTTTTGTCAATAACGTTCATCAGCTGTCAGAATTTTATAAAAAGCGTATATATATATATATATATATATATATATATATATATATATATATATATATATATATATATATATATATATATATATATATATATATCGGTCATGTTGATATGCAAAGAAAGAAAGATTGACAGACAGACAGTCAAACAGACAGACAGATGTATAAATATGTAACTAGACAGACAGACAGACTGACGGACAGACAGATATACAGACAGACATACAGGCAGACAGATAGAAAACATTTAGAACAAAGAAGAGATTGATATTTTATTATTTTACTTCTTTTTGACGTAATTGATTTCAGGTGTAAACACTGGATGTTATTATGCAATATCGACACTACTTAATCCTATAGTTCTTGAATATTTCCCGGTAAGTTTTTTGGTTCTTTTTTCTTTTATACAAACGTTTTGGGTCCTATATATTTGTAATTATATACCTATGATCCGTATCCGCATTTCCGGCTATTTTGAAAACTGCCTACTAGGAATATTTCGCTCCTGGATTACTGTATAGTTGCCTTTATTGCGGGGGATGTAATTCGATATATTCGCTCAATAAAATTCCGCGAAATTATATACCCGTAAAAAAGATACCTTACACTTTTGAAGTATCAGAAAGACAAATCTTGCGCGAAATTTAATATCCGTTAATAAGTTCCATTCGGAAAAAGAGAAATTTACTTCCCGTGAAATTAAACATATAAACAGTATTTTCGGCCTTGATGGAATGTATTCCATGCTTCACTTAATTAGTTAATGTTTGAAAAATGCGTTTTCATCCTCATCCTCATCCAGGATGAAATTGGCGAAATTTATACGGAATTGAACATTTTTAGGTATATAACATATAGAAGTTTTGATTATGTACATGTTGAAGAGCACTAACTTTGGTGGGATTATATGATAGTTCAAGTATCCCTTTTCAATTGCTATTATGCATGTGTCCATCGGTGTCATTGAGGGAATTAAGTGGGCTGAGCCTCTGACTCATGTCTTGGTTATATTGACACCCAATCTATGTTCATGATGTTGACGTCCCTCTACAGCCTGTAGCCTGTATTCAAATGTGCCTTTATTAAGCTCTGACATCATTATTTTCCACTGTTTAATACCCGTATTTTGTAAGAAATGATTGTGTTGATTTTGTTTTTCCATGACTTAGTTGCGATTTTTTTCAAAATGCAAGTACCCGTATTGAACAATTCTAGGGTAGATGTGATACCTACACAGGTGTGTAAATATCCGTTTTATCATGCACATATAATAGTGCACCAATAAGATCTCAGTTTGTGTCCTTGTCATTTTGAGATTTTAAAATTTTTTCTAAATGAGTATATATACACTTGCTGTGAATCAACCCTAATTATTTTCTATTCTGTAAATTAAAATGTTTTAAGTCTGATGGGTTGAAAATTTGAATTATTTGTCACATGTTAGTTTCATGGCGTCGTTCTCTTAACTCATCCACCCCGTGGTCACATTTTGACTCACCCAAATCTATAAATCGTGTGATTCACTTTTTTAATTCAGGAGTGAACAAGTGAATATTGCATGCAAAATAATTGTAAACAAATCTTAATTCTAAATCCTACACCCCTGAATTCTGACAGTGAACTTAACCCTTTTTGAAATGGGCAGGTCAAGGTGACTTTGGGGCTTGATGAGTAAGAGTTGACTAATGTTAACGTGACTGTGTTTATAATCGGTTGCTATTTGACACATGTCACTCCATTTGCTTGTTTTATGCTGTAAATATCCCAGGGATTCCTATTCATTGTCTATAACACGGCATCGTTCTGTAATCATTCTAACATTTACAGGTCGGTAGTTTTATACATATGTCTGTTCCCATGGACTCCAAAATTATTATCATGTGCATATGTCGCTGTCCTATTGGGGTCCTTGGTCCTGTGATTATTTTTTGACTCTTGTTGTGTATGTGTTAATCCTATTTGATCTTACAAAGTCAAATATGTGTATTACTTTGATTAACCATTTAATACATAAGTCGTAAAAACATAAGTCGAATTTTCCGCCGCAGGAAAAAAAAACCACTTCTAATATCTACAAAGTTGTCTAGATGTTCGGAATTATACTAAAATTAATCATTTATATTTATCAATGTACGATTCCTTAATTAATAATCAGATGAAGCCATATGGTTTAAACTCTCATGAACTCTACAACAGTTAAAATTGTACTTGTGATATATATATTATACAGCCCTAGACGATACAGGGGTTATAGCTATTTGGCCTAGAAAAACGCTGGGAGCATCATTATTTACTTTCACGCCATAATACGAGTTCTCTGTGATATATGCATAGAATGATATCTAACACTATGAAGTGAATCTGTTTATCCTCCTTCTTTCTTACCAATATCAATCTAAAGCTCTTGTCTGTAAATCCTGCCGATTTTACAACGCTTGTACGACAGGGATATACTACCAACCACAAAAAGTGTAATATCAACTATATTTAGATCAGGTACATGGTAATTCATATAAGGAATGCCGTTTTTAACCTTTTGATACGTGACAAAAAGGTTAACAAAAGTCAGTCTTGTCAAGGGATAAAGTTTATTGAACGATATCTGTATATAATACGCCTGACTGTATAGATATTTACATGACACAGACAGTGTAATGGTTGTTTTCTTTAAAAAGGCAGCAGAGTATTACAAGTGCATACATATGTGATAAAAATTTCATTGGTTGGCTAGCATTTCCACAATAAAAATCATCGATCGACTTGTCTTTTCCAAATTTACTGGTCCTTGTAACAGTTATTTACTTACATGTCTTAAACCTGAAACAAACAGTAACCATCACATGTGCATGTGTGCTTTTATTAAACGATGAGGGTAAGTCATATGTTAGAATGCTAATGTTAGTTTTTTCAGTTCATAAATTTGTAGATACACAAGTAGGCCTTATAACTTCATAGGTTCTTATTGACGTCGTTCTTTGGCTACTGATTTTCCCTTTTGACTCTCTTCATCCTCTTGTGCCCATTTTATCAAATACAATTCATTTCTTATTTGTAAAAGTGTATCATACATCACACATAGGTACTTGAGTACCAGAGGACTATTCAAAAGTGTTATTGGGTAAAGGAGATTTTTCAGGGTTTTCAAGATCAGTCGAATAAATCACTATGACCTGTAATGAGTCTAATAAATTTTATTTTAAGAACAGCCAAACATAGATTTTTCAGTTAAAGGTATATTAAAGCCGCGGCTTCGGATTGTAAACAAATCGCGTCGAAATAATTCTTATATAAAATAATGGTAGTTTCCATGTTTAATCCCAAAAATTCGTTCTTTATACGGATCTAATTCTCTGAGATGCGCATTTTACGTTTCTTTTCTCCTGACATAATGGCGGTGTGTTCATGAATCAGTAGTAATAATATAATGTCACCAGGTCCTGTTAAGGCACTCAGTACTAAGTTCGTAAATATATATATATATATATATATATATATATATATATATATATATATATATATATATATATATATATATATATATATATATATATATATATAATAATTGGATTTAGCTTGCAACACTAATGTAATAATGTTTCATTTCTTGTTATGCTACTCTTATTACTTCGGTGTTATGCTTTGTACTAATATCGACTTTTAACGCAGATTAAAAATACATGTTCATAAAATAAAGTGATTGTAAATGTTGTATCAGGGACATGAAGCTAGTGCAGGTCAAATTGGTCTTACTATTGTATTGGCCGGAGTGTTGGGGTCAATAGTGGCTGGAATATGGCTGGACAAAACAAGAACTTACAAGTAAGTAAATACATGTAACAAAATCAATATTTCAAAATTTGTTTACAAGAAAATGAATACCAACCTCATGTTTTACATCTTTTTACAACATTAGAATCTTCTGCAATGGATGTAAATATTTTGTTAATAATTAGTATTTTTGTTTTTTTTTTTCATCCTGGTATTTTGGCACCAGTTGTTAATCATATACAACAATAACATTTCACACTGATAACATCATTTAAATTCGAAACTCTTCAAAAGCCAAGATAGTCATCATATAACAGTGGCTACTCTTAGCCGGTTTTAGCTGTATATTAAGATTTATTATTTGGCCTTGTATGATATCACATTATCTTTCAAAAATATAGTTCTGTTTTAAATTAGAGCTGAACCTATTTGACAGGAAAGATCGTCTTGAGCATTTCTTCTGGCTGTTTTTTTTTCAAAGCTGTAGCTTTGAAATTATGTTTATAATATTTACTATCATGTTCTCACGTTTGGTAAAACCCCCTGGTTAATCAAAAGGTGGGAAACTAATTATTTTATTATAAACCCTTGGTTAATCAAAAGGTGAGAATCTAATTATTTCATTATAAACCCCTGGCTAATCAAAAAAGTGAGATCATGATTATATCAATGTTATTCGTTGTAGGGGCACAACTGTCGGTATTTACTTTTTGTCTATGGCTGGAATGATCGCGTTCACATTTACAATGGATCTTGGGGTGCTATGGGTTGTATTCCTTTGTGCTGGATCTCTTGGGTAAGTTTTCGATTAACTTGCAGTAAGAGTGAATTTAAGGGTTCGGTGATGCAAAATGACAAAAACACGCGACTGAAAGATTGTTTATATTTTACATTGAATCGAATCGAAAGGAGTTATGTATTTAATACAAATTTAATTCAAAGCTCTGGTTATTGCATTTAAATGGTTTTTCGTGAAATTGTATTAAACCATTTAAAGCTTAATAATTCATTAATAAAATCATTTTTTCTTTGTTTTTTTTTATGTTTTGCTGTCGTACTTGCATCACAGAATTCAACTACTAACATGCTGCATCTGATTTAAATGATAAGATTAATTAAAGAATGTACATAAACAAAACGAAACTGACAAATGTTAAGATAAAATAAAGAATATAAAGAGACAAAACGAAAATGACAAATGTTTCTGTACCATTTGTGATAATTAGTCAAATCTGATATTAATATTGCTCTTTTTAGAAGAAGTTTATCCTGTATAAATTGAATTTGATATATTTTCATAAATCGTTATTTTATATAACATCACACATTGTTGACTGAGTAGGATATATTTCAGATGCATTTAATAAGTATGTTTCTGGTCTGTAACCTGAATAGTGATATATTGTCTATGTTTGAACTTCATAGCTACAGTAATGCATTTTGTAAGTAGTTTAGATAAAAACATAGCTTTCAATAGCAAATACGGGAGATTCAAATTACATCTGATTTACAACTCTTCCGTAAAGATGGTACATATGGCATCCTGGTAAACACGTGGCCGAATTTCTACGCGCTTTCTTTTTAAATCATGCTAGGATGCTATCTTAGTTTATTTCTTTCCCTGAAATTATTGGCCTAACGTTTTACTCAGAATTGAAGGTTGACCATAAAAAAGTTTTTTACTGTAACAGTTGTAATGTCTAATTACGTCATCACAATTTTTACACATAATCTCAAACAACCACACAATAAAGGAGACTACTTTGGCTATAGTAGATGAAAAAAAAAAAACCGACCTAACCGCATAGTTGGAATCTTCCCTATTTGGAATACAGTAAGCCAAAACAAAAGTTATCGTGGACAAACACTGGCGTATTGCAAGTACATTTGAAGAATCAAATTTCATGGATGAAAACCAAAGAGCTAGAATGAAAATATACTGGTGTGCAACGACGTTGTTCAATCAAACATTTCGGCTTGTTACAAAAGTTTAATAAACTCGGTTCTTATCTAATAAATTGTTTTACATTAAGATATTGAATGAATATAGTTTCATTGGCAAGACATTATACATGTATGGCTTGTGTTTGGCTTTATGATTATGCTCTTCTCCCTTGAATTACGTCTGTGTCCGAATTCCATGATCACTTGATGAGATATGTACTTACTCAATGGTTGATTATATACACTAAAAATGGTAATCTCGTTGAAATGTACGGGAAAAGTAATGAAAATGCTGTCTGATTTGAATTATAATAAAATCAATGGAATTAAGCAATACATTTAGTATAATTGTGTAATAGAGGCATGTATATTTTTGTCCTAAAACATTTGGAGATAAAATCACTTTGTTTTCAGAATACAAAGCCAGAAACATAACTATTTGACTAAACTTTTCGTAAAAGCTTTTTTATGTCTCTTGATACCCTACAAAGGTACTTTTGACACTAAAATCGTTTTCGCTCGTCTTCGGAATCCACTTATGGTGCCTTCTACTTCGTCTGCACATGATATATCTCAATGTAATTACATGATTAACGGACACACTTATATCTGAAGTAAATATACATGTACAGTTGTAACCCAAGTAACTGACCTGATCCACCTCAAATCACTGGAAAGTAATTACTTATGTGTAATCTCCAATCCTCAAATTCGTGTGTGTGTGTGTGTGTGTGTGTGTGTGTGTGTGTGTGTGTGTGTGTGTGTGTGTGTGTGTGTGTGTGTGTCTGTGTGTGATGTTAACAAAGTCCGGTTTGTCTCCGTTTTGAAGTAGATGTTTACCGGTATATAATGTTTAAGGTTCAAGACAGCTGTACATACATAATCTTTATAATGACTTCTGACAACCATCGCCATTGTTGTTCTCTACATCAGTGCAGATGAAGTTAACAGCACCATATGTTATTCATTCCAATCACTAATGGTGAATTGTTCCGTACTTTTATGGTTTGGGTACTATGATATATATTTAAAGTTCGAAATGTTTGTCTTGTTTATATAAAAATTTCAACTGATCTCGTAAATTTGCTTTCTATTTAGTATCCGTCATGTTTATGTAGCTAGCACGACATTAGTGTCAGAATGTCCTTAAGCTTCTATTATGCCTTTGATTGAAATGTACTTGTCTGTACCTTAACTGAAAATTTTGTTACAGTTTCTTTATGACTGGTTACCTTCCGGTAGGGTTTGAATTTGCCGCCGAAATCACCTACCCGGAATCGGAGGGAACTTCTTCCGGTCTTCTGAATGCGTCAGCACAGGTTAAGACAAAGAAAATTAAAACTGTCCCAAAGCTTACAATTAGCACTTTTTAATTGATAGACCATATATAGCATTGATGTCACACCACAATCAATATGCTCTTTCTCTCTATCTATATTTTCTCGAAAACACGTCGGAAAAAGGTAATACGTATTATCGTTCTTTTGATATTTAAATTTATGAATTTATAGGTCATTGGACACGATTTTATTACATTTTTAGTTAGATATACATAAAACCTAAGCATTTTGTACAAAGAATAAAAATTTACCCCTCCGTTTACACATACCATGTGGGAAAAGGTAACAAAAGGTTAGGTTAGAAAGAGTAGTTTCCCTTTACCAAATACTACGCTAGGTCTGCTTAACAGGAAGTGATGTACATGTGGTGATCAGCAGTATTAAGATAAAAACTGTAGTGTATACCGGTGTTTGGCCAGTCTGGTGCAAGCTTGACTCACTGTATTTTTCTATTTTCCTTCTAAACTATCATTCTTAATAGCTGAATTATTTTTTACTACCCAGTTATTTTTATTTTAGAGCTATGAGCGATATATAAATCTTAGTATATATCCCTGGATCTATAGGCTACCGCTGTTTTCTATGTGACTTTAGCCTTAAGTAGATACCGATAATCAAGTGTCGTGTAATTTCTTACACCTACCTGATAAAGTTATCTGTGAGAAGATCTACAGGACGTCTCAATCGTGGTCTTCCGGTCACCGCTGTGTGTTCTTTGAAGTGAATTCATGGTGCTGCTGGTATATAATCCCATTGATATGTTGTCTGTGTATAAATATATTTCAGTGTGGACATACATATATGTTCTAGTCCTAAGAATGAGAATATAATATATCGACAGGGATTTGTCATCCAGAACTTAAAATTTCCCCGATGAAATGTAATTACATAATATAAAACAACAGCAATGAATTAAAAACATATTAGACTTAGATAACCAAATGAAAATGAAGTTAACTTTAATGCAAACATAAGATATGTATGGTATATTTTTTTATTATTAGTTTGGATACCATTTGTGACTGCCTTACGCAAAATTTTATGAAGTTGAATTTATTTTAAAACTTTGAATAAAATAGAAACATCGATTTAATACAAGAAGCGATATATAATCGCTGATACAAGTGGTATGTTTTCGTTCACTTTTTATGCTCAGTTTTCTACATTACAAACTCTGTCTATTTGAATAAAATTGTATTTTGTATACAGTATTTGTTATTAAATCTACTTAACTTTAACATCATTTCTGAAGCAAAACTTCATGATTTCTTTATGATTGTATTTAGTTTTACAAGAGGCTTCGCTGGTTTAACGCACTATTACAATGTACATCCAACACGCACGGCTTTTGAAACGGTTAATACTCGGTCATTATACATGTAACTTATGTCGCTGAATAGACCGATTAAAATCATAATGACTAGAAATTGTACGTGAAGTTCAGAAATATTAATTTATTAAAACCGATATCGAGAAAATATTTTTAAAATTAATGTTCTCTTTTTCAAGCCCGGTCCAAGAAATGCTGGCGAAATGTGCCATTTACATCGCAGTTTTCTTCAAAACTTTGTTTATTTGAAAAGTTTTGCAGTTTTTTAGTTATTTGTTATATGGGTCATATAAAAGTATATACGGAAAAAAATCGTGTCCGTTGATCTTTAAGAAAACTCGTATCTAATCCAACATGTCCTGATAAAAAACAATGCCAAGCTTTATATATGTATATTTTATAAGGAATGTTTTTATGATATTCGTGAATGCGCGAATTACTTACATGGTGAATCCCATTAGTTTTCAAAATGAATTACAACATTTGAAATATTTAACAATGTGAAAAAGGTTTCTGTGATATTTATAGTTTTCATTCAATTATTTAAATAAAAAGTCACAGAAAACTTTTTTTTTTAATTTCCGATCAATTTCAAGAAAATCATAGATTAAAATAGAGAGAAACATTTAATCAAATAAAGCGACTACACAATACTTTATATCATCGGTTCAATGCAAAACCATCGTCGCTAAAAATATTCGTCAAGTGTCCAAAGATATTTTTGCTCAAATATCTTCCTTCTTGATCTGTATTTTAACGTTTTATTACATGGAAACTGTTATAGATATTAAGATACAAACGCTGGTTATATTGATAAATTTGATTAAAGCAAAATATAGTTGCAGAGCATCGTAACTTGAGAAACGATCGATAGTCTTGTATAAAACCGATGGTATATATGGTCATTACATCCTCAGTTATTGCGCATTTCTATTTGTTGTTTCCTGTTCATAAAGCTCTGTTTATTTTCCATTTCACAAAATCATAATCGGAGGATGCATATATAATTTCTCAATACATGCTTTGTAAAAGAAATGTTTGGGCTCGTGATCGGTCTTGCTATGAAAGTGCATAAAAACAACAACAACAACTAACAAAAACCTTCATTACACGAGTCAATAGAGTGCAAATGAAAAGTTTGGCTATAAATTTGAAGTTTTTCATCACGGAGGAAAATAAGAGCACAACAGCCCATTGACCGATCACGGTTCTATTAACGAACATGCTACTTTTTTTCTTCCTGTTTGATAAATGTAATATGTCAGAGAAAACAATTATTGAAAGATGGTGATTGTTAAGTATCTTATGTCAAATCCTTCAAATATAACTTAATCAAACTATGTTTAGTTGACGAATTAGATCCAGTGCGTTTTTATTTAGAATTCTTATTTAAAGAAAGAACTATATATTTGATGATATAATAGGACCTACTCTGTACATATTCAGAGCTGCTGTAGATTAAATTACAAATACAGCATTGTCTTGATTTGGAAATGATATTCAAACATTATAAACGAGAGGCTTCCAAGCTTTTATATAGCTCGTTCTTATGTCACACTATATCATATTGACAATAGAACGAATGGTTAGAAGAACAATGACGTATATAAATTTGTCATGAAAGCATCTAAACATTTGTCAATGATTGTCTAAGAAGCTACTCAAACAATTGTCACGGAATCTCCTCTGACATTTGTCATATAAACTCCGAAACATTTGACGACTTGGAAGTGTTGCCATGGAAGCTCTACAAACATTCTTCTTGGTAGCTTCTCAACATTTGTCACAGAAGCTTTTCAACATTTTGCCTTGGAAGCTTCTAAAATTTTGTCTTGGAAGTTCTTTGGACATTTGTCTTCGAAGTTCCTTGGACATTTCTCATGGACGCTCTTCAAATATATGTCATGGAATATCATAAAAATTGTCATTGTCTTGGTAGTACCTTGGATATATGTCTACGAAGTTCCTTAGACATATGTCTTCGAAGTTCTTTGGACATATGTCTTCGAAGTTCCTTGGACATTTGTCTTTGAAGTCCCTTGGACATGTCTTCGAAGTTCCTTGGACAAATGTCTTCTAAGTTCACTGGACATGATAATGTCTTCAAAGTTCCTTGGATATATGTCTTTGCAGTTCCCTGGACATATGTCTTCGAAGTTCCTTGGACATATTCACCAAAGTTCCATAGACATATGTCTTCAAAGTTCCTTGGACATTTGTCATTGGAGCTTCCCAGACATTTGTTATGGAAGCTTCTCATACATTTGTCATGATAGCTCCTCAAACAGTTGTCACGTATACTTCTGGTACAATTAAATGATAGCCATAACATTCTCATTGTGCACGTATATCCATGCTATGTAAAATGAAAAATGTATTTCATTTTTAATTTTGGTCCATGACCATTTCCTGCATACGTTTTCGGAATATGATAACAGTTAATTGTATCAAGAACAAATATTCTGCCGGGTCACTGAGAATCAATCAGACTTGTGCAAGCATATATATCAATGTCATTTAGTTTACATTGACATAATACCAATGAGTTTAAATTACCGTGTATTTTCACGTTTCAGTTTTTACCTTTCCTTTCTATGCTATTACAGTATTTCTATATTACATTACACTCTATGTATGGTAAGAGTAATAAACGTTTTAACACAAAAGATTTTGCATAGTCACGAAAAACAATCTCAGATATCAAGTATTGACACAATAATTACTAGGCTATAATGCTACTCTTAGAATTTTCTGACTAAATATCGAATTACATGTACTTAGGTATATAAATGCAAGTATTATTTGGAACAATATTTACATATAAAAACCGAGTTTAGGTCACTGAGTGTGTATTATATAATCTTTTATTTACAGATTTCTTTACACATCTGTAAAGAACTATTTACACGAAACAGTTGTTGTGACATTTACATAATGCGAATTACGACCTTTCCGATCAGGATATCATAAATTTTGCATCATACACTTTATATACATTTCTGTCGCTTAAGATGGGATAACTACTTGTTTCGTAAGCTTGATCTTTATATATAATGATTACTTGATTACCTCCCTTTATCCAAAATACGGACGTCTTGTCTTTTCTCATCATTCATTCATTCAAATTACTGAATATTTAAAATAAGAATTTACATAATCATGTAACTGTTATTGTACTGTTGATATATTTACATATTTGTCTAACCATTCTGACGTTTAATTCTAGTTTTTTGGTATAATCCTTACAATTGGATGCCGAGCAATGATTAACAGAGTCGGAACACTAGAATCAAACATCCTTATATGCGCAGCTCTGTTAGTCGGTACCATAGCCACAGGTAAATACTCTAATATTACCGTATAAACATTTTAGCGAGGATTCAATTTTGGATTATTAGCAAGTTTGCGGATAAAAAGGGACTAGGACCAAATATGGCTGCCATGGCTAAATATAGAACCAATAGAGTCGGTAGATATTTTTGATTTAATACACGTATCTCCAAAATTATTAAA
The DNA here is from genome assembly GCA_030159075.1 of Atrina japonica. NCBI lineage: Eukaryota > Metazoa > Mollusca > Bivalvia > Pterioida > Pinnidae > Atrina > Atrina japonica. The sequence continues at coordinate 343,602 of BROG01000103.1, read as the reverse complement.
GATAGGGAAAAAAACCTTTACCTCAAAATGAGGGGCATGCAAATATCTATCAATATTTTATTTTGGTGGAAATTGTTGGGCCGATCCTATTATGAGTTATCTTCCATTTTTGTGGATTATTCATGTTTTTGACATTATATTAAAAGTATAATAGATAGAGAAAAAGTGGAATAAGATATTTCCCCTTTTAAGTCGATTTTTCATGTTTTGGGCTGTTTTTGACATTATCTTGAAAAAAATTAAGGAAGCAAAAATGTTCAGCACGCACAGCTCTACAAAAAAGTCAATAGGGCTGAAATTGTCAGGTCGATTCCTATTTGAGTTATTTCCCCTTTTAAGTGTATTTTTCATGTTTTGGACTGTTTTATCCTATTATCCAGACTTATTCAGACATCTATTAACCAAACTGAAGCCGCATAAATTTTGTGAATAAAAATGGGCTATGACCTGTAGAGGCCTTAAAAGGGGTAAAAAAGGACCAAAACGTGGTACATCTTTAAAACTCTTTTTCTCATGAACCAATGATCAGATGACTTTCAAATTGTGTATGCATGATTGTAAAGTCAGTATCTACAACGTTTGTGAATGGAAATTAAATCTGTAGATAAAAGGTCCAATAGGGGACACTTGAATAACAAAGGGTATAGTTGTATACAAGTTGCTTAATAACTCAAAACCGATGGACTTTTTGTATACAAAGACATATGAGAAAGTTGTCAGGAATTGTATAAGGATCATTTTAACAAAATCCCAAGGTCATGAGATGATAGGTCAAGGTCATGGGCACCTAAATAAGTTTTTTGGTCAAATTTTAGATATTTTCTGCTTTTTGTCAAGAACCAGTGGACTAATTTTAACCATACTTGTCAGGATTTGTTTTCTCGTGTGACCGTTAAGACCCATTTGGCCTCTTGTTTTTTGACAGAGTCATGCCCATTGAACTTTAAAAATTCTCTATAATTCACAGTCTCCGTTTATGGGGGACAGGGCAAAACTGTTTTAAATCATAAAAACGCTTAAATTATATACCGCATTTTAGGACAAAAAGGCTAAATTTACGTCTCGGTAAAATATCTACTTACATGGAATATAAATGCTCCTATAAGTTTCTATCTATCTTATCTTATTTTTCACATTTATTTAAAATTATTTTTTTTCCACGTTCACATTTCGAGTGACATTGTTGTAGCATAAACTTTGCCCCCCGCATAAAACGGACCCGGGTTAGAATTTCCCCCATGGGAGAATAAGCGCTCAGCATATCATTTTCCCCAAAACACAAAGTCAATACAGAGTTTCCGCCTGGAGTAGAATTTCTTTCTTTTGTTTCCAGATTTCAAAATAGAAAATATATGTTCTTTTAAAAATAGATTGACAATAATGCAGTATGGATATGAAAATGTCATGATATTCATGAAAAAGTAAAATATTTAATTTTGTAGACGTTGACGTTTAGAAGTATCCACGCTGCACCAACAGAATTTAAATTTGGTTATTGATGATATCACTTGATATCAAATATTTTTGTTATAAGTCGACCAAAATGAGCGATGTAATCAGATATAATGTTCATAAACAGAAGTACAGTAATGATTATTATACTTTTGTTTATGTATCGGTCAATCAAATCGAACATGGGCAAATCGGAGATATGTTTTAAAAAATACTTGCTTATCCTCAACTGATATGCGTATTAATGAAATAAATCTATTTCACGATTTCAATTATCTAATTTTTTACCGAAAAGTTACAAGTGATATGTTACTCTTTGGTTTTTATGGATTGATAGATTACTAGTAATAGAACTGTAAACAAATATATAGCTAAACCTGCGATAAGGAGGAAAAGCGTGCTGTCATTCGGGGGAAAATTCTATACTGGGGCGCCGTTTCCTAGGGGCAAAGATGGGCCATGGTTGATTCTTCCTTGCGGGAAATTCTATACTGGGCAGAAAGTTGGGCCCGTATGCTACAACAACGGTACTTTCTCTCTCTGTCTGTCTGTCTCTCTCTCTCTCTCTCTCTCTCTCTCTCTCTCTCTCTCTCTCTCTCTCTCTCTCTCTCTCTCTCTCTCTCTCAACAAGTTTGCGTATTGCATTTTGAATAAGACTTTAATTCTTTTTTCCTTTAGCATTCATAGCTGCGGATTACAAACGGCAAAATGCGGGAAAAGAAGTAAGTAAACATGGGAATATGGATGATATCAAACTTAGTGCACACACATGCACGCACACACACACACACAAACACACACACACACGCACATTGTCCTTTTCAGTTTTGGGAATAGATGGAAGTCTGATGGAAGAGCGAGATCAGGTGAGTAAGAGGGTGTTGAATCAATTGAAAGCCACAATCATTAAGATTAATGAGCAGGGGCAGGCATTGTCCTTGTGAAACAAGATATCATTATCCTAGCTTTTCACGGTGCTTGAACTTATTATTTTTTTTCTTAACTACCTAAGAAGAGATACATAATATGTAACTCACAACAATGGACTTTAGTCATCAATTTAGGGGTTGCCACAGTGACATGCTTTCCAGGACGGGGTCATCCTGTAGGTTCTGCCTGCCACGCTTAAATTCTGCTAACCACTTTTTTATGGTAGCATATAAAGGGGCATCCTCTCCTACCATGTCAGCATAAATAGCCTTAGATGCTAGACCTTTCTTGAGTAAATACTGAATCACTGCTCTCTTGGCAATTTCGTCCATTTTGTTTACTTTAGAGTGTTACCTCTTCGCAAAAAGTGACCAAATGACACAGTTCCTTGGTTACACAGTTTAAAATAATTTGCGAATAGTAGGGCTGAAAATGGGCAACCCTGTATAACTCCTTCAATACAAGGCTTAAAACTTATCAATCAATCCTCGTAAACGTTCAAACAAGAACATATTTGCAACAAGATATTGAAAGTGCAACATATTAATTTATGCGAAATTGACAAAAAAGTTTAATTACAATTATATCTCTGCAGGTACTCAAAGAGATTGAGAATCAAGACCTTGAAATTGAAGCACCACTAGATTCGGAAAAAGCTAAAATATCGGAGAATTACAATGTTCAAGATACGGAAGGTACGACGCTGAAGACGTAGACGTATCAATTAACTTTCTTTAACAGTATTTTTAATTTAATTTTCATAATATTTCACAATTTACTTTGAAAATAAACCATAATGTCGAATTTTTCTGACAGTTAAAGGACGAAATTCATGACAGCGATATTCTTCGGGACAGAATTCTTTAGATCTGATGTAAATATTGATCTGAAGTAAATAGGGCAGAATGGTTCCTGGCTGTGTGTGTAAATGACATGAGGTTGAATGTTAAAATTTGTATACTTGATTATTATATCTACCATTACAGGGATTTATTTTAATATCTTATTTGAAATAAAATCTTTGTTCTAAACATAGAAATTATGCTTCATTTCTTTATTCTAAACAAACAAAAATGATTATGTCAGTCGTGCCGAGGATGTATTTCTCACTTACTTTTTTTGGATTTGATTGTGTGTGACTAACGGCGGGTGTTTACTCCTCCATGACATGTGATCCCACCGCTGGATTTCCAGAGGTCCGTGTTTGTTTAATGTCTACCAGATTTATATATTGTCTCCGGGACATCTTTAAGATTAATACTTTGTTATCTGTGATTTTTATACTAAATCGCAATTTGGACAAACTGCATTTTGGTGAAAAACATGCATATGTAACACCTGCACAATCAAAAGCGAGGACACCTTGTACTAAATAAAGTGTGCACTCTGATAGACTGATAAAATTTCCTGCTGTAGTGTTAATAGTGTATCGTTTTCGTTTATGGAAAGTGAAGCTTGTTTACTGCTATGTAACTATAAGTCAAAGGCGTTTGCTTTGTATATACTACCATGGCAGTCAGAACCGCAGAATAAACAAGTTATTCTTGACGAGACCTTGTACAGAATTGCCACGTCTCGGTAGAAATAGAACGTTGTTATTAATTTTGGGCAATATCATAACAAAGGTTGAGTTTCGGATGTATTCTAATTTTTTAACTGCCTTATATTACTAGTCGAATATTATCTGATTTTAGATAAAATGATTAGAAAGAATTTTCCTGGATATCATTTTCCCTTGTTTTTGATGTTCATAATATCATTAACAATACCAAAGTTATAGTTTTACAAAAGAGATCAAAATAAATGCTCAAGGAGATCGTTTCTGTACAGAATACTTCATCTGTTGAGCTCAAATTTGATATACAAATGTATATTACCAAAAACAAAATATGGTATCATACAAGGCCACATTCTTGAGGTGATATTTTTGTGACAATATAAATGTGAAGAAAGTCGCAAGGTAGATTTTAACATGGAAGTGTGCCCAGGTATCACAGTGGTTAGCATACTCGCTTCTCGCAACCAATCTTCAAATTGAACAAGGAAGTATGTGGGGTGGTCTAACGGTCGCCGGCTCAAACACGTTTCCCCGGGGTAATCCGGTTCCTCCGACAGTAATTGCTCCTTCATGCCAGCATCGGGACCAGTGAGAGACATTTTACAAGTTCCATAAATCCTGTCTGACAATCGTAAGAATTTATACTTTTTAAGATACTGACCTAAGGCTTTACGGGGTCGTGTATAGTGTGACTGTGTGCAGATGTGTATTGCAATTTAAAATATGTGTTGTCAAAGCACTGCTATGTGGATTAGGATAACTATATTTTATATATTACATACGTGATTATTATGTTTTATCGATTAAATGCCATACGAGTCACAATGCTTGTTACAAATGTTATATAAAGTATATCTCATTTACTATTAAAATTAGTGAATTTTGAATTGGAAGTGTTTTACACTCAACACTTTTTCAGTTGTATGGTAACGGCCAGTTTATAATGATGAAGGAGAGAACCTGGTAGCAATATACCTGTGAAGAGACCACCAGCCCTCCACAAGTACACTTTCTAACAAATATCAGCTTAGAATCCAGCGACGCTCGAACCTACGCTGATCAGGAGTGAGAGACATCATGATTCAAAGCGCGATGCTCTAACCGCTCGACCACGACATTTTCCCGAATGATAATTGAAACTCAGAGTAGTGCATCAACTGAATATATTTACAAGATGTCACACAAATTAAAATAACAAAACACCTATCTCAGCAACCATCCACGTGTCAGCATTAGTGCACCAGGATTTATCATTGATTTCATCTCTCCACACACATATTCTTTCAAAAGCATTGTTTGGACACATACACACATTTTGTATATGACAAAACACTAAACAGGTACCCCTAATATATGGAACTATATACAGGCGTTTAAAACACCTGCTGCACGTGGGACATAAACAATGAAGATCAGATCACGACATTACAGTACTGTATGACTTTTCTGTAACATTCCTAAATGTGGCAGACTTAACAAACGTTTGCGTGTAGTCATTTTGGGGGTTGAAAATTCGGGTATTTCTTCGAGAGCAGGAGTGCAAATACTGCTCTTCCGATCAGGGCCAAATTTTCTCTGTCTTTTAAATTCATTTTTTCGTATATCGGGTAAGCTAAGGTACTGCTGTTTCACCTTATTATCTCTCTGTATGATATTGAAGTCTGAAGCTAGGTTAGTTTCTGACACACTCTTTGCTTTTATTAGTTCACCAATGGTTGAATTTGATCTAGATAACCGTGGCTTATTAGGTATTGTTGGGAATGATTGAGAAAGACCTATCTCTTTTAAAATTGTTGTTGGTTTCTCTATATCCTCTAGTTTTATTTTTACTTTATCGCGCTCGTGTAACTTAAAATCAAATTTTTCTATATTTCTATTCTCTCTTTCTTGTTGTTTCTTTGAAGACCTGAAGTTCTCAGCGTACTCTTTTAATTTGTTGATTCTTCTTTTGTCTTCATCGTCATCACCATTATCACCAGAAACAGCATCAGTAGCAGGAGCAGGAGCATCAGTATCACCAAATCTATCCTTTAAATATTCCACATTTTTCCTATCGTCTTCTAATTTGGTATATTCTCGAGTAATTTCTAATTTTTCACGAGTGAATGCTTTCAATTCCAGATGCCATAGATCGTCTATATGTTTTAATTCTTTGTCAAGTAATCTTTGTTCTCGTACGTTCTTAAGTGATGCAGTAACTTGTACACTTTTATTTCTTTTCCCTTTCGTCGTATCCATCTCAATTTTTTTTCGATGTTTTGATGATTTTTAGTGGTTTAGGTCATATTTGTTTTTCGAGTCATCATCTGAAAAAATAAAGCTTTCATAAAAACTACTCTATTTACCAAATATATACACCGAATCCAATGCAATAACGGAAGCATGAGAATGCAATAGTTATAAATTCAAAACAACAAAAATTTAAATATCAATAACGATTTGCAAAATAAGCAAATAAATATAAAAAATTAAAAATAAAATAAATCAGGATTTTTAAATGCAGATATATTATAGCATAAATTAATGTATTCTGAAAAGTATTATAATAGAGGATGCATTTGGTAGAATTTTGCATCAGATCTTCATTTTGGTATTGTGTGATTTCTCTACTCTTCTTGCTGTCGACTGTCATGGGTCATACTGAAGGCAAAGGTCATCTTTGTAAATTGCAAAACGATTTTTTTTATTTGTTGATTCCGTGTATCTACTGTCGCTTTCTGGCGTCTATATCTTAATAGAAGACTTCAGAACTTAAGAAGCCTTGAATGCAATAACCTTGGAGCAGTTCTAGATTGTATCGTGCAATAAAATAACACTAGATATCAGAGGTGGGTTTTGGTTGTTCATGTCAAGGTGTTTCTGTATTCAGCATTATCAAATTTCACAGGCAAGCAATGTGGTCGACTTAAATGTTTAAGTACATATGATTGGAGCTCAACTGATAAAGACTAATTTACATAAACGATTGTTTTGGTATTATGTTTATAATAGGGGAGAGTAAGTTGATCCACCCACCTTTTAAGCATCATGAGATACAACAATAGGATGGCAATATCACCTAATGATACATTGCTACTCTAATGCCTTTCTGATGTAGAAGTTCAACCATCAAAGAGTGTAACACTGATTCATGTTTTTCGAAGACATTGGTAACAATTGCTCTATTAGTTGAATGGCTTTCTTAAACAGTTACCAATTATAGTTACTCAAATGATTTTTGTAGCTTCAGTTAGTCTTATAACTCGTTGTTTCACCAAGAAAATTTAATTTTGTCAAAAGTGTGTTTTATGTTGCTGGGACCTGAGGTTTTTCTATACTCAGTCACCATGGGGAAGAGTCATCAATGACTGGGTATGTTGAGCCAAGTGTTGTCTTATAAACATATGACCAGATCTTATTTGTCTCTTTATTAGATCTTTATGCTATCAACGTTGTTTTAATATCATATATACACTAAAGATTTATAAATAACACTGAACAAGCTCATATTTAGTCTTTTAACAGTTAAATGATAGAATCATTTTAATCAATTCCTTTTACCCGCATTTATCAAAGTTAATGTTACCGGATTTGTATCTATGTCTTGGACATTTTATTGATTTAAATTTGGTATCTGAGATTTGTTATATTTCAGTCTTCTGATACAGTAGGAGTTTTGTCAGGATTTATACTAGTAAAATGGCTAATAGCTGGTGTACAGCTGGCTCATCAAGAAGTATTATATACTTCAAGTCAATATTAGTGATGCCCATTTATGTATATAGCCACACAAATGTTTTAACAAAGAGAGCTATAATAGGATAAATGAGAGGCATTTCGTAACGAAGGTGCGTTGCAAGTCTTTTGAAAATAAACAAAAACAAAAGCTCTTGACAGTCTCAGAATATATATATATTATAACACTGACCTTAAACCAAAAATGAAAATGTTTAAAGCAATGTTAATATTTTTATCAAAGTTACACGATTAAGACAAAATTAGAGTTGTAAAAATTAAAAATTCATTTTGAATTTAGGAGAGAAGATTATATATACAAATGTTATTACTTATCAAGTACCGGCTTAAGATAATGGTATTTAATCTCTGACGATAATCTTTTTGGGAAACTTCCCAAATGGCATTACGTGCGTCGACAGGTGTATCGTACGAAAAATTTAATCCTGTATTGTTAAATCTCACTTTACGTATCCTACAGTGAAGTACGCCTGTTAGCATTAGCTAGTGCGCTGCCTGTGTCCTAAATATTAACATAAGGATTCGTATCTGCTGTGTCATCACAAACAAAACAGCATCATTCATTTTCTGTGTAAATATTGCAAAATAAAGATTTCTGTCCAAACTCGAAAGAAATGAAGGTTCATCGTTTTGTAACACATGAGCACATGAGTGTGTTTTGTTCTTCTGGTGTAATCATTGGAAAAAAAGGGATCGGATCGGGAAAGTTGTAATTTGGTTTTATGCCAAAATATCCTTTAGCATAACTTAATGTAAAGACGATTTATAGTGTAAGATTTGAAGAATTGTAAGATTAAAGTACATGGGACACCTGAAGTAAGAAGTGTTAACGCGACAAATTGTTTTATCTATTATCAACGAAGTTGTTATTTTTTTTTAATTTCTCTTCAATTGATTTTTGTTCGGTATCAAAATGTCATCATCAAAACCACACATTATTTCAATTAAATTATACATTTGAAACAGGGTGTGTTTGAGAAACATTACACTTAAAAATTAATCCATTTCTGAAGAATTAAAAGCGCTATAACTCTGGCAAATATTACAAAATGTTGACCATATTCAAACTCATCTAGATCATATTGATGTGAAGCTTCATAACAAATTTGATCAAAATAAGAGGAAGAATACTCAAATAACTTGACAGAATTAAAATGTTGCAAACATACAAACGGACGTCAAGATCACAAATTTTAAGATTTTCTTTTTCAATTAAATGAGTTTGATTTAGCATTGTCCAAAAAAATGGATCTTTTTGAATGGTAATAAATGGGACATATTCTTGGCTTCCAATAGTTCTTTCTTATGTTATTTCATACAAATACATGTATTAAAATCGGATAATCGCCGGTCGATTGTTTACGGTAAACCAACTGTGCCCCTTTATTGGCCGACCTGTTCCTTTATTCATACGAAGCAGATTTTATTCAGAAACTGATGAATCAAAAGAAGAAAAAGGTAGTGTGTCCTTTAATTTCACATTCAGATATATCGACGACGTTTTGTCAATTAATAATGACAATTTTCATATATATGTCAATGCGATATATCCCAGTGAAATAGAAATTAAAGATACAACAGAATCAACCACACACGCTTCATATTTAGACAATTTACTCAATATAGACACAGACGGGAAATTGGCAACTAAGCTAACGACAAACGTAACGATTTCGGCTTTGCGATCGTAAATTTTCCACATTTAAGTAGTAACATCCCACAGTCACCCGCATATGGAGTTTATATTTCACAAATGATCCGATATGTCATTGCGTGTTCAACATATGAACATTTCATATACAGATGTAAACTACTCACTGACAAATTATTGACACAGGGATATCGAAAACCGCGTTTGATGTCAACGTTCCGCATATTTTACGGTCGGTATAATATTCTTGCATGCGATTATTCTGTTTCACTGAGTTGCCTTTTCGTTGGCGGTCGTTGAGACGTCTATGACAATTGTGACGAGGTTTCGCGTGTTTCATCTGGGCTGAACTGTGGACTCACGGGGGTGTGAGCGGTCGACAGGGGATGCTTACTCTTTTATGGCACCTGATCCCACCTTTATGTTCCCAGAGGTCCGTGTTTTTCAATTTTTACTGGATTTGTATCTTTGTCCTAGACATCCTAAAGATTTATACTTTGGTATCTGAAATGTTTTACATATAAAAAAAATTTCCCCAGTACAACTTTGTGAATTACCGTTGAAATACTTATCCAGCTCAACACATGAGGCTAACGACAGGACCTATTACAATTGTTCAAAGTGAACTATAATACAGTCCTGGATACAATCAAGCTATATCGTGACAAGAAGGACAGTAGGTCCTCATTTTACAACAAATACATATATACATATATATATATATATATATATATATATATATATATATATATATATATATATATATATATATATATATATATATATATATATTTGTATATATTATTTTGCATAAAGAATGTTATTGTTATAAACAGTATGGTTCATTACTATGGCAGTTTGTATGTAAATTCCTTTACCGATATTTCGTACTTTTAAAAACTTACCGACAAAATGAAGAAATAGAAGCAGGTACTTGTTTTCTCGCCATTGAAAAGAATCCACAAATAAATGTATGTCCACTAAAACAAATGATTTTGTTGATGAAACAGTACGTCTCTTACCCAGGTATTATTTGAAGCTTTAAATACAAAACAGATTTAAGACTCATGTAATCGGATCGCGACCCCGTCTTTATTTAATCGCAGTGTAAAAACGTTTCATTGAAAGTTTATAAACATGATTGATTACTTTAAAACGCTTGGTATTAAGGGTTATGTGCATTTCCGTTGCTTACTGTTAAAGACGAACATGTTTCAGTACAATATATTTTACTTTCAATATTTTCATTGAAGCTTAAAAATGTATATAATTCCCGAGCTAATGGATTTGCATCCAAATGTTTGAATGAGAACAAAAAATCAATGTGACTTGCAAGTAATTATGATTCCATAACTATCACGACATACAAAATATATATATATATATATATATATATATATATATATATATATATATATATATATATATATATATATATATATATATATATATCCTCCTGAAGATTGTTATAAACATGTAAGTGCCAAGGGAAACAAAATTTATCATAATATATATTTAGCTGTTAAAATTTATTTTGTGAACTTTTTATAATTCTGTACAGAGATTTCTAAAAGACCTTCATATAGATTGATAGATACATCGATAAAAAGATAGATAGATAGATACATACATACATACATGGATAGATAGATAGATACATACATATATAGATAGATAGATAGATAGATAGAAAGAATATGTGTTACATAACTAGAGCAGGACTTTCAATAACTTCATTTAACATGATATCCCAGAGTTTTCCCTGACCAAAACCACCTCATCGGGCTGCTATAATCGCTAAATCTCCCATGAAAGGTTAATTTTATCAGATTTTTTTCATCAACATGATTTGTTATATTTTTTCGCTTCGTTTTATAGTACTGAACAGTTTTACAAGATACCAACTTTTAATGTCTTTTTTAATACATTATACCTGGAAATTTTCGATCCCGTTTAATTTTAGCAAATTTCGTTCGTAGATGAGAGGGAGAATTTAAAATGAACGCTTAATTTTCAGGCTAAATAAATGAAGCATGAACATACATGCCATCCAGGAGAAAATGGTGATATAGGATGAATTTAAGACGGGTGCATATGTTGCATATATCAAATGGGGAAATAACGAGGCGAAAAATTTCAGGTATAAAGTATGTGAAAATAGGGAATTGTGACATTATAAAATTCATTTTGTTGCTGAATCTTTTAAATAAAAATTTAGAACACTGAGCAAATACACAATTAAATTGAGTTTTATGGTGTAAATTTTGCCAAAGCTAATTTAGAACCGCCTCTGTGGATTTACATGAAATAAACTGTATAACGAGACAAATAACAAGACCACCATGGTATGTTCTGTCTGTTCTATGACAGACTGTTCTTTTCTCTTATCTTATGATGTCTCAACATTTAATTTTAACTTAAATCCATACAATATTTTTTTCACATGATTATAGCGAAATTGAACTTGAACTGAACATATTACATTTTCAGAGAAAATGTAATTTAACATAGCCGCCTGCCTTCATTGTTGGATTCTGTTCCTCCTGAAAATGTAATATGAACAACTTGACCTCAAACTTCAAAGGCAACCCTCATGTCTTTCAATGAGATCCCAACAGTACTTTTTGAGAAATATAAATGGTAACAAATTTCCTTTGGTAAAAAAAGACGGTCTGTCAGCCATGTTGATTCTGACTAGACTTCAAAAGGAAGTTTCATAATCCTTTCAGTACTTACTGAGAAATAGGAGTAACATACCAACATTGTCAAAATCCAAGATAGCTGCCTGTCAGTCATGTTGGAATACAATATCTCTGAAAATGTCATATGCACAATCGGACATCCAGGGGAACCTTCATGTCAAATTTCAAGGAGATCCCTTAAATTCTTTCTGAAAAGAAGAGCTAAAAACTTCCTTTGGTCAAAATCCAAGATGGCCGCCTGTTGGATTCCAATCTCTCTGAATGTTTAAATTGCACAATTAGACCTGAAGGGTAACTTTCATGCCAAATATCAAGGAGATCCTTCCATTTTAACAAATTTCCTTTGGTCAAAATCCAAAACGGAATGTTAGATTCCGATTTCTCTGTAAATGTAATAGGCCTCAAGGGGAACCTTCATGTCAAATTTCAAGATCCCTTCATTCCTTTCTGAGAAGTAGCGGCAACAAACTTCCTTTGGTCAAATCTTTCTGAGAAGTAGCGGTAACAAACTTCCTTTGGTAAAAATCCAAGATGGCCGCCTGTCGGTCATACTGGATTCCGATCTCTCTGGAAATGCAATATGCACAACTAGACCTCAAGAGGGACCTTGACGTCAAAATTAAAGGAGATCCCTTCAATACTTTCTGAGAAATAGTAGTAACAATAATTGTTCAGGACGACGAAGAACAGATTACAGATTTGAATAGCACACCATCCATTCTGACACATCACATGCGTCGTTCCGATAAGGAATTTAGTACACAGACAAACGCATTAACAAGATGTATAAAATTTATTATGACAAAGGATATTCGACAACTTATAAGTATGCAAGTTGGATTTCAATGTAAGTCTATAGCAATGTATGAACACAAGTAAATTGCACCTTATTCATCATCCGTAATAACTAGGTAAAGAAAGGTTACACAACATGATCAGCATCAACATGATGTCATCACACTTTGTGCTAAATAATGATATATCCCGGCCAAATTTGTAATCCAACAGTTTGATCACTAGGTGATGCTAATCGGATTGTAAATGGTAAGAATTCGACACAAACTGAACCCATGTTCGATTCATTCTGATACTATGTAAAAAAGACTGAAGTCGACTTGGAGCGCCAAATCTTATGCTCAATTTGATACATGACGGAACTGGAAAACGTTTTTCCTCCTAAATAACATGGCAAATGATAACAGTGAACATTTGTATATTAAAATCTATAATTCCTTGTAAATATAGTCCAGTTCATACAGACTGGAGTCTGGTGAATCCTTTCATGGCCTAGACAATTTTACCTAAAATTAAAAAATATTAAATTCCATTTAAATTTTACAATTTTGGTAATGTACCAAAGTGACATTGAAATGACACCGGCAAAGTAATTGTTTATACTCATCACCTCACATACTGGCATACATAGGGGGAATAAAAGTCTGTGAATCTGGTCTTAACTGACAAGCGAGTAGAATCATTATAAGGTTACTCTGCCCTGTCAAGTTATGTGAATCGGACAGCTGAGGCACGAGGACTGGTAACTAGAGTGCTCCAGTATTTTTTTTTCGTATAAGGGTAAAATTTAATCTAATTACCATAGATATGATTTTCAGATATTTGGTGAAGACCAATGCGATCATTCATATTCATGTATTCACTATATTGATTCAATGTGATCGTTCCTATCTATGTATTCATTATATCAGATCCGAACTACATCGGTGAAAATGGCAGATATTCATGTCATCAACATATCAAATATAACTTCAAACAAACATACATAAATTTAAACAATTTAAATTAACACACTTAATTTCAAAACAGATAAGATAACATTATAATGATATATATCGAACACTGCGGATATTATTGCATAACTATATACAATGTTTCACAGTTATCAGTCTAAACATAGATCAAGCAAAATTGTCAATTCCAAACACATGTGAGAAGCTAAGTATTAGTCACAAAAATAGGTTATCTCCCCTTAAAGATGGCTTCTCTACCTGTACTGTGTAGTATCTTTTAAAATTTATTTCTTCATGATTTCCATGAATACTATACATACTATACTGCTGAACATTATGTTTTAAAAAAATACACTTATTTTTCAGATTCATTCTTTAAAAAGGCCAATTTGTAAAAGAAATAAGAACATGTAAATGCTTCAAGTTTTCATTGAATGAAGACTTAAAGAATCATGGTTGTGGTTAGAATTGACATATGTTCACAAATGAAAAGATTACTTTGTATAAATTGATACAGCTGTATGAATGCTTTACTATATTATGCAATAGAATTCAGATAATGTAACAATCTAGTTATAAAACTAGAATCTGTACAACAATATATATAGTATTATTTCAAATTTCTATAGGATGTTTGTTGGTATGGTGTTTGACAACAACTTTTCAGTCACATGTATATGATGGGAGAACCCGGTAACAATGTACCCAGGACAAGCACAATGCACTAACCACTCAGTCACAGAGGCCCCCTTTGGGATTACAGATAACCCTAAAATATTATCAGCTCATTTTAGTTCTTTACATATAAATCCATCATCAAATCATCTCGCTACATTACTGCTTCATTCTGTAAGAAATATAAAAAATATAGACTCAAATATTTGTGTAATTTTTTTTTTCAAAAGACCTGATATTTTCACAAACATAGAAAAACTAAAAAGACATTTTCTTATTTGCTTCTTACAAAAACATGTTAAATCTACATCCATTCTGGCAATAGACAATGAACTGCTTATAGATAAAAACATGAAATATACAAAAATTTTGAAACATATTTCATTTGTTGTGCATAATTTAAATTTTCTTTATTTTGACATCAAACATATTTAAAAACAAATTGAAGAAAAAAAAAAAAAACTCAACACAAACATGTTAATCAAACGGTGTTGTGAAGCAGTCAACAAACAGCAATGGCAAAATTGAAAAGCTCAAAATAAAATATCAACCACATATGGAAGAATGATAGTTATAGATTAGAGTAGATCTCAACAGTGTTAATGTATGGTTGTAAGTTTTTACTTGCCTTGTCAATTAAAACACTATACTTCAGTATTCATGTTTATACTGAATGATGACTATAACTTCCCTGTGGTTAGGATCAAATATCACCAAAAGTCAAAAAATGTTTTATTACAATGTACATGATTCTTATCTAGCTAATCTATAGAAATATAAAAAAAAAAAGAACTTTGTATGCTAGTATCCTGGTGAACAGTATTTAATGGTAGGGGGATGTTAACCAACAAAAACTATGATGTCACTCCAATTATGGTGCGATAATCTGCAACTTACTAGTTTTTGGATTGCTATATTAACCTACAAAGCAATTATAAATGTGTGTACATACTGTAAATGAGGAAATTCACACGTGGGTGTAATTTGCACTAAATACGCGATTAAGAGTTATTCGTGTAAATTACCCACCACATACCAGTCCCTCAGTTGTGCAAAGAATTATCAGTTACTATAGGACTATTCACTGTAAGGTGTGACATCATGTCAAAAATACCCCCATGTATATGGTTTTCATTAGATAATTGCATAATTAAGAATACACAGAAATATCCACGTTTACAGCATATTGTATTTGAGCATTTTCTTAAATTTATGATATATGGTTTAAAAGCACAATAAATCAACACACTCAATATTCCAGATAGTGAGTCAGTAAGCAAGTGTGATATTCTGAATCATGGACAAGATGATTTTATAATTTCAACATAGGTCAAGTATGGACTGAATATTGTCAGTGTGTTTGGCACATCATATACCGGTAGTTACATCTTATGCACGGCAGATTCAAAAGCACAGATAAGAGACGGAGATTACAAGAAAGTGGACAAAGCTACCAAATGATAAATGTAATGCACCTCTTTTACACAATCTTGTACAAATGCAAAAACAAATGAAATAAAAACATTGTTTGACTTATGTTTTTTTTGTTGTTGTTTGTTTTAACTTGTACAAAGGTGTCGGAATGAAAACATAAAGACTCTGGATGAAATTTTTACTAGAGACAAATGATGAAATTAAATCTAGCTTACATCACATGACACAACACTTATATTTGAGGTTTTCATGGTATTAACAAGATTGTAATTATCTAAAGCACACGTTCCCTGAAAAAAAATGTACAAATTGCTGCCTCTCTGAATAGACATGTACAGTAAATCTTTGATGAGTCGAACTTCAAGGGAACACCTAAAAAGTTCAAAACATCTTCAACTCATGAATGGTAAACGAATAC
Organism: Atrina japonica; assembly: GCA_030159075.1. Classification (NCBI taxonomy): domain Eukaryota; kingdom Metazoa; phylum Mollusca; class Bivalvia; order Pterioida; family Pinnidae; genus Atrina; species Atrina japonica. Next base: position 327,299 of record BROG01000103.1, on the reverse strand, counting down.
CATATGATTTGTAATTCTAGATGTTCTATAAGGTGTATGTGACCATATAGGACATACAGGGTCATGATATTTTATAGTTAGAGCTAAATTTAACTTCATTTTTGTAAATGAAAACACTGAGTAATTATGAAAAAATTAAAAAATGCCAAAGTGCATTTCGTACGCATGTTGTTATAAAAATGGCCAAAAAATACATTCAAAATATTAAGAAATTTGACTCTTAACATTTTGGATTATAAAACTGTTTTGAAGTAGCACTAAATAGCAAAATTATTCAGGATTTTGTCAATAGCTCAAAACATCAAGAAATTTGAAAGTCGACTCACCATAGTTCTACTGTAGCTCTAGATAAAAGGATAGGATACATTAAGATATGGCATATTTATTAACAATATCAAACAAAACACACTGCTCAGTCATTCATAATTTCAACAAGTTATACTCCTTTTTTGTATGACAGACTTCTCCTTTGCTCAAACAAATTCCTTAAAAATAATCATTAGGAATAGGCCACTTTTGTAAATTTCACTAAGCAGTTCGGCAAAGTGACCAACTTTCATAGCAATCCATGAGTCAATATGTTAATTTTTAATACATAGGTGTATTTCACTTAAACTTCAATCCATGCTCGCCATTGGTAACAATAGATTTAAGACATCAAAAGTGAAGTTACAGTCAATTTGTGTATGTTGATGCTCTGAGAGGTATCAGGTAATTTCGGCACCGAGTAACTTCAGCACTTGTAAGCAAGTATTTTCGGCACTTCCCAAAACATGCATTAAAACTTTATTTTTAGGAATTAAAATTCATCATAAGATACTAATTCATTTATTTTAATCAATATTAGCTGCTGATATTACCTGTTCATGTACCAAAAAAGTTAAGTGCCAAAGTTACTTGTACAAGTGCCAAAATTACTCGGTGCTGAAAACACTTAATGCTAAAAATTACTAGAATTCGCTCCAAAATATACAAAGTCCTAACAATATGATCACAGATGGATTCAAGTAGTTATAACTTTCCAAAGTTTTCAAGTTTCTAAGTAACCTGATACTATACTTTCAATAAAACATTATCATCCACATATAGTGATAAATATCCTTTTGACGTTATCTCAATCACTTCTTTGACAATATCTCTTTAAAATTCCAACAAGATCTATTTGAGACACACTATGCCCCCTACCGATACATGTACATCCTTCATGAAGATTTTAAAGTCCCATAACTCCGGCAAATATAGCCATAAGTTGCCAATAATTGAACTTATCTGAGATGTCACTGATATCAAGCAACATTTGGTTGAAATTTCAGAAGAGAAACTTAAGCTTAGGAAAACCAACATGTTGCACAGAAACACACACACAAAAAGATAGATCCAAAACAATACATCACCACCCCTCATTTTTTATCTTAGGAGCAAAGGAATAGAATTGAAAAATGTACTGAAATGATACAAATACATTTGAACTGTGATAACAAACCATCAGGAAATATCTAGGGATACCAGAATACTTTTTTTCTCATATGACCACTTGCTTTGTTAATATTAGCTTTACAGGGCTTACAACTGTACAACAAGACTCCCAATCCATGCTCAACAAGAGATCACTCATCACAAAGTCACATATAAAGACCTTCCAAAAAACCTCAACATCAAAAAAAAAATAATAACTATCACAGATAGGTAACCATTCCAGCAAGATATGATATACCTGAAACTTTTCACCCTTTAACGACAGAAAACATATTTAACCTGTCTTAAATTTGCCATAACATGTCATACTCTTATAAAACGCATGTATATCTGAGCTTCAGTTATGAGGCTGGAAAATTTTGTTTTCTTTTTAAATTTGCCCTCTCATCTAAGGACAAAAATAGTGAAAATTAGACATTGGCGAAAATTTCTAGGTATGTAGTATACCATACTCCTTTATAAAAAAAAAAACATTTCTCTATAGTACCCAATAGCCATGAGATCATTATGCATTGCTCATCAGCATAACAACTTTTATTGACAACTTTAATTAGCGTATTTTTATTTCACATTGAATCTTTACATAAAAGTATTGGTATGTAGTTCACTCCTTTACTGTAACATATTTACCTAGACAGAATGATCAGTGACAAAAATAAAATAACCGATGGACGGATCAAAGCTTTTATCAAAATACCAAAGAAACAATTTATCATTGCTTACCTAACAACTTTAGCTGTACCTTCTGTTGCAACACACACGCAATCACACTTCATGAAACAAAATCCTAGATCCAGCAATGACAGACAGTAACCAATCATACTCCCCCGAAAGACGAACCAAAATTCAATTAAGTGTTATATGAATGAAAATAAATAAAATAGAAATATACAGTATCGTAAGTCTGGATTCTACAGATTAACTTATCAACCCCTGAAAAACAATGATCACTTCTGTAAATCAATAATGCAGATCAGTCCAAATGTGTCTTTAGGGATGAATGCAATAAATAGGATCAACAGTATAAATACCTAGTCCCATCATTTTGCCAATAGGTAAAATAGTCTAAAATCCATGACAGTAAATAAGCTATCCTGTTTACAAACAGGTTTGGAAGATCTAAATCTATGCAAGAGATGATCTGTGGTTGAACATCTATTTATACTAACAGTACCAGAGTTCAGGCACTAATAATGTACTGCATTAAAGGCATACATGCTGTTGTTTTGGTTGCAATTAGATCAAAAGTTTTATTAAACATGCTAAATAGATATATTGCATAATTCCTGTGTGTCATTTTATGGTCCCTGTCCAAATATGTGTGCAAATGACTAAAATTTTGAATAAGGGTTGTGATACTTAAAATTGTCATCACAACTTTTGAACAAGTTTTAAATTCATAAAAAAAATTTATGTTTTTGAAACACTCCTGATTTATTATTCCACAGGCAGACATTTTTGTTAAAGGTTATCAACAGAAATTGGCTCGCAGTTCTGCTATAAAAGGCGAGTCTGCAGAACAACCATTATTTCACACCTGTACTCCCAATGGGAAACAATAGACAGATGACATGTAATCAAAACATACACTTTACTCAAATCATAAACTTTCCACATTAATTTTTACATCAAAGACTTCTATAAAGAAACATAATAAATAGATTTTATAATTAGTTTTCAATTCATTATTTTAGTATTTAGTATTTTAGTGCACTTTAAACATTAAAATAAATAAAATCCTACCAGTAATCTGTACCCTTTTGTAATGTTGTTTACATAGTGTCACACATTCTGGTGAACTCGGTAAAGCGAGCAGTCAGGTTGCGCGCACTTGACTAATGACAAGGAATCCCTTCCCATATTTTTACAAAGATGACAACAAATAAACATTAAAAGACACTTAGCTGTGAAATATTTCTACCAAATTTTTCAATTTGATTTGATTTGATTTTTTGTTTTACGCCATACTCAACAATCTTTCAGTCATATGATGGCATCCAGTTTTTATTGGTGGAGGAGAAACCCCGGTTACCCAGGTAAAGACCACCGACCTTCCACAAGAAAACTGGCAAACAAATTTTTCGAAATGGAATCAAGTGGTCATGTTAAACAAGCCCAGTGTTTGGATATATATATTTCAGAGTTGACCTTGGTCAGACTTATCTTTGATTCGTTATTTTGGAAGCCAGGATATACTCCTGTTTGTTTATAATTTACGGAATTAGGAATTATGTTTGATATTCTTATGTTTAAACTGATTAATTACATGTTTGTGAACTCTACATTAGCCGGCTAAATGTCTAGATAGAGTAAATGAACTTTGTTGATATCAATATTTATTTTCGACATGTAGGCAAGTTATACTCAAACTTCGTTACTTCACACGTTTGTTCTGTGCGACTGTAATTAGACAATGACGACTGATTTAGCAAACTCGCCTTTTATATCGGTTGCAGGGGCTTGTTTCTATTCAGAAAACTGAAAAAATATAGCCACCAATGGAAGTAAAACACCTGGGATGTTTAAAAAACCATATTATTATTTTTTTATTTGATTAAATTGGTTTAAACGTTGAGATGACAGCTTTAAGAGTAAATTTGGAATTGAAGTACATATTACTGCACTCAGTCCAATTAAAGTTATCAACATTTGAAGTCTACAAATTTTACTAAATTCCTGATAATTCTTAAATATGATTGGCTGAAAATACATACTGTGTAAAAATTTCAGTCTTAAGTAATTCACTTTGTAAATTTTCGAGTCTTAAGTAATTCTCAAGTTTTTAATGGAACTGAGACCAGTACGTTCCAAAATTATTTTTAATGTACAGACCATTACTTGATAAGTCCCGTTTACTATATGTTACTAACATTACCCGATACATATTCTCAAACTTGACACCTATTAAGTGGTTCAAAGTAGCTCAAAAATTGCTCAGTGAAGATCCGTATTCTATATTTTTACTCTTGACTTGTCCGATATCTGTATCTCACAGGAGTTTGTCTGGACTTGTAAAATCTAAATTTACCTCGGAATCACAAACGTCAAGTTTATATAATCTATTTTTGGTTCTAGCTCAATACACACGTACATACCAATATCAAACTCAGTACACTAATCGTTAGTCATACTTAGACTCTGGCAGAATTAACCAACAACCAAAATCATTTACTTAACTAATAAATGTTTGCATTCGTGTACACAAGTCACGTAAAACATCGTATCAACCATCAACATATTTAACAGTTATCAGTTCTCATTTCACTACCGCCCTTCAGTACCGTCATTTTAAATATAGGTCATGTTTCGGTACTTCCTGTCTGATATGAAATGTCTTCACAGTATCAAAGCATTTGTGTCTTGAGCAGCTCAACACTGGAAGCACAGATTTTATACTTCTCCATTTCCTTGAACACACGGCTATCAGTGGATAGCATCACACATCCCATCATTCACCAAGTAAACTAGCCCTAGCTCTCGCTGTGAGTCGTCTTACTCTGCCTCGACTGCTTAAACTCTCCACAGCAGCAGTTTCATGATCAGAATCACTTTCTGAGTCCTCACTCTCCTCATTCCGACCGTTCCCTACTTTTCCGCTATACTCATAATCACTGTCCTCTCTGTATATTATCGTTCTTTTACCCTGACTTCTAGTACGGATATTTGGATTTGCTTTACCTTGCTTATCTACAACTGGAGTCTTTTTTCCTTTCCCTTTAACAACCTTTTTGCCTCTAGAAGTCACTAAGTTTTCTGTGGCTTTTAATCTTGGTTTTACACTTGACCGTTTCACCACCTTTCCTCCTCGTTTACCTCCTACATTTGATTTTGAGGAGTCTGAATCTGATTCTGAACTAGAACTTGATGATGATGAGGATGATGAAGATGAAGATGAATTGTCTGAACTGCTGCCTGATTTTGAATCTGCACTAGTTGCTGATGAGTCATTATGTTTACTTTCTTTTTCATCTTCTTCAGAAAATGAGCCACTACGTTTAAAATGTTTTGTTTTAATTGAGCCAGTTAATGTTCTTGTTTTGTACGTTTTATTGGATGTACCATTTGCAATGGGCTGTTTACCTGGAATATGAGAGCATTGCTTATTAACATATCAACATAACAAGAGGTCGAATGGGCCTTGACGATTACCTGAGCATAACTCAAATAAGGATCAACCCGACAATTTCGACTCTATAGAAAGTTTTGTAGATCTTTGCGTGCTGAACATTTTTTGCCTCAATCAGCTTCTTTGTATCTATTATACTTATTGAGATAATGTCAAAAAACAGCCAAAATAAGCCCCATTTACTAAAGTGCCCCTAGTGGCATATTTATTGACGGATTTCATTTGAATTCGCAAACTTTGTAGACAATGACTTAACAATAATGCACACAAAATTTGAAAGTCATCTGATCATTGGTTCATAAGAAGAAGATTTTTAAAGATATACCAAGTTTTGGTACTTTTTGGCCCCTTTTGAGGCCCCTATGGGCCCTAGCCCCTTTTCCTTCACCATTTATGCACTTCACATGGGGATACTTCCTGCCAAGGTTGGTTGAAAATGAACCATTGGTTGTTGAGAAGAAGTCAAAAATGTTTAAAAGTTAACAACACACGACGGACGACTGACGGCGGACGACGACATACAAAAGACGATCGCTATAGATCACCTCGAGCCTTTGGCTCAGGTGACCTGATGAAAGTAAGACATGAACATGTATTAGAAGCTTGCCAGGAAATATTGATGAATCAATACATGTCGCCTACCTGTGAAATCATTATAAACAAGCACCTGAGAGTATTGATAAATCGATACTTGTCCCCTACTGGTGAAATCTTTACAAACAAGCACCTGAGGGTATTGATGAATCAATACATATCACCTATCTGTGATATCATTATAAACAAGCACCTGTGAGTATTGATGAATCTATATATGTCCCTACCTGTGAAATCATTATAAACAAGCACCTGAGAGTATTGATGAATCAATACATGTCCCCTACCTGTGAAACTATTAAACACCTGAGAGTACTGATGAATCAATACTTGTCCCTTACCTGTGAAACTATTATAAACAAGCACCTGAGAGTATTGATGAATCAATACTTGCCTCCTACCTGTGAAACTATTATAAACAAGCACCTGAGAGTATTGATGAATCGACAATTGTCCCTAACAGTGAAACCATTATAATCAAGCACCTGAGTTTTGATGAATCAATACATGTCACCTACCTGTGAAATCATTATAAACAAGCACCTGATAGTATTGATGAATTAACACTTGTCCCTTACCTGTGAAACCATTATAATCAAGCACTTGAGAGTATTGAGGAATTAATACAAGCATTCTACCTGTGAAATCATTATAAATTGAATGGTAAGCAATTACAAAACTTTAACCAAAATCTCACTTGGATGGACTGACTGATAGACAAATTGTATAGAATTGTCGGTTTCAATCATAGGGGATTAAAAGTAATTACATCTCTAGGGCTTAAGGTATCCATTGTATAAATGAGTATGTTAAATTCAGATAAATCTGTCACAATCTCATTAAATTCCAGAAAAAAAAGTTTTCTTTAGAAGAAAATCTTATATTCGATATTAATAAAATATTTGTGAATGATTATTGTACAGAAATCATCAAACAATTGCAACAACTATGTTTTTTATGTTTAATGCCATCAAGCTTTAACTCGAAGATTAGTGCTTTGGCAAGTATTAATCCAAAATAACAATGTGCAAAATTTGATATTTGGTCCCTAAAAACCTTATATCTCTGTACATGGGACATACCTATCTATCATAAAATATTATCAGGCATCAAATTTTGACCTTTTATACAATGGATACCTTAATGCTTGTCTGATTGTCCGTGACCAGACGAAAATATCTGACAAGTAAATCTTCCTAAGCACTTGTCCGAGAGGACAAGTTAGAATAATCAGCAATATTCATAATTTGTTATTTCAAACCTTAACTAAATTGATGTTTATCCATTTAATGTCTAATTAAAAACTGAAGCTTCAATTACTCAGATAAACATTGTCATAGTTTTTTCTTCCTATGCATTAACATAGATACATGTTGATTTCCGAAGAAATCATAATAACTTAGGTATGAATGTTGAGTCATGAAGTTTCTGAAAAGTAATCACTAAAACGCTCGTCACCTATGAGAAATTAATAGCTTTGAAGGGTGCAGTGACACTGATTTGATTACAGATTTGACCTACTATTGCAAACATGTGTGTGACAATTTATTGGTTCATCATGGATGAAAAATCATAAACAAAATAATACTGAAAACTAAGTAGTATACCACAAAAAAAAGAAATAATGAAAGACGAGTTGAATTTGAGAGCAGTTTAAAAACATTTTGCTGTCAATCAATCTCCCAAGATCAAGTTTCCCGTGATAAAGTTTTGTTTATTTATTTTAACAGTATAATTTGAAAAGTGGCAAGTTCTGGACATTAATGAGGTGTGTGAATACACATCTATTTTTTTTTATTTATTTATTTTTTTTTTTTGGTAATATCTCTATCATTCTTGTTGCTTTCATTTTTTCATTGTTTGACAAATATTCACTTATTTGGTTGGCCAAATTATTTTTTATCATATTTGAAATATGCATTTTTTAGTTCTATGAATTTTTCTTTGTAAATTACTGATTTGCGATTCAGACAAGTACTTTTTGATATTACTTGTCCGATGGGGCAAGTGAAAAAAATCCTTTCTGTAGAGCCCTGACCTCTGACAATGGGTATTTTACCTGGAACTAAACCCATGACCTTTTACCTGTAAGGCAAACACTCTTAAGTACTTGAACCACTGCAAGCATATTGCCACTCAAACAAGGACACAGTTTATCCCAAAATTTCAAAAAAACATTTTTTAATTAAATACAAACTGTCATATTATACTCCTATTAATTAAATTTTTGGTAGTGAAATACAAGGATTTATCAATTAAATAAATTTGTTGTTTTTAAATTGTTATTTATCACACGGTGAAAAATATTACTCCATGCAAAATCAATGTAAACTTATTTTTACTTGGGCAATCGGTACACTTCAAAAGTTTTGTATCATGGTTCCAGTATTTTAAAAACTAATGTAAAAGATTATAAAATATTACATGAATTGCTGTCTGAAATAAATTTGTATCTGTTAACTTCATATTTCTTGTGTTTTGAAAATAATATTTTTTATCATATGAATGCACCATTTTCTTAATAGTGGAGAAATTGATTTCAATCAAAGCGTGAAGAGGTATGTTAACATTTCACAAGCTGACGGCCTGTACAAACATGTCAGGTAATGAAACTTGTGATTAAGACAAATTTTGCAAGTTTTTTTTAATGAAAAACACTTTTATTTCATCTTGTAAAGCAGCAAAATACATATTTAACACTTGTGTTTTACATGCTCATGTTGAATATTATTCTTCCACTTCCCTTAATGAAATAGAAATGTTTTTCATAAAAAAATTGGTAAATGTTTTCTATCTATACCACCCAGATAGGAGTACTAAAATTCAACATGACCGTTATAACAAGCTTCCGTGTGCTTGAATGGAACTCTTTTATCACCCATTTACCTTTACTGCCTTTCGTTACTATCCTTGTACTGGCTTTCTTCACCAGCCTTTTTCCTTTTGATCTTGAGGTATCTTTGTAATCACTATCACTGGCATCTTCTACGCCATTGTGAGGACCTGAACCATCTGTTTCTGTGTCAGAATCGTAATGATTTGATTCTTCTGTGTTTTTCGTTGCTGCTTTTTGTTCTGAAGAGTATAGGCGATAGAATAATACTAGATACTTGCGATGAAGGATAGGTATTATCTACACTATGTGGTGCATTGAATTTGAATTTTGAATAATGTTTTATGCCACACTCAACAATTTTTCAGTTATATGGTGGCAGCCATCTTTATTAGTAAGCTGGTTACAATGTATGCTGGAAGAGACCACAGGCCTTCTGTAAGTAAACTGTCAAATTTTCTCACAAAAATCAATTTAGGTTCCAGTGGGGCTAAAACCTGTGCTGACCAGAAGTGAGAGAGTTCATGGTTCAAAGCGCGATGCTCTAACCACTTGGCCACGGAGGCCTTGCATGCAATGAATTATATTGGCATAGTCAACAAATTTATTTTCCACGTCATGCACCAATATACCAAACAGATGAACCTTGTTTGTTAGTTAATTTTTGTATGAATGGTGTTTGGTAGCAGCCAGTTTTTAAAGGTGGAACAGAGAACCCAGTTTTTATATACCCAGGAAGTGACCATCAAACTTCTAGTAAACTGTCAAACTTTCTCACAATACCAACTTAAGTTTTAATGGGGCTCAAACCCTCGCTGACTAGAGGAAAGAGACTTCATGATTTAAAGTCTGACGCTATAACTACTGGGCCACAGAGGCCCCCAGACAATCCTTGTAGTCTCTAATATACCATAACCATGTAGTATTGTAAATCTATGCTCCCTATACTAAAATATCAATTCTAATAAAATTGAGTCAAGAGTATCAGAGAAATTAGACAACTTTTTTCCCCAAAACATATCAAAATGACAAAGGTACAAATCTCATTGCTATACACTGAAAGCTGTTACAAGGATGGATGAAATAATCAAGTGTATACAACAGGAAATGCAAAGCCACCATCATGTATATTTCAACAAAGACTTCTAATCTCTTTCATACCAGGCTTGGAGATCCTCCGTCTTAAATTACTGCTCCTTGCTGAAGGCTTGTAATCTTCATCATCTTCATCTGCATCTATATCTTCATCTTCATCTCCACCAGTAGAGGTACTTACTACTGATGTAAATCGACTTTGTCGAGATGTTCCAGAGGTAGAGGGACCATCCTGACTTGACGATGCTCGCATACTAGATGTGGCTGCCGTAGCAGCACTCCGCCTTGGTTTGGTTCTGTATCTAAAAGGACATACCATGACAAATGAGTTAAGTTCTGTATCTAATAGGACACGACATCACCAAAGAGTTTATCTCTATATCTAATAGGACATGACATGACAAAAGAGTTAAGTTCTGTGTCTTATATGACATACAATGACAAAAGAGTTTAGTTCTGTATCTGACATAACATGACAAAAGAATTTAGTTCTGTATCTAATAGGACATGACAAAAGAGTTTAGTTTTGAATCTAAAAGGACTTGGCATGCCAAAAGAATTTAGTTCTGTATCTAAAAACACATAGCATGGCAAAAGAATTAAGTTATGTATCTACAAAAGAGTTTAGTTCTGTGTCTAAAAGCAGTTGACATGACCTATACATTAGGTTCTTTACTTGCGGACAGAACACAACATGTTATTAAAATTTGGGTTCTTTATGTATGGAGACAGAACATAACATGGTATTAAGGTTTGGTTCTAAACCTACAGAGACTGAATATCATACGCCATAACATGGCATAAAGGTTTCGTTGTAAATATTTATTTTATTTGATGAAAACCAAAACCAATGATTATTTGGTCATACAGTTCACTCAATATAATCTGATTCAAACTCAGTCCTCTCCATGTAACTGAGGTTCATGCTGCTGAATATTTAACATTATTCTCAGTCAAAATTTGCATAAATCATAATAATTTCTTTGGATATGCAATTCACATTTTTACAGCAATTGGAACTTACCTGTTGGCCATATTACTTTGTGCCAGTCTAGATGAACATCTATTTTTTTTCACTGCAATCTTCCAGTTTGTGATGATATCTTTAATTTTTTCTTCAAACATTGCTGATAATCTTAACGTCATTGCATAGATCTAAAAAGTAAAGACAACAAACTTGATATTTATCAATGAATAAACCATTATAAAAAGTGAATATTGCTCATGAATTTAGAACATCCCCCATTCTTTTTTTATCTTTTCATTGCCTGACTGGCTGTATGTATTTTTGGAGGTTTTACGTCACTTCAACAACAAGTCAGTCATATCCCAACATGGAGGCAGGAAGGAAAAAAACAAATCCCTGATATAATAGTGGCAAAGCCCTGTATCGAATCTGGGACCTTTTTGTCAAAAACTAATATTGACCAACACAAGGCCATAAGGGCCAGGATAAGGGCCTTATCAATAACCATGGACATGTTTCATCAAAAAGTCCTACGTCATTAGTCTCAAATTCATTGACCTTAGAACAAAATATGGAACCATTTTATCAACCCTATGCAAAGTTGAATCTTAGCCCATTTACCCCTACAGACACATTTGGTCTGGTCTAAGTCACTGATTTACAGAAGAGTCCAATGTTTTTTGGGGTCAATGAGTTAAGGCAAATTCACACATTTTTAGTTTTGATTACTGCATGTACTTATATCTACTACATTTAAAAAGAATAAATGATAACACAGTGATAACTTAAGTCTATGCACAGATCTCTGTAGAATAGTTACAAGTTTAAAGTCTGGAGGCCAAGTCTAAGACTACATAACTTTCATAAAACAGAACCCACTCAGCACCATCACCCACCACCCAGGTGTGTAACCTTGACATTGACATAATCAATGTCAAGCAAATTTTTAAATTAAAGATTACTGAGAGTTATAATTCTGTTTTACTTTCATATTATAGAGGGTACATACCCTAGATCTCTTGTTCGTGTTGTAGCTTTTAGAGTTGGAGAAAATGAGTCGAACATCCCTGCATAATTCAATAGGACAAGTGTAGACCTCACCCTCCAACTTTTCTTTTACTGTTGTAAAATCCATCGGAGTAGTAACAATGGTATGATAATCCTGTAAAATCAGAAAAAAAGACATTCAAAACGAATAATTGTAATTTATGGTTACATAAATGAATTTATAGAATGTGACGATCTTCCCTTACCGGTCCCCCTATTTTGGCTTGCCAATGAAATCAACACTTAACATCACATGACCTTTGTTTACAAGCCAACATCAGCAGCAGCAAGCCTCATTGGAAAATTTTTTTTTCTTAGCCGCCTCCTACACTCCTGCCCCCTTCCAGCTTCAACATTTATAAATTCTAGATTAGTTGGTTTCATTCTCTAAGATTCATTTCACTGCTTTTCACTGTTATATTGTTACTAACTGTTTTATCATGTAAATATTGAACATTTTTTATTGTACTCTGTTGGTATGTTTTTGGCGGTTTTTCTTTCACCCATTTTGCTATTACTGTTTCATCAAGTGAATAAATTTTTCATTGTACTTTCAGGGGATTTAACGTCACTATATTTGTTGTCAAAGAAAATACCGCGAAATTAAATACCCTTGAATATAATACCTTATACTTATGAAGTACTTTAAAGATAATATATAACCAATCAAAATTATTCATGGACATCATGGATCACAAAATGTTCAAAAATTTTACTTCAAAACTTTATACAATGTACTTGTGAAACAGCCATAACACAATATTTCTGACTGACATTATGTCTTGCACAATATTTAATATCCATAAATAAGCTCCTCTCAGAAAAACACAAAATTTTATCCCCATGAAATTAAAGAACTATAAATATTTCTGGCACTGCATTCAACAGAATTATAAACGGTGTCTTTATGTATAATTACTCTACAACCAAAACAAGCACAGAAAAAACTATCAAAGAATTCAACCTATAAATAACAATATTATTAACCAACACGTTCTCTAAAAAAGAAATGGTGATATCTGACCTTAAATTCTTCTGGGTTAACTGGCTCACGGAATGGTTCTGAGTCCTCACATTGGAAAGTGGTTTCCAGAAGGTCGTGACATTCAGACTTCCATGCTTTAGGATTTATGATTTCCGCTGTTTTCTGTCGTTTGGTGTCTGCTTCATCATCATCAGACTTTAATAGTCAAAAAGTAGAAAGACATGATAATTAATGCAAAACTTCATTTATTTAAATTTACTATTTCTCTGCCAAAAGTTTTTACATCAATTAGACACAATTGTTTCCTATTTTGAAAATATATTTCACAGGAAACAAGGGGACACACGAGAGCAAGACGAGTTTAATTAAAAATACAAACCCGCTTTCTTTTTCTAGAATGTGTTGGACTGTCGGTGTCACTGTCTGAATGTTTCCAGTTAAAATCCACACCATGACACAACTGGTTCAGTATGGCCATTGCGTCTTCACAATCTGGTTCACTGTAAAATATTGAAATTCACACAGATCATTGCCTTCAGCAGTGACACAGTTTCAAAATGTTAAAGTTTATACACAAAAAATGAAAAACATGTTGGGCACTGATGGAGGAAGACAGATTGCAATAAGTCAATTGATCATTTGGTTTAGGCTACCTAAAAAACTGGGCATCGTAATAAACAAAATAGACATAATTTCTGTTGAACTGGACCTATTACTGTAAGGAAGAGCATTGTTTAACTGGGAATCGTTACCACAAAACCAGGTATTCTAATTTGAATTTTGAATTGTGTTTAAAGCCACACTAAACAATTTTTCACAGTTATATGGTGACTGCCAGTTTTTACAGGTGATGGAAAGAACCTGGTTACAGTGTATCTGGGAAGAGACCACCAGCTTTCTGCATCTAAACTAGCAAACTTTTCTCACAAAAATCAGCTTGGTTCCAGCAGGGCTAGAACCTGTGTTGATAAGAAGTGAGAGACTTCATGATTCAAAGCGTGATGCTCTAACCACTTGGCCACGGAAATGATGACTATATAGAAAAAGAAAAGAAATTTTTAAAAGATTTTACCTGATAAACCTGAGTAAGGCATCAGTCAATGTTCTAGCACTTTTCACAATCTGCGTTCCTGGTTCATTAAATCTTCCTGCGTTGTGTTCTATGTAACGGATATCAAACTGTAAAGCATTCATTCTCCTGAAAAAGAAATGGGAATACAAAGTTAAGCACTCAGTCATAACAAAAAGATAGGTTAGATGATGGAAAGGTTAACAGACAGATAAGGCAATGGAAAGGTAAAAACACAGATAAGGCAAAGGAAAGGTAAACAGACAGATAAGGCAATGGAAAGGTAAAAACACAGATAAGGCAATGGAAAGGTAAAAAGACAGATAAGGCAATGGAAAGGTAAAAAGACAGATAAGGCAATGGAAAGGTAAACAGACAGATTAGACATTGGAAATGTAAAAGGATGGACTGAACAATGGAAAGGTAAAAAGAAAGACAATGGAAAGGTAAAAAGTTGAATCACAACATTTATCTTATTTATCAAACACAATGTTTTATGTTTGAGCATCTACAATGTCCCTGCTTCAAATGGTCATGAAATTCCAAAAATTCTACATGTCAAATTTGAAGAGAATAAGGCAGAGTGGCTTTGAAAGGAAGTTTGAAAAATTCGAAAGTTTAGCCACGTGACATCCCCAAAAATGTCAATCAAAGGATGACAATTCATCACCTGACTGACTAGGGTGACTGAAAAACTTAGCCTTTATTATAGAATTTCTTAGCAGAGTCATGTTCAAACATTTCTTTCTGATTCTTTTATATTTACCTGTAAAATCTATTTTCGAGTCGAGATTTAATTGTTGAAAGATCTATTGGGTATTCAATAACAATTGCATATATAGGAAAAGCATTGAGATCAACAGGGGTAAGGAATTGTTCTGCTATGGAATGCTGCATGATGGCTTCCATTCCTCTAACGATTCTGTCGCACTCTACATCCCGTCCATTCTTTGCCCATTCTCCTGGTTTTGGCATGTACATGAGAGACTTGAGTTCTTCTGGAGTGACCTCAATGCCAGCACCAACTTCCTGAGGTAGATCTGCCAATAGATTTATCAACAGTTATTACTAGCAACACTAATTACATTGCTACCATTACCATCCAGTCACTTTACATCTGTACTATATATAGTACCATTACCATCCAGTCACTTTACATTTGTACTATATATAGTACCATTATCATCCAGTCACTTTACATCTATACTATATATAGTACCATTACCATCCAGTCACTTTACATCTATACTATATATAGTACCATTACCATCCAGTCACTTTACATTTGTACTATATATAGTACCATTACCATCTCGTCACTTTACATCTATACTATATATAGTACCATTACCATCCAGTCACTTTACATCTATACTATATATAGTACCATTACCATCCAGTCACTTTACATCTATACTATATATAGTACCATTACCATCCAGTCACTTTACATCTATACTATATATAGTACCATTACCATCCAGTCACTTTACATCTATACTATATATAGTACCATTACCATCCAGTCACTTTACATCTATACTATATATAGTACCATTACCATCCAGTCACTTTACATCTATACTATATATAGTATCATTACCATCTAGTCACTTTACATCTGTACTATATATAGTATCATTACCATCCAGTCACTTTACATCTGTACTATATATAGTACCATTACCATCCAGTCACTTTACATCTATACTATATATAGTACCATTACCATCTAGTCACTTTACATCTGTACTATATATAGTATCATTACCATCTAGTCACTTTACATCTGTACTATATATAGTACCATTACCATCTAGTCACTTTACATCTGTACTATATATAGTATCATTACCATCCAGTCACTTTACATCTGTACTATATATAGTACCATTACCATCCAGTCATTTTACATCTGTACTATATATAGTACCATTACCATCCAGTCACTTTACATCTGTACTATATATAGTACCATTACCATCCAGTCACTTTACATCTGTACTATATATAGTACCATTACCATCCAGTCATTTTACATCTGTACTATATATAGTACCATTACCATCCAGTCACTTTACATTTGTACTATATATAGTACCATTACCATCCAGTCACTTTACATCTGTACTATATATAGTACCATTACCATCCAGTCACTTTACATCTGTACTATATATAGTACCATTACCATCCAGTCACTTTACATCTGTACTATATATAGTACCATTACCATCCAGTCACTTTACATTTGTACTATATATAGTACCATTACCATCTCGTCACTTTACATCTATACTATATATAGTACCATTACCATCCAGTCACTTTACATTTGTACTATATATAGTACCATTACCATCCAGTCATTTTACATCTATACTATATATAGTACCATTATACATACAATTATACATACCAGCATTTACAATTGGTTCCATGTCCCATGGACTTAATCTTTCTTTTTCACCATTGTCCCAGCTGTAAACATAATCCACAAAATTTTTATTTTACCGATTGTTGTAATATCAATTAAAAAAAGATTTCCAATTACTTTGCAATAACTTCAAATAAATGCAAATTGCAAAAATTGAAACTATTTTTTTTTTCAACAAAAGATTATATTGTATAATTGGGAGACAGACAAACATATACAAAAGGTTTTAGTTTGAACTTGAATAGTTTTTTTAGTTATATGGTGGCCAAGTTTTATTGGTGGAGGAGAGAAGCCAGTTATAATGTACCCTGGAAGAGACCACTGGCCTTCTGCAGGTAAACTGGCAAACTTTCTCACAAAAAAGCAGCTATGTTCCAATGGGGCTCGAACCTGTGCTGACCAGAAGTGAAATGGTTCAGGGCTTAAAGTGCTCTAAACACTCAGCCATTATACTATAAATACATGTATAAAGAGTTTTCAAACCACATGGTTACCTAAAAATAGTCAATGTGCCTGATATTGTCCATTCACATAAGATGAATAGGCCTAACTTGTCCCTCATTTAATTCATGCAGACTGGTCAATAAGGGATCATCTCACAATTGTAAGTCAACATGAGTTTCAAGTTAACATTTTTTGTTTGTTTTTATGTTGTTTTACATCCAGCTTGCCAAGAATATTACTAATAAAATGAAATTATTTCAGTAACATAGTTTTGTGCATTATATTAAAAATGATGCAGACTATGGCAGTCTACTGTCATATGGCCCAGAGTTTCTGATTTGCATACGACCTACTTATGCATAAATCAGAAATAATTTTGGGTGCTGTTTTATCAATTCTGCATTTACCCACACAAACTTTTTATCAAATTTTGTATTGCAGTAAATGTGTAAAAATTTTGTTAGCAAACCAAAAATTTGCATATTCACTATTCTGTTATGTATGGTAAAATTAAAAAAATTGCTGTAAAATGCAAATTTGATGATTAAGTGACATTTAAGAAATTTAACAAAACCCGTTTCAATGGAGAGCAAACGGACTATACATTCTACTAACTACCCTTTATACTAAACCTTCAAATTTATTCAGTGAGGTCAAAAGCTATTAAATATATTAGGGCTCAACAATCAAGTTTGTCTATTTGTCAGGGAAAGTACATTTTGCATTGACAAGTAAATGTTACATTTGTACGTCTCACTTGTCCAAAAAGGACAAGTGAAATTGCTGAAACCAAAAATTAATTCAATAAAGTTTATTCTTGTTTAAACACAAAATAATACCGATTTTAATGAATTCAAACATTTTCATTTTATCATATGGAATATTGGAGAAAAGTGTATACTGTGGTAGAGTATTCTGTGTAGACAGAACACGTTGATTGGATCTTAAAGCCTACTTACTGACAAATGAAACACTGGAACATGCAGTCTGGATATTCCTCCTGGAATGGACTTTGGGACTCAATTGTGCCAGTCCACCAAGCATCATCAATCATTGAACGGAATCGGTCACCTGCACATTGTGGAAAAAATCCAGAAAATAAGCTATGAATGAGTTTATTGAAGCTCATTACGATTGGTGGGACTCATTCAATATTTAGTCATTTGATGATAATTTTTGAATAAGTCTTTAGCAGACATAACTACATGCTAATATTATTAATATGAACTAAGGTAATGCATCGAAGCGAGAGCAGCACAGTCATTGTTGCATCACAATGATACATCAGGTTAGGAAAACATGTAATTATAATACAACCACATGATCTTCATGTGAATTATGGGATGAAAAATGGTGTCTGCTCCAAATCACAGGAAAGACAGTTTTCAGAAATAGAGTTTTTATTGAATTCAGGAATAAGTTGTGTTTGTTTCATTTTAACAGTTTTTCATGAGGTGAGAAGCAACGTTTTAATTTTAGTTTTGCCATAAATAGCCTTGCTTTGCTTGCTTAAAAATAGACAGGAAACCAGACTAATGACAAGAAGATTTTGAAGAGACAGATCTTCAAAGATTCCATTTTATAACAAAAATGAATAACATATAATCATGATTTATTTATTATTAGATCTATTTCAATAAATGTTATAATCTATATTGTTTGGATAAATGTCCTTTTATTGCCCTCAAAATAAACATTTGATGAAAGATGGATTGTACATATGTACAGTTCATAATCCTTACTATAAAGTGCTCACTTCGCTCACTTATTAGCATCTGGCAGACTGTACAATTATTACCAATGTACGAGAATTAATTGATATTTACCTACTTTCCACTTCCTGTGCATTGCGACATCGTAATACTGTTTGAGTACAATAAAGTCAATCACATCTGGCATGTCATGATATCTATAACAACAACACAATATTGTTACTCTGTGTAAGGCACCCCTAATTAAATTCTATGTTTAACATCTACCGCCCTCGAAGGTATTGAAAGAATTTTCAAAATTCAAATACAAACAAACAAAAATCTCTTAGAATCCAAAATTATGAGTCTGTTATCATTTTTAATTACTATAACAATAATCCAATAAATCATAAACACAAAATCCCCAACCACTCCAGTAAGACTTTGAAGAGACACACAGATGAAGTTCAAGAACTTTTTTTCTTTCTCAGATTTATTTCAATTTGTTTTTATTTACGTTTTTGTAATGCCAAAATGTCAGAATATTTATCAAAAACTGTTTGAAAGATTTGTTTTTTATTTTCCTCCCTCCCTCATAGGTTTCAAGATTCAACCTGGACGTTAGATGTAGAATTTATTCACTGCAGCCTAATTGATTGTATAATAGCCCAGTTTCACTAATGGTCTTAACTTTGCCCGTAAATGTAGACGTACGTAGATGTAGCTTGAGATACAATTATATTTACATGTGCATAGTTTCAGTTTCACTTAAGGTCGTAAACGTATGTTTACATAATAATTTAAACATAAATACACGTGACATTTGTTGTACTGTAGTGCAGACATAGATTCAGAGGAAAGTTGATATGCAGGAAGAAAAAATATAATCTTTAGTGAACCTCATTCTAGACGCAAGTTGTGAATACATCTATATTTACGTCTACACGTAAAGTTACAAACCTTTATTGAAACTGGCCCCTGAATTGTTCACCTGACAAAAGTGAATCTTCCTGAAAAATTTTCTTGCACATTTATCTTTTGCATTAGGCTTAGGCATAGGCATTTAAAAAATTAAGTTCTTTGACAAAATTTTTTTTTTCAAAAATTCGAAAATTTGTCAGATCCTGAAAGCAGTATCTTTTTTTCAGAACTACTGTAATATTGAGAGGAGAGATAATATTGTGAAGTATTGAATATATTACTTACTTGAAAGTGAAGGAGCCTCGAGTTGTTTTTCCACTCTCAGAATCAACGTAAGCCAACTTTAGACAACATAACCTTGGTGGATGGACCTCGTACTTAATTCCAACTATCTTTAAATACTCTTGCTCCTGAGAATCAATCAAGACAACATACAACAGATTAAACCACATTTATGTCTTTATTAAATATACTTCAGAAAAAAACTCTGAAATCAGCTCTGAAAATGTTTTTATAATAAAAAAAGTCAGGGCCTGGCAACATAAAACTTAAACCTTAAGGACAAAAATTTTATTCAACTTTGGCAAATCCTGAAATTTGACTGGCTCAGCAGGCAAGATTGAGAATGTTCTCAGACTTACGGTAAGTAAATTCTTAAGTTTTGTGATGCCAGACCCAGATTTCTGAAATGGCATAAGATATACATAAAACCTAGCACCTGGTACTTCGGTATCAGCTAATCTTATACTAAAGTAATATTTTGGACTGATAACACTATTTCAATTCTAAATTCTTTAAAATCTAAGATAATCACCTTTTTTACAGTGGCTACTAATAGATGGATTTAGTTATACATTTAGATTTATTATTTGGCCTTGTATGACACAACTTTCTCTTTTAATAATATTTTAAATTGGAGCTCAACTGATGAGGTCTAATTGACAGAGACGATCGTCTTGAGCGTTATAACTTTGGTATTATGATTATAATATTTATAAAGGAGCATTTATAAGTACTGAACACAGTGGTTTAGCTCTTTTTCACCCCTATGTGTATTAACTAGTGATATGCTTTTTTAACTAAAAATGCCAGGGATGTCACATCTTCAGTAATATTATAAATTCTGTGAAAGAATTTCCACAAACATGCATACACTTATGAAAAACTCACAACAGTTACCTACCCTGAGATTAGCATTTTTATGCCATGGCTGGTTTTTGTTCAAATTAACCTGATAAACATTGTGCTTTTTGACTGCCTGTAGATAAAGTTCATGACCATGTCGAAAGTACATGACCCCATCACCCATTTGGGGCACATATGGAGCTTTTCTAGGCAAAACAGCAGTAAGCCATTCTGGTGGACGGAATTCATCTGGCAATTCTTCTATTGTTCCCATTTTCTTCACAATCTTTTCTCTTCTCTGTTGGAAATAAAACTTTGCATAAGAAAAACTTCTATCATCCTTTATTAATGTATTTCAAAAGTGATAAATGATATTAGGTTTAAATATCTATAAAATCATAGAATATGTTATCCAGAGACCCAGATAAAAAACTAAAACCCAATAAGGCTAAGCAAAAACAAATATTGGTCCTCGGGCCACTTTTTGTCAAATCAAATGAGACAGGGTTTTTTGTTGTTGTTGTTGTTTTGGCTTTTTATTCAACAAGCAAGGACATTCCAGGACATTCCTCCTAATTCCTCCAGAGGTTCAACAGTTTCAACAAGTTTCTACTTTGTAAATGTCATTTAAATTTAAAGAAAGAAAATCTACATAGAGGAACACTTTTAAAAACGTTTAAATGACAAAGAATTTTGTACAGAAAAGTACCGTATTTTACGGCCTATAGGTCAATATTTTTTTTCTCTACAGTTGTGACCTCGACCTATTCACCGCATCGACTTATCTTAAAAAAATAGTGAAATATTTAACTTGTATCTGCAATTCCTCATTTTAACATCGTAATTCAAAATTTTCCACAGGATAATCTAGGGGCCTACTCCAAACACTCATTTGTATTTACACTTAATAGGGCTATTAAATGTGACCTCGTGTATGCGTAATGCACTGTGTTCATATTCAAGGTACAAAATAATTATCTTTCAAGTTACAATATCATTGGGATTCAAGACTGTGTCAGAAACTGCGTAATAAAAAAACATTGTTTACATTATATTTATACCTGACAGTTTATACTTTTGAGTGATTCCCTTATCTCGGCACCCCACTGTGAAGTTGAAGTCTTCATTCAGACTTTCAGGACACTACAAGCTGTGTTCACTGGAACGTGACCTTCAACTGATAAGGATCGCGCAGCAGTCTTTGAAGTTGGGAAAGTTTTGGAAAAAGTGTTACATAAATTAATTGACACTACACCTTGAGTATTTAATTGTTTGACAATTGCAGCAGCATAATAATTTAGGCCAATGTAAGGATAAGACAAGGATTGAGGTCGCTTGTGTAAACAGCATAAAGAATTTAATGATGATTTGACAGGTAACATAATGACGATGCTTGTATACATAATCAGTACACACGAGTAATATAAGTGATGTTAAATATGATAAAATGCAACTTCTATGCTTTTTAATCACTCCTATTTAATATTGTACCGTAAAATAGGCCGATCACTTTGATTATTTTAGTAGGCTACCATTGTGTTGGCACCACTTATTAAACATAAACGATGCATTTTTGTGTTTTCCCATTCATGTTTCCATCTCTGCCGACATCGACCTGTCCTCCACTTCGACCTATCTAATACTTAAACTTGGATTTTTGCCAAAAATCGGCTATTCGACCTATCCCCCACATCGACCTATAGGCCATAAAATACGGTAGTTGGAACCTAACGAAAAAATATAATCAAATTTTGGAGTATACATGACAGGATTTTTTTTTAATTTTATTGGAAATTGCTGTCTTGTCCTCAATGAAGGGTT
Source organism: Atrina japonica (assembly GCA_030159075.1). NCBI lineage: Eukaryota > Metazoa > Mollusca > Bivalvia > Pterioida > Pinnidae > Atrina > Atrina japonica. Next base: position 304,668 of record BROG01000103.1, on the reverse strand, counting down.
GAAATGTCGAAGAATCATATTGAGATTACCAGTATACAGAGACCAATATCTTGATATGACTTATATATTACAGATTATAATTGTATTTCTTCTTGAGAACAACTGTATCCGATTGGTGAGAGAATTACTTTTAAACAACGACACCTTGCACCTCTAGTAAGCACCGATTTGAAACTCACCAATCTAGAATGCAAACTGAAAACATAGCTGCCTCCAGCCAACCAACATCACCGACAGCAGGAATATTACATTACATTACAATTTAACTCCTGGGTACATTTGTACAGCGAGCTAAAAATGATTGGAAGTAGCAATAAAGATCATTAAAGATCATTTTACCCTTTTATTTTTGGATGGGGCCTTCCTTTCTTCCCTTTTTTTCTTTGGTACTGGTTTTTTCCTTTGAGATTTCTGTCTTCTAGTTGAATTACGAACTGAACTCTGAGTATCACTATTTTCCTCTTCATTATCATCAACAACTAAATCATCTTCATCATCATCATCATCATCTTCAGATGAAGTCAATTTTTTTCGTTTTATTTGACGTTTTGATTGCCTTGTGGGAGGTTGCAAGTTGGTTCCTGCATCACCGACCCAGTCAGAATATTCACTCGATTCTCTGATAAACATAAATAAAAAAGTATTCTAGCATGAAAAATAAATAAAATTAGTTTGAGGACACATACATTATGGTATATTTTGCCCATTTGATAATGTTCCAAAGTGTGAATTTCATACATATAGAGATGCGACCAGCTACAGTGAAGTGCCATAAATATTTGCATTGCTAAGGATCAATTCAGTGTGAGTTGGCCAATGTAACATTATTTCTGTGAAATGGGAAATTGGTTTTTATTTCATCACCTCATAGACATTCAAAATTTTTTTTAACCCAGTATTTCGCAAAGGCAGAGTTTTAACAATAAATAGTTTGAAATCCAGACTTTCTCTGTGAGATGTAAACAATACAAATGAACTTGGACCAGTCTGGATTGAAATCCAGAGTTTGATACATGAACACTATACCAATAAGCCATCTCATTTAGTTATTATATAGTGTTTATATACATGTATATGTATGCGGATATACGTATTATATCTCAGGGACATAGACACCCCTGCCTTGCACAGTCTTCCGCTGCCTTGTGGGATAGGTTCTCGTCAGAACCAAAAGCTAAGGGAGACAACCCTGACAGAAACCATGCAAATGTGGAGGCATCGAGGGCGGTTGCTGAATGGAACACCCATCATCTACCGGCCATCCGCTACAAGGACTAATAGTCTGCGCCTGTCTTGACATGTTCTTGCCGGTGTAGAAATACTATTAAATCCTGAAAGAGTGTGTCGCTAGTAACTTGCAAAAGCTATCGACACTTCAACATCCTTTGCAAGCAGTTTTTCATGAAATGTACAACCGAAAGAAACCTCATACCGGATCGGCCGTCGCCCGGGTTACCAAGGACCGCGCTGCTCGACAACTTCCATCGACAGTGAAAAGTAGACAAGGAAGATACAGGAATTTGACTTTAGCTCAGTGGAATGTCAGGACACTTCTTGACCGTGAAAGAAGCAAACAGACCAGAGAGACGCACCGCACTCGTGGCGATGGAACTCGCAAAGTATGACATAGACATTGCAGCCTTATGTGAAACAAGAATCTCAGAGTCTGGCAGTCTAAATGACATGGACTATACATTCTTCTGGAGTGGTAGACCAAATGGAGAGAAAAGAGAAGCCGGAGTTGGTTTTGCGATGAGGAGAAACATTGCATCAATGATGATTGAGACACCACTACCAATCAGTGACAGGATAATGTCGATGCGACTCCCTTTGACGAAGAACAACTCGGCGACATTCATCAGTGTGTACGCACCAACTTTGACCAATCCTGATGACAAGAAAGAGGAATTCTACAACCTACTAGCAGAAACTCTTCGGCGTGTTCCCCGTACCGACAAACTCATACTGATGGGAGATTTCAATGCTAGAATAGGGAGCGACTACAACAAGTGGCCATCGGTATTAGGAAAGTATGGAATTGGTAAATGCAACTCAAATGGAGAACTCCTTCTTGCTATGTGTTCAGAATTTGAACTGACAGTAACCAATACCATGTTCAAGCAGAAAGATGAACGAAAGACTACTTGGATGCATCCTCGCTCTAAACACTGGCACCTGATTGACTTCATCATAACAAGACAGAGAGATAAGACAGACTTCTGTAATACTAGAGTAATGCGTGGAGCCAACTGCGGGACTGATCATCAGATGACAAGATCAAAAATGACACTCCATCTACGTCAGAAACACATCAAACAAGGAGCAAAGAAGCCATCCAAGCTCAACACCGCAAAGCTGAGATCTATAAAGGAAAGAGAGAGATTCTAGCAAAAGATATGAACGATGCCTTAGACAGATTTGAGATAGAGGAAGGACATTCCATAGATCAAGAATGGACAGCTCTACAACAAGTGGTCTACAACACAGCAAAGGAATCTCTAGGCAAGCCCGGCAGAAAACACCAGGACTGGTTTGATCCCGGTGACCAAAAGCTACAGCAACTTATAAGAAAGAGAGACCAAGCCAACCAGAAAGTGCTACAGTCCAGGAGCACACGGTCAACAGTTGCAGCTTACAAAGATGCCTGCAGGCAACTCCAACAACATACTAGATCTCTGAAGACAGCCTGGTGGGACAGTAAAGCACAAGAGCTACAGACAGCTGCAGACAGGAATGACATGAAGGCTTTCTACAATGGGCTCAAGGAAGTTTGGGGACCCCAGAAAAAAGGACCTGTACAACTGAAGTCAGCGGACGGGTTGGAAACAATCTCAGACAACAAAAAAGTTCTGGCTAGATGGAGAGAACACTTCCAGAAGCTCTTAAATGTTCCCGGAGAGATTCAGACTGAAGCCCTTGACAACATACAGCAGCGGACCACCAAACACTACCTTGATGAGACTCCATCCATGAACGAGGTGACAAAAGCTATTGCTGGATTGAAAGATGGCAGAGCCCCCGGTGAAGATGGAATACCCGCGGAAGTATGGAAACATGGAGGTACCAAATTAGTGGACAGGCTGCACCAGCTGATATGCAGTGCATGGGATGAAGGTACAGTTCCACAAGCCTGGAAGGATGCAAGTATTGTAACCATCTACAAGAAAGGAGACAGGTCAGATTGCGGAAACTATCGAGGAATCTCTCTGTTGTCCATTGCTGGCAAAGTCTTCGCTAGGATCCTTCTGAACAGACTCTCCAAGCATGTCACTCCAGAAATAGTTCCCGAGTCACAGTGTGGTTTCAGGCCCAATAGGAGCACCATCGACATGATCTTCAGCCTCCGACAGTTACAAGAAAAGTGTATCGAGCAGGACCAGCCACTGTACGTTGTATTTGTAGACTTCACCAAAGCCTTTGATACAGTTGGAAGAACAGGTCTGTGGCAGCTGCTGAGGAAGTATGGATGCCCTGACAAGTTCACATCCATGATTGAGTCGCTGCACACAGGGATGAAGGCCCAAAGTCAGCGATGGAGTGGAAACATCCGATGCTTTTGAAGTTACAAATGGAGTCAAACAAGGCTGTGTACTAGCACCTACTCTCTTCTCCATATTCCTATCAGCGATGCTGGATGAAGCTTTCAGAGACTTGACAGATGGTGTCTACATCCAGTCAAGGCAAGATGCAGACCTCTTTAAGGTCACACACTTCAAGGCAAGAACCAAGAGCATCCAGGTACTGATAAGGGAGCTACTCTTCGCAGATGACAGTGCCCTACTTGCCCACTCACCACAGGAAATTCAACGCATAGTAAATGCCTTCTCGGAAGCATCAAAGAAATTTGGACTGAAGATAAACATCAAGAAAACTGAAGTGCTATACCAACCAGACTCTTCAAAGTCCCAGGAGGTGGATATACTGGTCGATGGTATCAAACTAAATTCTGTCCCAGAGTTCACCTATCTTGGTAGCACAGCAGCGAAAGATGGGCGTATTGATGCCGAAATACAGAGAAGAATTGCTAAGGCCAGTTCATCTTTTGGCAGATTACATCAGAGACTCTGGAACAACCATCATGTTTCATTGAAGGTGAAAGGAAAGATATACAGAGCCATCGTCATATCCACTCTCTTGTATGGAGCCGAGTCGTGGACGGTAAACAGAAGCCATGTGAAGAAGCTTCATGCTTTTATGATGCGGCACCTTAGAACCGTCATGAAAGTAACCTGGAAAGACAAAGTTACCAACAAGGAAATACTTGAAAGAACTGGATTAACACCCATGGAAGACATGCTGATCAGAAAGAACCTTCGATGGACAGGGCACATCATGAGGATGCCGCAAGACCGACTCCCAAAACAGATCCTGTTCTCACAGCTTCCAGTTGGTAGTAGGAAGAGAGGCAGACCCCGACTACGGTTTAAAGATACAGTCAAAAGAAAATTTGAAACGGAGGAACATCAACTTGAATTCCTGGCCAGAGTTGTGTAATGACAGAAGCTTATGGAGATCAGCGGTTGGATAGAACAGAGGAACAGACTTTGTCGCATTGCGACCGTCAGCATAGTAGTAGTAGTATATACATGTACAGAAATTAAGGCATAACATTATTTATGGGTAGCTGTTAAAGAACAATTGTTCTTACATTAAGCAGACCAGTTTATAATTTCCATTTACTGTCAAATATGATATGACTAAACAACAAGTAGAAGAATAGAACAAACTAGAACAAACCCATCATCATCACTATTCCAGAAATCTGAGTTAGAGCCTTCAGCATTTTCTTCCTCCTATAAGATAAGTTTACAGATTTGTTAGTATTTGCACACTTTTACCACATGTATAAGAACCAATTTCTCAAAAAGGTCACTCATATGTACTGAATCATTATTTGCATAAACAAATACAGTACAGGGACATAAGTATATGATCTAACATCATTTTCCTATTAATTTCTATTTAAATTACACTGCAACTTCCGAAAACCGATCCTCATTCAGACCGTTAATTTTGTCTGGTTTTCGGAGGGTTTGGTTTTTTAAAGTTGACCAATTTTGTCCGGTTTTCAGAGGGTTTGGTTTTTTAAAGTTGACCATAAGTCAATAATTCCGGTCAGTTCCGGTTTTAAACACTGGTGATATTTACTGTCCGCTCCTGTTTTTATTTGTACTGTTTACATGTCCTCATACGGGATAATACCTCATGTATCTTTCCCATGTTTTTTTATCTGCCAATTCATACTGGTCACATCATTTGCAAACATACAAACCAACTTTTTTGTTTATTTAACAAATACAAAAACAAACGCCTACATGTACCTATAAAGGTACGTGCCAATTGTAATTTATCAATAGAGAGTCGTGGTCAGTATCAACAAACATTTTGAAGGACGTGAATTTAATTGTCCATGTTTTGTTGATCAATGTTTTAATGAAACAAACTCTATAAAAAGCTGATTCATTTTTGTTGTTTTAATTCATCATTTAACGGAAAATTATTTCTGTAATAATGCATGTAGTGAAGTACATTGATAGTACATACTTGTTTATGTTCTGGTTGGAGAAGTGTGCTATGTATTTTATAGAAAATATTTTAGGTACATTTGTTTAATTTGGATAGAAAACTTTTTTCAAACATCCAGTTAATTAGGTTAATGTGAATCACACAATGACCTGAGGTAAATTACTTGTATACATGAAAATATATAGTGGTGAAATCATCTCTTTCACGGTTGAACAGGTCAGCGAACTCTCCACAGGTAAGGTAGGTATTCGGAGGTTATTATTCGTACAGTAACACATTTTGGCTGGGAAAATTTTACCAGTGTTTAGTATTTAGAGGAATTAGTATTTAGAAGTTATTTTTACTTGAAAATAGAAGGAAAAACTCCAGACTTCGATAACATGATTGGTATCAGGAAGTGATCAGTTTTTAGAATTATCGGTTTTAGGAAGTTGCACTGTATTTTTTTTTTTAAATGATTCTCCTGGGTAGGTTTTTTGACCAATTTCTTTTAAATTTCATTCTCCTAGAGCTTAATTCATTTAGTTTCTTCTCATAAATCAATGATTAATCACTGAGTATTCTGTGATACTCAAATGTCAAGATAAAACAAGTTTTTTCTTGAAAAGATTTACTTGAAGAACAAAGAAGGAAATGTTGTTGCAAACTCACCAAGCAAGAATAAATGTATGTAACTTACTAATTAACAACCAGGTCCAAATACAAATGTTAGAAGGTCAATCTGTATGTATTTAAATATAACTTGAAAATTTTAAGAAAATAGACTTAAAATGAAGTCGCTGGAAACTTTTTCAAAAAGATCATTTTACATAGAAGTAATGGGAGATGACATTTGTTCATAAGCTTATAGCACGATGCTGTACATATACTGATATAGTCTGGATTTTTTTTTTTTTTGTGTGAACTATATAGAATTTTAGTAAACGTTAGGCAGACTGAACAATGAATTGTTTGAATATACCAAATAAAGTACCAACAAACTTGTTATAACATGATACACATCAGAAAATACAGCTTTATAAATCAGTACACTTCAATTATACCTCTTCTTCTGTATCATACAATGCTCTTGTAACCAGTCGATTTCTGGCCGTTTCTTCATTTTCGGGTGCAACTTGAGAGTACCTATGATTTGGTCTGTGTCGCCGCCGTGTTTTGATATGTAGTCCTGAGTCACTGGAATCATGCTGCAAATTAAAAATGGGAGTATGTGCTCAAGTGAACGCCAATGTTGAATAATATACCTTTAATAAATAATCTTTCATGTAAATATAAACTGCAAACATGGACATTTTCATTTGGATATAATCTTTGTGAATTATGCGATGAGAGAAAATTGCAAACATAACCTCCAATCACATTACTTATTTCATAAAAATACATTAGATAATTTACTACTAGTCTTTGGTTTATCCATAAATTAACCAATATTTTGGATAAAACATAAGTTGTCAGAAGAAAACGTAGCTAGCTGCCGGTAGACTTGCATCTCAGATACCATAACTATTTTCAATTTGAAGTAGGTCAAATGGCATTATCTAGGTCACAATGTCAAAGGTCATCATACCATCTGAAAGGGATAACCAAAAGATATGCATGTATGTGAAATATTAAGAGTTCTACTAATAAGTTATAGCTTCCATTAGGGTGTTAGTACACGAACGACGCCTGGGGGTATGACATTAGCTCTCTATACATTTTGTACTGGCAAGCTAAAATGCAAAATTTTCCCCCACTGAAAATATTCATGATTAAGTTAGTTACAAAAAAGGAGCATTACTATGTTTTTTTCACAAAATTTGTCTTTCTTTTTTACGTAAAATTACAAAAAAGAGATATACACAAGCATAAAATTCCTGAAATTCCTATACATGTAATGATAGTTTCTGAAAATTGCTCGAGAAACCCGGTTTGGCAATCATTCATTTGCAAATGATTAATTTGACCTCACTATTTGTTTATGCTTACAACACTGGACCTGACCTAATTTTCACAAATATGAAATAATTTTTTTCTTTTGAAAAATGCAGCTAATAATCCTTTGAAGGGGCATTTTTTTTTTTTTTGGAAAATGCAGGTAATGCTTCTTTAAAGGTCAGGTGAATATAACAAAAGCTTACCAAAAGTGACAACTATTGACTGTGATAATGAAACTTCTATATTCAACTTACATCAATAGACATTGGTTTCTTCTTTCTCTCTGCTAAGAATTTTTTGGTCTCTTCATCTGTATGAGCTATTCGAATGTCTTCATTTCTCCTGTAAGTATGTAATGATTTAAAGTTGATTAAATAAATCCCAGGAAACCCCTGTTTCCAGTAATAAAACAATAATTTTACACATTGTAATTATTTAACCAGTGCTTTTTTTTTTCTCTCAGGTCATCCAGATCTGGATACAAGTTTTTGAATATAATGCTAGTCACTTCTAAAGTTTAAAGATTTAAGGATGGCATTCTTAACAAGAATTCTAAGAGTATATAAATACGTGTGCCCTAACAGTGGAACCATTATGTAGTGAATGGAAAGTAATTACAATACTTTAACCAAAACCTTCACGGTACCATGATGGTGTCTAACAAGGGAACCACTATGTAGTGAATGGCGAACAAGTAAAATACTTAAACCAAAACCTTCACAGTGCCATGATGGTGCTAAGGCCTAGCAGGGATTTTCCACACTCTTTTGGGAATGGGGCCTTGGCCTTTTGATTTTGGAACATTTTATTGAAACTGGGAAATCTAGAAATATACAAAACTGTTTGAAGATACAAGAATTTCTTTATATTCATTGTCATTTGACTTCTACTGCAAATTGGGAAAAAAATGCATTGTTTTGCATTGGGAATGGGGGCTTGTTTCCGCCCCGTATGACAGGGTGGAAAATCCCTGCCCAGTGTAAGATATTCCAGAGATCAATACATACAGGTCATTTGCTCTGCATTTATACTACATAATAATACTTACGATAAAACAGAGGGATCCAATTCCCTCACCACAATCCTTCTACTCCAAGCTGCTATGTCTGACTGTGTGGCCCTTTGGGTTATGTTGCCAAGTGATTGTCTGACACCTTCAGTTTCCCCGCTCCTTCGCATCCCAATACGATGAGCATTTCCCACTGAATTTCAAAAATGTGTGTAAATATAAAATATAATAACAGTAAAAGAGTATATACAGTGGAACCTGTCTTAAAAGACCACCCTTGAAATGTGGTCTTACAAAACAGGTGGTCTTTCAAAAGAGGTTTTATCTAAAGGATTATTTAACTAAGTGGGTTTCATGTGATAATGTGGTATCAACGTGATCCTCTTTTACAGGTTCTAATGCAAAAATGTATCACAAATAACAGCACAAATAAACAAAGGTATTCTTAATCACCTGTCTTGGAACTAAACGAAGTGTAGTTGACAGGAAATGTTTTTGGCTTTGTTTGAATAGTGTTTTACACCATGCGTAAAATTTTTTTTAGTTATGTGGTGGCGACCGACTTTAATGGTGGAGGAGAGCAGATTACAATGTACCAATGAAGAAACAACCAGAATTCAGCTGCCAAAGTTTCTCACAAAATCAATTTAGGTTCCAGTAGGACTCGAACCAGTGCTGACCAGGTGAGAGACTTCATGGTGTCATGTGTGATACTCTAATGACTTGTAGATAACTTAAGAGCCTGCTAAAGTTTGATAAATAGTTTTACACTTGTTTTATGTAAATGGCGTCAGTACACAGATCAGATGTTGTATAGAATGGAAATGTGTTGACCTTAAATACAAATGGCTGACAATGTTTTGATGCAGTGCAACCTCTCTTGTAAGACCACTGTCATAGACGACATCTGTGCATGCTATAATCATACACAGAGATGATAACTACATCCACACAATAAAACAATGGCATCAAAAAGGAGATCATTTGTTGTGAACCAATATGTAGGCCAGGTATAACAACAGCTGGTATGAGGTAACGTTAACTATCAGCTGATGGAAGTAAAATTTGCTTTGTGAGGTCAAAAAGATTCAATAAATAACTATGTCATGCTCTAAAATCAACACCAAATATTGATATATATACATACTTTGTGAATTAGATCTAGCTAATCTTGGAGAGCCCCCTGGTGGTGGTGGACTGTCCAGGGGATGTAATCCCTGAGCTGCAATTCTCTGATCTTGTTCTCTCTGTAACTGTTGAATCATGTTATCTAAACTGGGTCTTTGGATTGGTAGTATTGGTTCAGGCCTTATATCGTCAGTTTCTATATCTCCTACAACTTCCTGAGATCCTGAAACAGTGTTTAATACATAAAGTAGAAGAGATAATGATGTGTCATGTGCGCAAGGATTTTCAGATCTATCATAGGGACCGAAATAACGCCCTATTCCCAATGCAAGAACTGCACATGTTCCCCATTTTGCAGTCAAAATTTCTCAATTGAAGTCAAATAACAATGAATTTGAAGAGATTCTTGTATTTTTCAATCAGTTTTGTGTATTTTTAGATTCCCAATTACAAATAAATGAGGCAAAAGTCCCCAATTCAATAGGCTCAGGCCCCATTTCCAAAAGAGTGTGGAAAATACCTACATGTACAGGTAAAATATACCATTAAATGGTATACAGTCAAACTTGTCAATTTAGTCTGCTCAAGGGAACAGGCACTTTTCCTATCCTTCTGATGAGACAATAAAAACCAAGGTCCTGTGTCACAGTAGGTGTTGGCATGTTAAAGAACACTCAATGCTCAATGGCTGTAAGTGCTGAGCATAGGCCAAAATTTGAAGCCCTTTACTGGCATTGGTGTCGTATCCATATGAGTTGGACAATACAACAACAACAATCAAGGGAACACGCAAAAATAGTCATTATAGACAGGTGGTCTTTATAAAGAGGTTCAATCAATATAAATAGATTAACAAAGTTTATGTTTCAATGGCCTTAACAGACAGGTGTCCTTTATAAAGAGGTAGCATTTAATACAAGTTTGACTGTCATTATCAAATCATTATATATTCAAATAAAAAATGTACTGAAACTGAAATTTTACCAATGGCAGAAGGAAATTCAATTAAGGGTCGTGGGGTAATTTCAAGCAAGGGGAACAACCATACTAAAATAGGACATGGTGATCCCTAGAAACACAGACAATCTGTGTCAGTATTCGAAGGTTTTATGTACTTTTCTTTTAATCCTATAATCCATCAAAAGGTATCTTAACAAAAGAAGAAAAATGAGTGAAGTAATGTTGTTTATAAGCAAAGGAACAAATTAAAATTTGTCATATATTCACAGAAACATGAAATCAAATGCTTTATTTACCTTCTTCATTGACCTGCATTTGTGGAACCAGTTGTTCACACCTGCAGTTCTCTCTACCAGGTACTAGTTTTTGTAACGCAGGGGGATAGGGATTACCATCTATGTCAACCAGGAATGGCGGGGGCATCAGATGGGGTGGTTGTTGAGTTTGTTCATCAAGCACATAATTATTGGCATCTCTTATCAGCGGTCTGTAGTCTGTGTGAAAGAACACTTCCGGAGGAATCTGAAAATAATTGAATTCATAATTACATTTCAGGGCTCACTGTCATTAGCCAATGTAGCCATTGACTGATTTTTTGGCAAAAAAATTCTAATTGGCTAATTTTCTGGCTATTATTTTTGTTCATGTTTCATGTGTATGGTACATGTACTGTTATTCAAAACAGAAAAAAAATATCACATGATCACACTGGAGACAATTGCATTTGATAATACATAAAGCATGATTAAGGGCATACTTGATTGGTAAATGCAGATTTATACAAAAGAATTTCCCAGTCAAGTAAATTTCTAGACTTGTAAATCGTATGTACCAGGTACTGTATACAGGGAAATTTTCGCCCCTGTTTTATTTTCGCCCTCATCATCAGTGGGCGAATTCAAAATGGTAAATAAATCTATTTTTGATAATAAAAGTCTGGCCGAATTTAAAACGGGCAAAACCATTTGCAAGTGCATTAGGGCAAAAATAACCCTGTATACAGTATATAGTTTAAATTTGTCCCCATGTTATGTACAATTAAAAAGATATTTGGTATCAAAATTCATTGACCTGGCTAATCAAAATTTCAATTGGCTAAAAAAAAATCTTGGTTGGCCAGTTTTCTGAGTCCAGGGTGCGCCCTGCATTGTGTAATTCCCTAAACATTGTAGAAAATCATCCTACTCATATTCATAGGAAAATAAACAATAAATCAATCCATCAAAAGTAAATTAAAAATATAACTAGGAAACCTGAATGTTTACAATTGAATAATCTCTAAAGGAAGTGGATATCTAAAGAGTAAAGATTTTTCAGCATCACTACTGTTCAAGTAAAGACCATCAGAAATGATAACTTACTTTTTTATGTTTCTCATCAGAACCAAACCCAAACAGGAGAAGATGCCCATGAGAATCTGTCGCTGCAAAGCTTAAACCATCCAAACAGAATTTACAGTCAAACACAGCTCCGTGTCCCTGTCCTTCTATCTGTAAATAAAACCACAAATAATGTCAAAGTTTAACTGTTCTTGATCTAGCTTCTTTAATGATTAAAAAAAAAGAGTACCTGCCTTCTGCAAGTAAACTGAAAGAGCTGTCAGACAACAATTTGTAAAGACAGTACTAGTACCGAAATATTTGTTGTGAATTTTTTTGTTTTATGGTGTTTTGTACCAAACTCAACAATTTTCTATTATACAGTGACAGCCAGTTTTTAGTTTACAAGGAGATCGAGAACTTGATTAAAAAAAACAAGTAAATTGGCAAACTTCCTCACAAAATCAGCTTGTTTCATTAAGGCTTGGACCCTCATTGATTAGATAGGGATTTTATGCTGCTTATAAGACATATGTTATTTCTATTTTTTAGGAGAAAAAATCATGTGTTTGATAAATAAGTATCCCAACTTGTGAGTTAAGCTATACATTTCTGCTGGCTAATTTACATAACTTCTACTCCAGAAAATATTGAAAAGGCTGAGTAACCACTTAAGAGAACATCTATTTACCAGGAAATGCTATGCTCTAACCACACAGTAATGTATATACATGTATGTACTATACGTGTAGTAGATTCCTTGTGTTTGTTTAAATGGTTTGTTCAAACTCAACATTTTGTCAGTTATGTGGTCAGGGTTCAACATTAAGGTTCGTCCAGTTGTCCAGGATAAGTCCAATTTGTGTTTGGACAAGTACATGTTAGTTCTCACTTGTCCAAATGGACAAGTGAAATTGTTGAAGATAAAACTTAAGTTTATTTTTGTTAAACACAAAACAATATCTTGAAATGTTACATTGATTTTCAGACAAGTCATTTTTGCATTCGGTTCAGATGAGACAGTAAAACTGGAGGTCCCGTGTCACAGTAGTTGTCGGCACGTTAAAGAACCCTCACTGCTCAATGGCCGTAAGTGCCGAGCATGGGCCAAAATTTGAAGCCTTTCACCGGCATTTGGTGACGTCTCCATATGAGTGAAATATTCTTGAGTGGGATGTTAAACAACAATAAACAAACAAACAAAGAGATCACCTGCACTCTGCAAGTTAAGTAGCAAACATTTTCACAAAATCAGTTGGGGTTCCAGAGGGATTCAAATCCACATTGACTTGAAGTGAGAGACTTCATGATTAAAAGTGTGATGTTATAACCACTTGCCCATATAGACCCTGTGTGCAGATGAAAGTATACATAAACAACATGTGATAGTGATGATATTACTACAGTGCTAGATTTACAATTACAAAATTAACCTCACCATGTTAAAGAATGTTTTTATCTTAGTTCCACTAAAGATGTCCCAAATGACGACATTTCCATCATGTCCAGCACTCAGTAAGATTCTAGGCTCAACTGGATTGTTTTCAAGTACAAAAACTTCATCTTCATGGCTCTGTTTCCAAATAGATAACACAGGAAATAATATTTTTGTAGAAATGTCACATAATTGGAAAATAAACAAAGATGTTGGCCTTAGTAAACTTTTTTTTTTTAATTTTGATATGTATATTTACATTTCTGATGAGAATTAAAATTAGTGGGCAAAACTGCTTAAAAATATTTGTGGTTTAGGGCTTTATAGATGAGTCGGTCAGGTCACATCGAACATATTCTTCTTTTTTTGTGGCCCAAGATAAAATGTTTCTCAATAATGAAAGTGTAGATCAAATGTATCCCTTATAAATACAATGCTGGTCTCCAGTTAGAGGCATAAAAGATACCAAGTCTGCAGGGATTTATTTTCTAAACAAAATTTTTTATTTCATTTAGATCAACCATAACATGCCAGGCCATCTTGCAATTCAATACCTTTTACATAATTTTCTGTAGTAGTAATTATATTTTCACTTTATCTTTTCAGTAACCATAGTAATTACTTATCTATTCAGAAATCAGGACAAAAAAAATTTTGGTCACAGAAGCATTAAATTTATACAATTTGCTGACATTTCAGTAAACAGCTACATCACATCTGCTGATTTTTCAGACAACTTTTATTTGTTACCTTCAGGATATGACAGAGTTTTCCCGTGTGTGAGTCCCAGACCTTCAGAGAGTAATCTGTGACAGCTGTTATCACTAATGTGTCATCCAGATTCCACGCTACCATGGTAACATTTAACTTTGTTTTGGTATCACCGGCCTCTTCACTGGAATTACTGAAATATAAATGACAAACAGAAACTTTAAACATTCTCTTTCACATGTTTTCATTTACTTGCAGAAGGCCAGGGGTTTCTCCCGAGTAGATTGTAACCGAGTGCAATGAAAGATTGTATATTTCATGTAAATAGAAATGTTTTATTATAGAGCAAATGATAAATAGAATTTTATGAAATTTTGTAAAAGAGATATCTTTGAAATAAATCAGAATTCTAGAGAATCCTGAAGTAAAATCTACCTTTTTTTGGAGTACTGAAAATCTCAGAGGCATTTTATGAGAACCCAGTTAATAAAAATCTGCTTTATAACTTAACTTTTCAAAGAAATAAGTGTAATAAAAGAACTTTATACAAAAAAAAATTATACTACAATTAATTTTTACAACAATATTTTACCAGCAAATGAACATCAGAAGGTATGAAAAACCTAACAGATAAGATCTGAATTCATTACTTACTTCTGAAGTTTTGTGGACATCTGAAGCACAATTGCTTTCCACTCTTGTCTAAAATATCGCCAAATTCTGGCTGTTCCATCACGACTTCCACTGACGAATCTCTGGCCAGTATTGCTGTAACAGATACTATCAACTCTGTCCTGAAATTAAAAATGCAGGATAATTATTGTTACAAACACATAAATTCATATCAGTGATTTTTAGAGTCAGACATGAGAACAGGAAATTATTTTGAGGATTCACGTTTCACTGCTATACATGTATATGACATCACAATGTTTTGTTGACCAACTTCGATGCACTAGTAAAACTTTATTGTTTACACATTTTGTATAATAATAATATAAAGAGACATTTTTTCATTGTTGTTTCTTACTGTGAAGCTTCCATTTCTGACATGGGAATAGCGATAACTTGTCAGTTTTTGTAAAACAGTCACAGGGTAACCCTTAAATACCAAATTTGGTTAAAGTTTACAAAATGAAACTTAAGTTATTTGACAGAAACTGAATATTACAAACAGACAAGCAACAGATCAAGAATGATACCCTACCACCATGTTCTCTCAGTGGCATAAAGAGGCATTACTATTTCTATACATTGGCATTATTGAGCTCAAAGACAAAATTACATACTGTATGAGCTTCTAATTCACAAATTTTCTCAGAGGTTTTTCCATGTATGAAGTAAACTCTAATCACATGATCAGCACTTCCTGTGGCTAGAAACACACCACCCGGGCTGTAGGAGGAACACAGCATCTGCGCTCCAGCTCTTGATCTTTCTATATACTTTGAAGGTTTGGGACTGAAAAAAAGAATTATCATTTGAATGTATCAACAGAATCACACATATCAAATTCTTTGAATAATTTCTTCATACTGGTGAAAGACCAGTAGCCAGCTAGGACCAGTAGCCTGCTAGGACCAGTAGCCAGCTAGGACCAGTAGCCAGCTAGGACCAGTAGCCTGCTAGGACCAGTAGCCAGCTAGGACCAGTAGCCTGCTAGGACCAGTAGCCGTCTTTAGTATGTATCACAACAATAATTTTTTACCTTCATTTTGAGAAAAATATCCAACAGCAGATGATTGATTTAGCTAAACAAGTCTTACATAATCACAAAAATCATGTAATTGTTTATTATATGAATTTTTGGTTTGATATGCTCGCCAAGTAGTTTAAAAAGTTGGTTCATTGGAAGGCCATCGAGGTGGGGTATTGTTTTTCTACTTTTCTTTTGAATTTTGATATGTATATTTAACAAAATTTCTGGTTTTTGATAAAAACAGTGGCCCAATGGGTCTTAATGGTCACATGATCAAAACATGATACAGTAAGAACAGGCTGATCATTGGTGCCTAAGAAGATCTTTTAAAGATGCACAAACTTTAGGCCCTTTTTGAAGCCCCTATGGATCCTAGCACTTTTTTGGCAGCTTTCATAGTTGGTGTGTGTTTGAACATATCATATGCAAAGTCTGCGAATCTGCATCTTTATAATAAATCAGTTTCTGCCATAAAAAATTGTTCCATTCTCTACCACTGAACACAATTACAAAAACAAAACAATGCATACTCGAAAGAGTTGGTGGTCACATCCCAAAACCAAAAGCACACACATCCATCTCCACCAGTTGAGGACAATATCCGTGTTTGACCACGTGCTTGAGGACAAAACTGAAAGAATCAGAACATGACTGTAATGGAAACAAATACAATACACTCAAATACCAACAAAGGAACTTTTATATCATCTTAAATATTGGTCAGATGTGAAAGTACTTAATGATCATAAGTTATAATCGACCATGCTTTTTTTGGTTTGTTTTGGTTTGTTTAATGTTTCACATACCACCAGAATTTTTTACTTATATGGTTATGTCATCAGCTTTAGGTGAAGTGCCACAAACTTTGACCTGTGCTATGGACTGACACCAATGCAGTGGGAGTTTATGTGCCATGTGTACCGTGACACAGGACCTCAGTCTTAAATCTCATCTGAAAGACCTGTGACTTTCACTTCATATACCAAGCGTTTGACAAAAGGACAATCACTACCATTTTTTAAAAGTCTTTGGTATAACCCACTACTGAGTATTGAACCTAAGACCTTCTGCTTACAAGTCCATGAATGTCAGTGTAATTTATCACATCTTCATTGGGTTCAATTTACTTTGTAGAAATATATAATGTAAGTCCATAAGTAATTGATATCACAGGTAAAATCTATTGAATGTAATTAGACCTCAGTCAATATATCATTATTTTTTTACTTTGCATTAGTCAAAATACACAAACTCAAACTGAACAAGACACAAGTGAGTTTACTAAGTAATAAGAAATGACAACCATTTAACATTTAAGATCAGTTTTAGAGGCTGTGGAGAAGAAATAATTTATTCACCTGTAACGATGTGATCATTCCTGTGTGGCCGTGTAATACCGCCACGGGTGCTTTAGTTCTTAGACACCAAACCCGGATCATCTTATCACAGCTACCCGAGGCAAGTAAGGTGTTTTCATAGTTAACAGCAATATCAGTAATTTCTGAGTTGTGCCCCCTTAATGTGGCCAATAATCTTCCATTTACTGCTCGCCATATCTTAATTAAAGCATCATCGGCACCCTTTGAAATGAAAACAAAAGTGAGTAAAGAATTTTTATACACATGTAGGAGATTCGGGGCCTTACATTACATAAAACACAAGAAAAGAAAACTTTTCCAAACAATTATAGGCAATTGCAAATCTATCAAATACACAATACAAAAGCATGATTTCATAGAAATAACTACTGTATACCTGTAGAATTTCACTCCAATTTAATTTTTGCCATTTTCACCCTTAGAGGAAGATGACGGTGAATTTAAAATGAAGCCAAAATTTTCAAGCTAAATAATTGCAGCACAGCAACACATGAGAATTTGGTGATTTAGGGTGAATTCAAGTCGGGGTGACTTCGGTTTTCTGTCATAAAGGGCGAAAATAACCATAGACGAAAATTTCCAAGTATACAATGTACAGTATGAAAATGATTGGTCTGGATTTCAAGGGCATTTTCTGCACTGAATGGCAAATTAGTTATTTGTTACAGAAGCGTGTTGTGAGTTCAAAGTTCAAAAAGTGAGAATTAATGTGAGCAAAAGAAGATGAATAAAAGGAAAAATTTACATAAAATTATTCATGAAACTGAAACTAAAATATGAAACATTGATCATGAAATTGATAAATGAATAAAACCAAAATTTATTTTTCCACATCACACAAGTAATTTTGGAATGAATAAAGATTTTTGGACTGACAAGTTGTATAAGTTTGTTAGTCCAAATGTCTGACACATTTCAAAAGTTTTCAACATCTCTAAGAAAATCCAGTAAAGTTGTTCATATCATAAATATAAAAAGACCAGTCCTATTGTACATATCATAAATATAAAATGACCAGTCCTATCGTATACATCTTAAATATAAAATGACCAGTCCTATCGTACACATCATAAATATGAAAAGACCAGTTTTATCGTACACATCATAAATATATAATGACCAGTCCTATTGTACATATCATAAATATAAATTGACCAGTCCTATTGTACATATCATAAATATAAAATGACCAGTCCTACTGTACATTTCATAAATACAAAAAGGCCAGTCTTATCATACACATCATAAATATAAAAAGTCCAGTTTTACCGTACACGTCATAAATATAAGAAGTCCAGTTTTACCGTACACATCATAAATATAAAAAGACCAGTTTTATCATACACATCATAAATATATAATGACCAGTCCTATTGTACATTTCATAAATACAAAAAGACCAGTCTTATCATACACATCATAAATATAAGAAGTCCAGTTTTACCGTACACATCATAAATATAAAAAGACCAGTTTTATCGTACACATCATAAATATATAATGACCAGTCCTATTGTACATATCATAAATATAAAATGACCAGTAAAGCTGTACATTGTACATACCGTAAATATAAAATGACCAGTCCTATCATAGGAAATGCAATACACGGCTGATAAATGGCCAAGTTTCCTGGCATGCATCGACACTTTGCTGTACATGTGGTTTGGACAAGCATGACTTGTTATGGCTCTGCCAGACATTTCTCGAGCTTTCAAGACATGCCCTAAAATGATGAAGTTAAAATTCATTTTAAAGTGATCTGAAAATAAAGTATTGGGTCTTCCTTAGACAAGTAAAAACACAAGACAGTTTTGTATTAAAATTAAAGAAATAAATCAAAATTTTAACCAGCTCTCAAAATTCAATCTTTGGGCTGAGTAATAAGAATGAAATTATAGAAGTTCTATAAATCAGATCTGACATTTCTGCAGAATCAAATATATTTATATCACTATAGTTAATTTCACAAATGTATCAGTTACCGAGTCAGGGTTGTCTTAGAAAATAAAATGATTTCCAATTTTTTTATTTGATTTATGTTTAATGCCACGCTCAACAATTTTTCAGTTCTGTGTTTGTGGCTAATTTCTAATGGTGGAGGAGCGTGCCTGTTTACAATGCACCCTGGAAGAGACCACCAAACCTTTCGCAAGCAAACTGGCAAAAAATCAGCATCGGTTCCAGTGGGGCTCGAACCTGTGCTGACCAGAAGTGAGAGACTTCATAGTTTTAAGTACAATGCTCTAACCACTCGGCCATGGAGGCCCTCAAATCTTGGACAAGAGGTGTTAGAGTTAAGTATGATATCCTCAAAGTCACAACAAATCTTATTCTAAATCAATGTATGTGTATAAATATATATCTGTATTCCTCAACAACAACAACAAATAATAAAAGATTGTGATCTATGTCTTACCAACAGATGGGCACACAAGATTTCTGGGGGGATGTAAGGGCTGTTGATGATGAAGTACTACATGTGTTACAGGACGCCATCTTGGATGCTCTATTGCTGCAAAAGAGAAACTGTATTTAGTAACAGACAGATATATTTATAACAATGTCCACTTTATCATAAAACATTTCTCAGTTGTTACCAGAATAGTACAAAATAATTGGCCTTAACACAGTGACATGATTTTCCTCATTTATGTACCATAAACTCAGTTTTCTGTGCAATCTCTCATTGTCCCTATAATGGTAATTTAAAAAATGCCTCTGCCTTCTGTGTTTGGTAAAATTTCACCACGTAAAGGCAAGGCTATACAAAAATAATTAATTGTTCGGATTTTAGGGGGGATATGAAGTGAGCTAGCAATTTAATTTTTTTTTTCGGAGGCAAGAGATTTTTGTAGAGGTGAGCCGACAAGATTTCTTTTTTAATATACATGTATATCTTTTCAATCTAAGTCACATTTCAGTAGATTAGGGGGAAGACTTATTTCATATGAGGAAACAGCTTGTAAAAATGGATTATTTATCACATTTGAATGACATATAGTGGAAACTGAACTAATAGTAGAGCTATTGTCGAGAATGAGATTAGCATCACAATATTGGCAAATTTTTACGATATCATTGCGATAATATTGCAATATTCCACAGAATTATATTCAGTAGTATTCTTGCCCACTATGCCAATTAAGCAGTGTTTGTTTGTTGTTTATCACATGTTTATATCCTCTCAGTAATTCTTCTGCCAATAATGTGCAAGGCTCCTACTGGGCCATTTTTGCACATAATTAGGCAGACACATAATAAATGTACAAAAAAAAAGGGGGAGGTCCACAACAATGTTTGTGATCTGTGTTTCTTTAGGTCGCTTAAGTGCATAATACAAGTAAAGACCCTTCAACTGTAACTGTGATCTTGTGAATTTGAGTGGCAAAATGATACAGATACCTGCAAAAACATAGATGTTGTTACAGTAACTGATTGTTTCTCGGTGTCATTTTCCAGGAATCTGTATCATTTTGCAACTCAAAGTTACAGGACAGCAGTAACAGTTAAAGGGTTTATTATATTGGATTCAGCGATATCGTGATGCTTAAATATTATATTGTCATCAGGTCTTCAGTATCTGGATTTATTGTGATTGCAATATGATAACAGCTCTATCTACTAGTAACATAGTTAGTGTAATATAAATGTACATGGTTCTAGCGAGGAGGCTATATTTGTAAAAAGTTGATGAACAGGCAAAAAAACTACAAAAACTTTAATAATAAAAAGAATGATAAAAAACAGGTTACAGCTTACATTCTTTGGTTCTTAGTAATGACTGGCTGCCAGCCCCTAACAGAGACTGTACACCACAAACACTTGGTTTAACTTCCTTGTCAAGCAATGGTCCTAAACGTTGACAAATCCTCAACAGATGATCCGACGTAATATGACGATTCAGATCCACCTAGTGATGCAAATGAATGACCACAATAAAAATAACGTCACATCTAAAGACAGTGATAAAATAATGTTACATAATACATCTAAAGACAGTGATAAAATAATGTTACATAATACATCTAAAGACAGTGATAAGAATACATCAGCCAAAGACAGTACTGAAAATTTTATGTCAAATCTATAGACAGTGATAAAATAATGTTACATAATACATCTAAAGACAGTGATAAGAATACATCAGCCAAAGACAGTACTGAAAATATTATGTCAAATCTATAGACAGTGATAAAATAATGTTACATAATACATCTAAAGACAGTGATAAGAATACAGTAGTAAAATCTAAGAACAAAAGCTTTGAAATTTAATTTTTATTGGATTTTAGATAATTTTTCAGGCAAAACAGAGGCTTAGTTTCTCCTCTGTCTCTTGTTTGGGGGGTCCATGGGGCTTCTTTAATTGTTCTCTTCCACATGCATATAATTTATAAAATTCTTTTTATTTCAAAAAATGTTTGCTTACATCTTCCATTTGGGGGGGGGGGGGGCAGGGGTGTAAGTATCTGGGGTTTTTTTTAGGTTTTTTTTTTAACAATTTCATTTCTAATATCAAAATTTGTCCATATAACAAAAGGCACATGACATCAGGTACATGTACTATGCCATTGCAAAAATTATAACAGTAAAAATCATGACAGAAGAAATTAAAAGATTACCAGGTGGAGGAAGAGCCCCTCTGACAAAGAAAGGTAAGTATCTGTTAACATATTTAGATCTACATACATGTATACAAATTTTTTCATAAACATTAAGGTTACAGGACCCTATCCCAAAAAGGGTCTATTAACCCTTGAACATACTTCCAGATATTCCTGGAACAGTAAAGGCATCTTATGATCTAGTTTACCAATCAAATTTGATCATTGTACAGGTTTTTTCTATTGTTTCCCAATTCAAAATCCATGTGTTTTTTCCCATTTCAATGAAAAAATCGTAATTTTCTGTACAAAATGTGACAATAATGAAAAATAAGTTATTGCATGGTTGTGCATTTAAAAAAAGAGATTCCATTAGTACATTTAAATTTACCTGTGTGCTATAACTATTTTCCACAATCTACACAAACCAACATTACCACATTTCCCAAAATTTACAGAAAAGGCCTTGTTACTAATGAGTAATGTAAGAGATTCTCTTGATACATCCTATCATTTGAATATAGCCACATACTTACCAAGTCTCCCCCATAAATAGGGAGACTCCCTATTTTCATGTAAAATTTTGATAATTTCTTTTAAAAAAATTGTATATCTCCCCCATGAAATTTTTTTTATTTTTCCATTAACTTTCACTAAAATTTTTAGCCTCCCCATGAGATTGAAAAATCTCCATATGAAAATTTTTCAACTTTGGCAAGACCATAGGCCTAATTGCATGTAGCCTACATGTAACAATGCAAACCTGAACCCCTGTCCAAATCATATAAAATGCATGATTTAAAATAGTAAGATCAAATTATAAAAAAATAAATATTAATAGAACTTTTTACCAAAAAAAAAATATCACGACTAAATCTACGCGTATAAGGTGTACCTGTTTCTAAATCTACAAACTGCGCGAATCAAGCAGTCATGGAATTCCCCCTTCCAGGTCGATTTCTAAATATAGTAACAACACTTGATATCAATACCGGCCAATCCCATTCGCTGTTTTTAAAAGGTCGTGTGACATCACAAGCATGACCTTGTGCATTTGATATGATAATCTGTCTGGAAAATTTATTAGATTTTATGCTAAAAAGCACAGAATCATTAGTGTTATTGATCTAACGAACACGTAAATAAAAATATTTTGAAAAAGTTACAAAAATCTCATTAAAAAGGCATAGATATTGAACAAACATTTATTCCTTGAAAAAATTGTAGTTTATCAAAAATCACATTTTCACGTTTTTCATAAACTTACCAAACTGTCATAACTTCTTTCGTGTTCTGTGCCTTCCCAATCGATTCTTTTTGGTAAAAGCTGACAAAAAATGAATTTTGAATATTTCAAAAATTCCGTGCACCTACCGGATAAAAATCATAAATTCACATTCTATGATAAAAGCGAATCTTAAAAACTCATTTCTGCGATCGTAATAACCAGAAAACTCCGTAAAGAGCGCGTAATTTGGATGAGAAAAGTATTCAACATATCCGAGATACTCACCTTGTATTCTTCTAGTTCTTTGCGTAATGCCTGAAAAAGAGAACACAATTCAGTCAGATATTGTTAAACAGATAACATATAAAATATCAACAAGAATGTCACCCACCTCAGCAGCCCCTCTACAGGGTCCAGCGGACAGAAATCTGGCGATGATGAAATACAGCTCTGAAAAAGAAAAACAAAACAGTGAACTGTCGGGTGCCTCGAATAATGTAGCAATTAATCCGATGCCACTAGATAAATATCCAACCTGATGTAACAGACGAAGAGTTTTGACTCTGTTGAAAACTAGATGACATATTTCAAATATATATAACCCACAAGTTTCTTGTTTCGCTTCGAGATAATGGGCGAACCGATTCGTTAACCAGTCGCCATATTCACGTTTAATTTTCTACCATTGATCACGAACGCTTCATGTAAGTTCACTACGGCGGAAGAATATCATGAGAACAACATCGTCGATATACAGCAAAAAGTTGTTCATTGAAGTTTGGAACATTATATTTAAACGCGTAACTTGTTATTTTTAAAATAAATAAACTTGAATTATTTAAGCGATGTAGAGGTCGTATGGAACTATATTGTTAGCGGATGTATAAATTTTATCTCTTCTTCTCGGGCGATGACCTAGATTTGTATGTCGACGTCATCACATAGGATAACTCCTCGCACTTGTTTAGAAAAGGTCTAGTTTCCCCGATGAAGCTCTATTTCTAAATTTTGAGAGGGTAAGTATTCTTGATAGTTATACTAAATATAAATTACTTGTAAAGGAATATCAATTTGCAGCTGTACAGTCATCAAATGCGTAATAAACTGTGGTTGATGTAAGTACCCGACTCCTCTTGTCATATGGTCCATGTATATCTACACCGCAGTCACCGATTGTGAATACTTTTGTCTTTTAGTATGTTTATTGTTGACACTGACAGATGACAATATAATTTGACAGCGATCAAAATAAATAATTGAAACAGGAATTCTTTAATTTATAGACTGTAATGTTTAAGATTATGTTCTATAGTCTATGATTGATGATAGATCTAATAGACGACTGCGGACTGGCCTATTGAAGGATGCCTGGACGAATGGTGGATTTCTTACCTGATTTTTTCAAGATCACATTCTTTCCATCTAGGGCTACTGGTCGGCTACTGCATTATTTCGGCTAATTAGAACACGATTTTTTGAATTTTTTTAGATCAATCATGAGATGATGGACATGTTTATAAAAAAGAAGAAATAATATATTGCCATGGTACACAGTAAAAACAAATTCTTACCATACTGTCCATAGCCAGCTTCTGGTCCCCAACCAGTATACCTTTACTTGATGCAATCTACTGTAGATGTTAGAATGTAATACACAATGTATTTTGATTACTTGAACATGTTATATCTGTACTGCCGTGGTAAATGTTGAAGAAGATAATTAAATATCAATGGCAATTAATATTACTAAAAAATCTAGTTTTTGTTTGTGTTTATTAAAGATTGATATTTAAAATGGATTTGTTCCTGTCAGATACTTAAATCAAAACTTTAAGATTTGTCTAGCAATAATCAGAAATATAATAACAGATGCCGAAATTGCAAGCTATTTCCAAATATTATCACAGGGGCCAAACTTACCTGACACACCCACACATCTTAATTGGAGATGAATTTTTTTTAAAAAAAATACATTTCAACACTGTTTATAGTAAAAAGAAACATTTAATGTGATGAAATTGTAAAAAATATTGAAATTGATTTATTCTTGGAGACACATGCATTTCATAATTGCATTCTATATTATTTAGTGCTATTGTTTGTCATTAATTACTTCTGAAAGTTTGACTGTTTCCCCATGAGAAAGTTTCCCAATTTGTCCAAAAGTGGCTTGAAATTATCCCAGATGTGCAATTTTCCCAGTTGGTCATAGTCTCTGTAGTAAATGTATGTGAAAATTTGAAACATTATTTTTTTTTTATATCATGAAAGCACTTTTGAGATCTTGACTGATGGGACTCAATCATGTATTCAGTTGTCATTTGGAATATTTCAGTTATACATGTATTAACTTCCAAACAGGTAAATTCATAAAAAAAAGTCCTCTACTGCCTTCCATACCAGGCAAGTCGTAAATTCAAATAGCTGTCATGTTTATGAGGATTTTGAATTACGAAACATACTTAAAGAATATTTGCATCTTTTAGAAAAGCTATAAAATAGTTAGTAGATTGCCATTTTAGGGACTAACAATTTGAACCAGCAGCTGATTTTGTAACTACAGTGGAACTTGTCTTTCTTCCCTCTAACTCAAAATCCTGGATTCAACCTGGCTTTTGTCTGTATATCTTGGATTTTTTATAATTTGGACTTTCAGCTTTGTATCATGTGTTGTGTTTGATCTACATATCGCTAAAGATATTTTCATGTGCATTTTCTTAGCACCTATTAAATGTGAAAATTAATTTGCAAACGAAATAAATTTGCATTGGAAGTTTACAATTTTCCCATGTGTTATTCTTAGTCGTGGGAATGGGGATTAAGGGGGGGGGGTGTCCCCACTGTTTTTCTCCTACATTTTTAGCTCACCTGAGCTGAAGGCTCAAGTGAGCTATTGTGATCACTCCCCATCCATCGTCTTGCATCCGTCCATTTTTGACTTCTTCTCTGAAACCACTGAAGGGATTTTGACATAACTTGACAGGAAGCAAGTGCTCAAGGTTCTTTACCAAGTTTGTACTTTTCAGCCAGATTGGCCCAGGGGTGAATCCAGGGCAGGACAGAATAGGTCCCAAAAGGTACCCCTTTTGAAATATCTTCTTCTCCATTCACATTTGTAGATGGTTCTCAGGTTAGCGATTGAGGCCCTCTTAGGCCTCTTGTTTTCATATTATCATCACGTCTGGAATCTAGAAAAAGGCTTCCCAGAGCTCTTAAATTAGGGCCTGCCAAAATTTCACACCTCCCTACACTCGACGATAACATTTGTATAAAAAAAATCATATTCTTCCTAGCCTCTAACTTGAAACCCTGGATCCACCCTGGCTTTGTCTATATATTTGGGAGTTTATGAATTTGGTTTGCCCAACATATCGGTGAAGATTTTTTTGTTTTCTCAGCATGTGACGAATATTAAGTTATTTCTAAACAATATTTGCATCCATTCAAATAGCCTGGGATCTTAGCTCACTGATGCTAATGCTGTCAGTATAGTCAGGTGGAATACAATCACTTTGATTAACTGTTTGGGCAAGATTACCTTTTCCGTCGCACTGAATTGTGGGATAGCATCAATCATAACAAACATGGTGCCCCCATAATCAATCGGTGTGATACGAGAATTTACAGTTTATTATACGCTTGATGTATGCACTATTTGCACTCAATCATTGTAGAAATACACAATAAAGATCCCACAGACATAAGCAAGTAGATTGTTTACGATTGTTGCAAGAATCTGACGTGATAGCCTGTTTGAATACAGAGAATGGATACCGCCATTTTCTCTGTTTACTAATAATAATATTGGCATGTGCATTTCTATATCCAATATCTTGGTGACATGATAATTTTCAGTCCTGTTTTGTGCTGATAACTTGGTCACGTGGATTGTATTACACCTGGGCCTATCTATGAAGTAAGATTGGGCCAGGAACCCAGGCTACCATTCAAACATTGAATTCTTAGTCTGCCTTTCATAATGTAGGCCTATGCATTGCATCACAATAAATATCAAATTACATATATTTCACCAGCCTCAAAAACACCAACTATTTAAAATTTCTCTAGATCCACCACTTATGTATATATTTATTGCATAATCAAAAGGCACATGAAAACAATATTCTATCGACAAAAACATTTTCATAAAAAAAAATCCCCCCCCCCCCCCCACTTTTGGTTTGCTTCCAATGCCACTGAGTTTACTTGCAACGGCCTTTGGTCTCTTCCTGTGTTCAATGTCATTGGGTCTCCTCTCCACCATTGATAAACTGGCCACCATCATATAACTACAACATCTTGGGGTATGGCATAAAAATTAACTGATTCAAACAAACAAAAATACATTGCCAAATGTTTATAGACAAAACAGTCATGATCCATTTCCATAACAACCACCCACTGATGGTAAACTATATAGGTACATGTAAGGCCCGATTTTAAGCTGTTTTTTTTTTTCTTTTAACATGACTTGATTTTCATCAATAGACATTTTTCAAGCTGTTCCATTCCGTCATGGTTCTTGATAATCGTATGTAGCTTTAGAGAAAAATGTGGGCTACTTCACTTCTGGTTAAACTGTTTATCATATTTACATGTATATGATCTGGAATCTAAATATTATGCAGAGATACATTGTAGGTTCTATATTTGAAAAGCAGCGTCAGCCTACAGAAAAGTGATGACAATGGTATTCTTTACATGTGAGAACATTTATCTAAACTTTATTCTTCACAAATGAACTGAAATAAGATAGTAATGAATGTTGTCAATGTAAATATTACAAAACCAGAAGTGACATTGCCTGACTTAGTGTTGTAATAATGTGATCCAAGTACAAACTATTCTGACAAAACTGAACAGAATCAAAAAGGTCTATTCAAATTTTAAAACATCAATGCTGCATGTTCAAGTTGTGACATAATCCCATGTAATTATTTATCTCGCTCAGCAAATCAACAGAATGTCCTGGTTCCCAGAAAAGGACAATTACCAAACATCATGGATACATCGGATGTGCACCAAAGTGCTAAAAACTGGCCCAGTTCCAAAGCACATAGCTATAATAATGGATGGAAACAGAAGATTTGCTGTGAAGAATAGTATGGAGAGAGCTGAAGGACATTTACAAGGTTTTAATAAACTGTCAGAGGTAGGATGCTTTTTATGGCTTTCACATTTTAACCTTAACTGATCAACCCCTGAAGTCACATTTGGACCTATCCATTTCAAAGAATGGTTAAGTCCACTGCCAAAAGTTAATGGTGTATGATTCAAAATCCCAATTTTGGAATAATTTTACATGCAATATTAAAAAGGGACATAATCTGTCTTCTTTTGGTATCCACCAAAGTGTGAATAAAGCTGAATGAAACTCAAGATGACTGCATGCTTTTTTCATCATTCTTAAAATGTTGTGAAAACAATAATTGCAGGAAACCGTGGATCATATGTTACATCCATAATGACGGAGAATGCTTTGGAGACTGGTGACTAAACATCAACACATGACATTGAATAATGGCAAATTTTATGAAGTCCCAATGCTAAGATTTATGAATTACATAGGTCAAACACGGCTTTTTCAGAGTTTAATTTCTTTTTTTTTTCATATAAAGTCTCCGTGAAGTCACACTGCCTGTACTAAAGTTTACATTACAGAATTGTTAGGTTTTTTGTTACAACCTTTCCTTCTTTAAAAATTCTTCTCTAACATGACAAGAAGAAAACTTAAGAAATTCTTAAATTTAGGAGTCATCTTTAGTGCTCTAATACCGACCCCTTTGTAGCACTTGTACTCATGATTTATGACCTGATGTAGCACTTATACCGATGATTCACGGCCTGATGTATCACTTGTACTTATGATTCATGGCCTGATGTATCACTTGTACATATGATTCCAGACCTGATGTATCACTTGTACATATGATTCAGGACCTGATGTATCACTTGTACATATGATTCAGGACCTGATGTATCACTTGTACATATGATTCAGGACCTGATGTATCACTTGTGCATATGATTCAGGACCTGATGTATTACTTATACCGATGATTCACGGCCTGATGTATCACTTGTACTTATGATTCAGGACCTGATGTATCACTTGTACATATGATTCAGGACCTGATGTATCACTTATACCGATGATTCAGGACCTGATGTAGCACTTATACCGATGATTCACTGCCTGATGTATCACTTGTACTTATGATTCATGGCCTGATGTATCACTTGTACATATGATTCCAGACCTGATGTATCACTTGTACATATGATTCAGGACCTGATGTATCACTTGTACATATGATTCAGGACCTGATGTATCACTTGTACATATGATTCAGGACCTGATGTATCACTTGTACATATGATTCAGGACCTGATGTATCACTTATACCGATGATTCACGGCCTGATGTATCACTTGTACTTATGATTCAGGACCTGATGTATCACTTGTACATATGATTCAGGACCTGATGTATCACTTATACCGATGATTCAGGACCTGATGTAGCACTTATACCGATGATTCACGGCCTGATGTATCACTTGTACTTATGATTCATGGCCTGATGTATCACTTGTACATATGATTCCAGACCTGATGTATCACTTGTACATATGATTCAGGACCTGATGTATCACTTGTACATATGATTCAGGACCTGATGTATCACTTGTACATATAATATCATTTGATGATTTCTGTCTATGAACTTTTTTGTTATTTCAGACTTTAGATTGGTGCTTAGAAATAGGTATCTGATGTATCATTCAATAATATATCATTTGTACATATGATCCAGGATGTGATATTTCATTTGTACATATGATCCAGGATGTGATATTTCACTTATACATATGATCCAGGATGTGATATATCATTTGTACATATGATCCAGGGTGTGATATTTCACTTATACATATGATCCAGGATGTGATATTTCACTTATACATATGATCAAGGACCTGATGTATCATTTGTACATATGATCCAGGATGTGATATTTCACTTATACATATGATCAAGGACCTGATATACCACTTGTACAATTGATCAAGACCTGATGTACCACATTTCTATCTATGAACTTCTTTTTTTTTATTGGTTATTTCAGACTTTACAATGGTGTTTAGAATTAGGGATATTAGAAGTAACAGTGTATGCCTTTAGTATAGAAAACTTCAAACGGTCAAAGGAAGAAGTAGATTGTTTGATGGAATTAGCAAGACAGAAATTTGCCAGACTTATGCAGGAAAAGTAAGTTTGTTAACCCCCCCCCACACACACACACACACACACAGACAAAGCTCTAGGATTATACAAGATTGACAGTATTTTGCTAATGCTATCGCAAATGCTTTCAACCTAAGTTGATTCTTGCAGAAATATTTGCATGAGACAGGTCATGGAATAGATATTTTTCAAAAATGATTTTAAGCTGTTGTTTTATTACTGTGCCTATGTCATACACTAAGATGTTTTTATTAAAATGTCTATAATGTATTACAACATCATAAAAATAATTGCTTTAGAAGTTCACAATTATTAATGGAGCAGAAAAACCCAGGAAAATGAATTTGTTTGTAAAGGACTAAATGTAGTTGTGTGTTTTGTTGTTAGCGAGCTGAATCAAAATCAGTGTGTTAGAGTTCTGATGAAATGGGATTTGTTGCCATTAGATTCCTAAGATGCTTTGTTGATAAATCTGATTTTGTTGTAGGGAATTGATTCAGAAGCATGGTGTTTGCGTACGAGTTTTAGGAAATTTGGAATTATTGCCATTAGATATCCAAGAAATTCTCGCAGAATGTGTTGATTATTCCAAAAACAATACAAGGTAAGCTGTATTGCTACAAATATTTCCAAGTTTTGTGGACTCAGTTTATTTGATAACATATAATACCTCTTGTGTGTAAACATTTTTATGCAAAGTACAACAAATGTTCATTTTCTTCTCAGTCCTAGTTTACCAACCAAATGATTGTCTCGTATACTTACTTACTTACTGGCGTTCACTCTACACGACCACGCCAGCATCCGCGATGAACGTTGTGGTCCTCTGTAGGTCGTCAACATCTCCGTACAGCTTCTGATGGAATGTTGCACCTCGAGGCCAAGTTGCTTCTCGCTCCTGGTCGTGTCGCTTACATCGTTGGAGGATGTGCTCAGCAGTCTGGTCCTTTTCTCCGCAGGGACATATTGGGGACGACACCAGCTTGTACTTTCTGCACATGTGTGCATTCAGTCTGTTGTGCCCAGAGCGTAGCCTCACCATTACCACTTTGTTCTGGTCTTGACAGCATGTGGTAGGCATCTGCTTCCTGTCTAGTCTTTGCCAGAGCCTTGATGATGGTGGCTTTCTCCTTGTATGTCACCCGGTTATCTGGTTGCTCTAACTGGGCTCCTAGCCTAGCAAGCTTGTCAGCCTCCTCGTTTCCGGGCACTCCACAGTGTGATGGTATCCACTGGAGGGCAACATTGTAGGTAGACCCAAGCTTGTTCACTGCTTGTGCTAGTTCAGGAACATTGTTGTTTTGTAGGGCTTCCAGAACTGATCTTGCGTCTGTGAGGAAGACTACTGAGGTGACCTCTTCAGTTGAGTCTTCAATCAAAGAGACTGCCTTCACAAGAGCTTCAGTCTCTGCTCTGTAGTTGCTGCAGTGCTTCCCTGTGGCGATGTAGTGCGCTGATTTCCGACCTGACAGGTGTGTGATATGAATACCAGCTCCTCCATCCTTTATGGCTCTAGTGGCCTGTGTAAACATGAGTCCATGTGTCCATAGGATAGTCTGCGTAGATAGTCGCAAGTGTCAGACTTCTACGGATGGTTTCATCTTCTTGTTTGCCCGAGTCAAGTCCAGGAATAGCGAGTGCCACTTTTACTGCAGACAGGTCATTGGCTGTAGGGTTGGTGATGTCTGCTCTGCCCAAGGGAATTGTCTGTGTGGCCAGTTCAGAGGCATGTTCTCTAGCCAGCTTCTTTGCTTCATGGACAAAGCTACAGCGCTTGAGGCGATTTTTGGTGAATCCCTCAAGCCTGTCCTTCATGGGGTGGTCTGGGAGGGACTTGTACTTGTCTGCCTGGAGAAGAACTTTGGTTTTTCTTCTTTCGTGAAGAGGTTGTATACCTGTTAGCTTCTCCATGAAGGCTATTGGCGTAGACTTGGTGGCCCCTGTGATGATACGCAGCGCCTGATTTTGCACCTTGTCCAGGGCTTGCTGGTTTGTCTTGGCTGTTGTGGACCATGTGGCTGAGCTATACTCCATTGTGGGTCGTACTGTGCCCTGATAGATGGTCTTCAGTATTTGCTCGTTTGCACCCCAGGTTGTTCCAGCAAGTTTGCGCATCATCGCCAGTTTTCTTCGAGCCGTCCCCTCTACACGGCTTATGTGAGCTTTCCAAGTCTGCCGCTTGTCAAACGTGACCCCAAGGTATGTGGCTTCGTCTTCCTCCTTCAGTGGAGTTCCAGCCAACATAACCTTCCCAGCTTTCTGCTTTGTTGACAAGGTGAACAGTGTGGTGGACGACTTCTCTTTGTTGATCGTGACACACCAGTCTTCAGCCCATGCTGCGAGCGTTTCCATAGCTCCTTGCATCCTGTATGTGGCCGTAGACGCGTACTCTTCTTTGCACCATAGCACCAGGTCGTCAGCGTAGAGAGCAGCATGAATTCCTTTTGGTAGCTCAGACACCAGGTCATTAATGAAGACCAAAAAGAGCATTGGGGACAGGACCCCACCCTGTGGGACACCATGGCGTAGCAGGAACTTCCTACTGTTGGATTGGTTCAGGCTGACTCTGGCTCTTCTGTTGAATAGATATGAGTTGATCCATTTCAGCATGGCCCCTCCAACTCCATTCCTCATGAGCTTGACTTGTAGCCCTTCTGTCCAGACTTTGTCGAATGCTCTCTGTAGGTCGATCCATGCTGTGAGGACAACCTTTTGTTCTTGGAATGCATCCTCGACTTCCTGAGCTAGATATGTAGTCTGGTCTTCTGTGGAACGGAATTGTCGGAAACCAGCCTGTTCAGATTTCAGCAGGTCATTGGTCTCCAGGTACCACTTCAGGTGTGCATTCACAATCCTCTCCATGGTCTTTACAACACAGCTAGTGAGGCTGATTGGACGGTAACTGGCTGCCTTCTTTGGGTCCTTCCCTTTCTTTAGTATAGGGATCATTGTTGCCTCTTTCCAAATCTGAGGTAGCTGTCCTTGTTTCCAGCTGTAGTTGTAGATGTCTAGGAGTTTGCACATTGCTGTATTGCCTAGATGTGTCAGCATCTCGTTGGTGATACCATCAGGACCTGGAGATTTCTTGGTCTTCAGTTGTCTGAGGGCTGCCTGTAGCTCATGTAGCGTCAGGCGCGAGTCCATACACTCTGATGTACCCTTAGCTGTTTTCCTGTCCCTTTGCTCGCTTCTGGCTTCTCTCTGACGTTCTCTGTTGATGGGGATGTCACTGACATCTCTGTAGTTTTGGGCAAATACGTTTGCTGCTTGTTTGCCCACCAACAGCTCTCCTTCCTCTTCCAGAGTAACTGGGCCTCTCGCTTTGTCCTGGTCGTCGTTCAGTTGTTTCGTTAAACTTCCACAACTTACGGCCATCGCGCTCGAGGTTTAGTGAAGCTGTTTTGTTTCTCCAGCTCTTTCTTTGGGCCTCCAGCTTGTGCCTAAGGAATTTGGCCTTGGCATGCTGTAGGTTGTGGTTTGCCTCCTGTGAGGGATTGGTCTCAGCTTCCACTCTGGCTTCAGACAACTTGGTTTGCAGCTCCTCCAACTGCTCGCTCCAGTATGGCTTGTAGTCTTGCCGTGCACCTCTTGGGATGGATTGCTGTGCTGACTTGAGGATGCATTGGTTGAAGTCTCTGGCTATGTTGTTTATGTCTCTGCCTTCAACTCTGATGTCTTTGCAGAGTTCATTACTCACAGACTGGAAGAGGGGCCAGTCGGCCTTCTTGTAGTTCCATCTGGGTAGGCTAGATGACATAGAGACAGTACGGTCCAGTATGAGGTGGACTGGACGGTGATCACTGCCTCCAAGTTGTTCAGTGACTTCCCTCTGGACATTTCCGTGTATGTCGTCAGTACAGAAGGCAAGGTCAGGCGTTGATGTTGTGTGCCATCTTCTGGAGTAAAAGGTTGGAGGATCCTCCGGCTGGTTGATGAGATTCAGCCTGTTGTCATCCTGCCAGGTTTCCACTTCCTCTCCGCAATTGTCCATGTGGTCATATCCCCAGCTTTGTGAGTGACTGTTGAAGTCGCCAACAACCATGAAGTTTGTTGCTTCTGTTGGAATATGGTCTAGGGATAGAGATTTGTCATTCGGAGAGTACATGTTCACAAGAGTCAGTGTGAAGTCGTTCTTTCTGAGGCTCAGTACTTGGAATTCCGAGTCATCCATATGCGTTTTAGTCTGGATAGCATTGATGTTATTCCTGACTAATGTCATGATGCCTCCTTTCTTTCTGCCAACCCTGTCGCTTCTGAAGCACTGGTATCCTCTGACCTTAAAGGATTTTGCTGGTTGCAGGTGTGTTTCCTGAATGCAACAGACATTGATGTCATTCTCATGAAGGAAATGCTGCAGTTCAGTCTTTTTGTTGAAGACTCCTTCTGCATTCCAATGCATCACTTTGAAGTGTTGCCGTTGGACTTTTCTCCTCCTTGGCTTGTTGTAGCCCTTTAGCCTCCTCTTGGTACGATGGAAGGAGTTACCCCCAGTAGCTTTGGGCGGACTCTGTCAAGGCTCAGAGCCCGGCACTGTATCTCCCTGGAGGGATTCCAAAGATTCAGCACCACATCGATGAATACCATTGGATCGTGTAGTCATAGCGTAGTTCACGTGATGCCGTGGTTTGTTAGAGAGTGCCACTGGCCCAGCATCTCCGATTTTAACTCTCTAGGTTGATTAGGGTTACCTCGCCCAAAGCCCTTGCCGAAACAACGACTGACCACAAGGCAGTGGTGTTTTTTGGAAGGGTTGTCTCCCTTGGTTTGAAATAAGGGTTTTCCTTCTCCTAGACAGACTGCCTTCCCAGGCTAACGAGTTCTATCTACCCGAAGCAGTGGTTATGGCAGTTCCGCCTTCGCCCCTTCTCCTGTCAGTAGTAGCAGGTCCGCCGGGCTAGTGACTAGCCACACGTGCAGGCCAGGAGCTGGTCTTGGTTGTCAGAGGCTATATTTTTCGCACACCATTGGAAGCACTTTTTAAGCAATGGGAGCTTGTCCCCATTACCACTCCCGGTGATGACAACCCTTGGAACCCATTGTCTCATATCATAACTATCTAATGCAAGTTACTAAATTCTAAAAAGATACAAACTTTGGTGGTTATATTTTAAAGCATGTTGATAATATAACACAAGTTGGATAAACATGATATCAAATGATAAAAAGATTTTAAAAAACAGCACAGCAATGATGTACCATGTGTGTATTTTTTAAATTGTTTTACACCACACTTAACAATTTTCAGCTCACCAGGACAAAAGTACGGAGGGGGGGCCTTTGTGGCCGAGTGGTTAGAGCATTGCGCTTTAAATCACAAGGCCTCTCACCTCTGGTTGGAATCCCGCTAGGGTCATTTCGAATTAAGTGGGAAAGTTTGCCAGTTTTCTTGCGGAAGGTCGGTGGTCTTTACCCAGGTAACCAGGGTTTCTCCTCCACCAATAAAAACTGGACACCATCATATGGCTGAAAGATTGTTGAGTATGGCGTAAAACAAACAAAAAATCAAACGAAAGTACGGAGAGCTAATGTCACATCCCAAGTGGTGGCGATAGTGGGAACCTCCGTAAACAAAACATTAACCTGGCCTATAACTTTTTACCTGCAAGGGACAGGGTTCTGATATTTAACACAAAGATTCCTTATGACAAGAGCTTTCATTTGGTACCTTGACTTTTATCCTACTGACCGTGTCCTTGGACTTTGAACTACTTTTCAAAAACTTTAACCTTGGCTTTATCTTTTAAACCATGAGGGATAGGGCTTTGATTCTTATGACCAGAACCTGAATTTGGTACCTTGACTTTTGACCTAGTGGACTTGACCTTGGACTTTGACCTACTTTTCAAAACTTTTATTCTGAACTGAAGGAATCAAATTTTATCAGTTATTTGACCTTAAAACCTTACAGCTGTGGTTCAGATATCTATTTTTAAATTTACACACAATACTGACTCTTGTTCATTCATATGGTTTGGGCAGGTTTTCAGTGATAGAGGAGAGAACCTAGTTTCAATGCCAGCCCTGTGTATATCAAATGGGCATATGTCAAGCCACTTATGCTCTGTTGACCAATGATAAATAACATAAAGTTGTAATCCATATGCTGTTAACTAGAAAAACCAACACACTAGAGTGAACTCTAACAAATATATCTTTATCTGTGTTAACTAGACAAACCATCTTATCTTATAACTCTACAAATATGTCTTCAGTGTGTTAAATAGAAAATGCATTACACTGAATGAATTCAAGCAGATACGTCTTGAGTGTGTTAACTAAGAAAATCATCACACTGACATGAAATCTAACAATGTATTGTGAGTGTGTTTACATGTACCAAGTATTTGCAGTGTTCCAGCTAGAACATTTTGACAGGACGCAGCTCCCATCCTTTTTGTTGTGACACCCGATGCATTTGTCATGTCTTTTTTCCAAAATTTACACAGTCCACTTTAATGCTATCTTGTCATTCATCATTTAAAAAGCTGAAGTTTTGAATGTGATTCATACTTCCTTTTATAACTAGCTCGAAATGCATTTCTATAAACTTGAATAATTATGTTATTGACAATTCAGTTCCTAACTCTTTACCTCATGGCCGAAATTGTCACAGAAAACATTATGTATTGATGGTTGCAGTTCTTGGAAGAGGAAATCATTGTGTAATAAAAGAGCCAATACCAGACTTTTCAGGATGTGTTAAAGTGTTGATACAAGTAGAAATTTAAGTTATTAATTTGGAATGAAATATAGGTATATAATAAAAGAAAAAGCACTGAATCTTATCTAAAGAAAGTTGTATAATAGTTGGCAAATGCCACAATAATTAATCCTGAATATTTATTTTACAGGGCAGTTCTGAATGTCTGTTTTTCATACACATCAAGAGATGAAATTTGTTCAGCAATGAGGGATTTGGCAGGTGGAGTTGATGAAGGACTGATTAAAGACAGGTATCATATGATAGTTTACTTTGTCCACAATATTTAGATCTGATTAACATTCATGTTTGTTTAAATAGAAATTCATTTGTACTGAAATAAGGAGTAAGGGTGTCTCTCCCCTCCTCTAGTAAGGATGTCTCTTTTTATCCCTTCCAGTAAGGATGTCTCTCTTTATCCCTTCCAGTAAGGATGTCTCTCTTTATCCCTTCCTGTAAGGATGTCTCTCATCCCTTCCAGTAAGGATTACTCTCTTTATCTCTTCTAGTATAGATGTTCATCTTGAACCCTTCCAGTAAGGATGTTTCTCTTTAACCCTTCCAGGAAGGATGTTTCTCTTTAACCCTTCCAGGAAGGATGTTTCTCTTTAGCCCATCAAGTGAAATGTCGATCTTTATGCCTTCCAGTAAGGATGTCTCTCTATACCCCATACAGTAAAGATGTCTCTCTTTACCCCTTCCAAGGATGTCTCTCTTTATTTCACCAAGTAAGGATGCCTCTCTTTATCCCTTCAAGTAAAGATGTCTCTCTTTATCTCTTCCTGTAAGGATGTCTGTCTTTATCCTCAGTAAGGATGTCTCTCTTTATCCCTTCCAGTAAGGATATCTGTCTTTATCCCGTCTAGCACATGTCTCTCTTTTATCTCTTCCAGTAAGGATGTCTCTCTTTATCCATTTCAGTGAATTGTTCATACCCATATTCAGATGGACCCTTGTTTTCTTACTTTGAGAAAACACATAAAGACATGTTTTCAATAAGATTTGAGAATAAAACTTAATTTTAGGAAAATCAGGGGGACAACCTTCAAAGGATTGTAAAGTCCATCAAAGAAATTAAATGCCTTCACCTAAAACCTTTAGTTCAGGAATGCCATTACTAACATGTAGATTGAAGATATGGCATATATACAAGTTTTTTTTAATAAATTTCCCACCTTGAGTTTTTATTTGTCTCTTTGCAAACTTTTAACTAGAATTAGTCATCCCTATCAGGGCTTAAAAAAAACACAGTCTACACGAGTGACTTTTTGCAAGTGCCGAGTAATTTTGAGCCATTACTCCTCCACGTGCCGAGTATTCTGTAATGGGGTTTAAATTGTTTTTGATTTTCAATTTCTTGTACCTGATGTGTGTTTTTAATAAAAACAATATATCAATCGATTATCCAGAATGTTTACGATAAGTACATAACCAGTATGAATAAATAACAGTGCAAATTTTGAGGAAGTCGTTCAATACCTTGCTTGTCAGGCTTACAAAGTCTCATTTATAGTTTACTACTCACAGGGCATACACGATTTCCTGGCTGAAAATAAATGCCGAGTCAAATTCATAGTCGATGTTGTCCCAATCCTTTACTGCCAAATTCATACTGTTTAATTTCGTGTGATGAAATTCTTTTTACACAGAATGCGTGCAGCGTAATAAGTCATTCTGTATAATGTACATCCATAAGTATTCACAACTGCATTATAAGTCAGCGTACGCGTTTACTGATGTTGTCATCATAAGTACATTGCCTGTCGAAGTACAGTGCTGAGGTAAATATTGCAGAATACATGCCCAGTATGATTACAGTTTAGCCAGGAGTAATTTTTATTAAAGTGCAGTATATCTATGAGATCAACATTCATTATAATGTCTCAAAGAAAGTTGTCATCTTTTCGGATTAACAAAAGGTAAATTGGGAATACAGTGGTAACTGTCTCTTGGTCAGTTTTCGGATTCTGTCATGGGCCGTTTTCAAGTGATGCATGACTGTCACGATATTAAGTTACTTAAATTCGGGTTTTATCATGACAAAAAAATGACAGAACCCAATTTACCACAGAACATAGAAAAAAAAAGAAAAGCATAAAACATTTAGGAAAATGGGTTCCAAATCAAAGCATGGAGATAAATTTCTTTAGTACATTAGAACATTTCTTGTCAAATCTTTCATGAAGAGCGGAAGTTCTACAAATAAAGTAATTGTCATTCTTCGTTTGCAGTGATATTAGTGAAGATTTAATGGAAAAATGTTTATACACAAGAAAGTCATCACATCCTGACTTACTAATCAGAACGTCCGGAGAAGTCAGACTCAGTGACTTCCTGTTATGGCAGGTAATGAAATGCATGTTCATTAATATTGTTTGTAAAATGATGGCATGTTGTACATGAAGTTGTAAATCCAAGTCTAAGATGTACAGCCTTTTGTGTAATGGACCCTTAGCTTGTATATTTTGTAACTATATTTTGATAGCATATATATTAAACAACTTGTACTACAGATTTTATGATAAACATTTTACATATCAGCAGATGAAATCAGTTTCATTTAACTTAAGATCAGTACAATAATCTTTTCAGTATTTTTCTGGTAATGGTACCTGAAACATTATCATAATTAAAAGAATGTTGATTCCTCCTCCTTGATGGGTCCTTTGGTTGATGTCTCAGCCATTACTAAGGATCCATCAGCTAGTTTTATAGTTTCATTAAATATGTGTTAGAGTATCAGGGTTACCACTGGCATTTGCATTTTCCGCATTTTGCGAATATTTTCCCAATTTGGCAAATAAATTTATGATTTTGCAAAAAAAGTTGCAAATATATATATATATATATATATATATATATATATATATATATATATATATTTTTATATATATATATATATATATATATATATATATATATATATCTGGCCAATAAATTTCAGATTTGGCCAAAACTTTGGCCAATGAAAGAAAAGTTCAGAGGAAACCCTGGTGTATACAGCGCAACTCATCTTGAAAGGCTACTCTTGTTAGAGATTATATTCCAAACCCCATGCATAATCCTTTAAATAAAACCTCTTCTGAGACGCCACTTGTCTTTTAGTGGCAAAAGGGATGGTCTTTCAAGATGGGGTTCCACCGTTTACAAGGAATTTCTAACCTAATAATATTCATGACTTTGTCTTCCAGACTTCTTACAGCTGTCTTTCATTTGTAAATGTTTTGTGGCCAGAGTTCAGTGTTTGGCATTTGTATGCCGCAGTCCTTCATTATCAGAAAAATTACCAGGCACTTGAGGTAAATATTGTCCTAGTTTTCATCAGAAATATTAAACAGTAATGTAGATGTGAACTTTCCATTCTTACATTCATATTTTAATCTGAATATTTTAATGCATCTTTGGAAATAACATTCATATTTGCATTTAACACAGGTTGCCTATAGATAAAAATTCTTCAATAGTGGCATATTTGAAAGAAAACTTACTTCAACCAAATTCAAAATGAAAAATATGAATGATGAATAATGGTCCAATATTACATACTGTAAACATTGATATTTCGGCATGTTGTTCATTGTGCATTTTTCTAATGCAAATCATATGTGTGGGGGCACAAATTTTCATGTTTACTCTTTTTCAAAGCATATGTCTATATCACTTACATAAGTGATAAAATACTTAAGTACAGTGTAGTTTACTTAAGAAATTCTTAACAGTGAAAATGGCCTCCCCGTATGTTGCCTAGTGTCGACACTAATGTCGTGGTCTCCGCCACGCTGGAGTATTT
The DNA here is from genome assembly GCA_030159075.1 of Atrina japonica. Classification (NCBI taxonomy): domain Eukaryota; kingdom Metazoa; phylum Mollusca; class Bivalvia; order Pterioida; family Pinnidae; genus Atrina; species Atrina japonica. Next base: position 264,013 of record BROG01000103.1, on the reverse strand, counting down.
CAGGACATGTTTAATCATTTGGCTTTCGAAAACAATGTGTTATTTGAATGAAATAGGTTAGGAGACCAATACTTCTCTCTCTGTTGGCTTGTTTTTGCCATTCGATGTTTGTTTACATTAACAATAGGAACGGTGTAAATTTAGTGTGTTACATGTGCCCCAGTGTATGTCCTGAGTCATTTATCTTATCTAATGTTCTAATACTAATTTGAATATCTTTTATTATCTGCATTATACACATTATATGTATAAATTACCGACTTCCATCGTGTATTGGCATTATACACATTATATGTATAAATTACCGACTTCCATCGTGTATTGGCATTATACACATTATATGTATAAATTACCGACTTCCATCATGTATTGGCATTATACACATTATATGTATAAATTACTGTCTTCCATCATCGTGTATTGGCATTTTACACATTATATGTATAAATTACTGACTTCCATCATGTATTGGCATTTTACACATTATATGTATAAATTACTGACTTCCATCATGTATTGGCTTTATACACATTATATGTATAAATTACTGACTTCCATCATGTATTGGCATTTTACAACACGTTTTTAATCTTTTTAAAAAGATTTATATCTATTCCCTTTTTATGCCACAAAACGTGCTGATTAGTTGATTTTCACACATTTTATTCCTCTTGGTTGACTATTCAATAATTAATCATCTATTATGGTGAGAATAATGTTCAAACATCAAAGTTAAGTGAATCAGGACAAGTTGTCCTGGATGAGATTTACACTGCCCCTTGACAGTCTTACCTCAGTTGAGAAAATTCTAAAGACATTTTATGGTCAACAAGTTTTCACTTTTTACTCAGATGAGTAAATTCTTAAATTTTGAGAATTAAATTTGTCTCAGAATTTTCCTTGTTTATGGTTTCAGCCCTGATTTAGCTGTTGTGTCTGATTTGAAATATGTATATTATTAGGATATATTATATCTCTTTTACTCAGTGGTACTTTGTGAAATAGGCCTATGGGAAAAACCTGCTAAAGTCTTAAATAAAATGTATTAGTATATCTTAATTATTGTGGGGGGGGAAAAAGATTAAAAGATGCACATGATGAAATAAATACATCAGGAGACACTGTCATTGAGGGAGTTAACTCTAGTAAACTTATCTTAGAGTACAGATGATGCAAGTATTGGATATCTGTACTATAAGATAAATTACTAGAGTTAACTCCCTCAATGACAGTGTCTCCTGATGTATTTAATTCATCATGTTGATGTTTTAATCGTTCATCACATTGTGAACTGCAGGGGGTTATAGTTGTATGACATCAGTTTTAGGAGATAAATATCTTTTAAATATTTGTTAATCATGACAGTTAATCTTCTGTTCCAGAATGCATTACAAAATCACAAGTTAGTCAAGAAACAACGACAAAGAGACTCGGACTACAAATGTGTACTGGAATCATTACAAAATAGTGACAATGATGCAAGTGAACTTGTAGAGAATAGAAATATACAACAAAAAGTTCAACAGTATGCAAAAGACAGAGAGGAGAGGATTGAGAAATTTCTTCATCTTATAAATTGTAAAAAAGATAGATACTTCGAGGATCTGGCTGCTCGACGGAAGACAATTATTGCCTCATAAACAGATGAATAAACTATTTATGTATATTTGTGTTTGTTTAATTTCTTTACTGCTGCACCTGTTTACCAGCATCATGTAGAATTCACAATATTCGAACATTTACCAGAAATATAGATTTTCGGAAATTAGATTCATGCTTACTTGTTTTAAGAATGTTAAATTTTACAACATGTAAGAAACTTCAATTCAGTTTTACTTGGATATATAATCTTGCAAGAGTCAGCAAGACCCATATCAGCTTAATTCAGCAGCCCCTGAAAAACAATGCATTCTTCTGTAAACCAATGACGTAGACCAGTCCAAATGTATCTTTAGGGGTGAATGGAGTAAATATGCCTTTAAAAGCTAGTCACATGAACATAATTCTTGGGCACATTTTCATGTTATGATAATTAGTGTACAAAATAATTAAGCTAATCTATAAGTCACATATCTTATTAAATTTCATATGAATTTTGATTAAAAAAATACTTGTTCTCGAAATATAAAATGTACAAGACTTGTTAAAGAAAATACCAAACGAAGAGAAAATTTGCAATTAATGTGTACAGAATAATTAATCTAATCTATAAGTTACATATTTTATTAAATTTCATATGAATTTTAATTAAAAAGATACTTGTTTTTGAAATATAAATTGTAAAAGACCTATTCAAGAAAATACCAAATGAAGAGAAAATTTGCATTCAAGTTGAATGATGATATCTGGAATCTGGTTACCAGAAGTCACCTTGTCTTGACCTGTCTACTCTTGAGACATATTCAATGAATTGTTCATTTCTTTATAAAAACATTTACAGCAAATTATTAAATGTTTAAAAATTAAGGATAACCAAGTACATGTATTGTAAATACATAACGCACAGTTATAGGTCTACCAAGTTAAATTGACAGGTTTTAAAAACAAAACGTCTTAAAAACAAAATTGAATCATAACTGGATTTAGATTTGTTTCCGGCAACAAAAGTCGCGTTTTACCTGTGCCTTCTTTTTTTTGGGGGGGGGATAGACCGTGTTGTTTTGTTTTTTTTTACTGAAACGGATGTGCCAGTTTACCTGTAGTTGGTAGACCTATACATTTTGTATAAGAGTGAAATACCAAATCATTAAATCTTTGTATCATCTTTATTATCATACCAAGCGAAAATCTAAAATGAGTGGTCATTGCAATCATTCGGCAATACATGTATTTGCAAGAGCTATTGACCCTTAAAATCTTCCGGAATGGTAAGTACTCGGCGCAAATTTTGCGATAGATTCAGTATAAAGTTTATAACAACAATTTTATTTTCAGAGTCCATACTTTTGCATATATATTTAATTCACTGTGAAATCATTACTGATTGTGATATCAAATGATGTAACATTCATTTTCGTAGATAAAAGTCGTTAAAGAGTGTTGAATTTGCCGAGTGCAAAATGAATTCGGAACTAAACATGTTATATTTCAATTGATTACGTGTACCTTTTCACAATGAATGCCACAAAAATAGGGTATATTAATAAAAACATAAACAAAATGATAAACAAGATAAAAAGACACAATCGTTGACGTCGCATTCCTAAAAAGGTCGTGACGTCTGCGCCTCCAAGGAACCAATTCATGGTTGTTGCTGAACTGCGAATCCTCCGGGACAATATCTCTGCACTTAATCCTGTAGCTGTTGCTTTCCGAATCCGTGTTTCGACATCGTTTTCCAATGTTTTTCCATTATTGCAATAAGATAATAGTCGGATGCAAAATTCCTTTGCAAATTCCACACAGTCCTCCAAAAGTACACTGAAACGTGTAGGGGACGCAGCTAAAGCGGCAAGCTGGAAAGCCTTAATTGGAACGTTTTTATAATTCCCAATGTGATACGCCCGATATACACGCTTCTTGACATCTTTGGAAAAATCGGCCACTTTACGAATTTTGTAAGTTCTCATCTCCTCTGACTCAAAACAGAGCTCAAACTGGTGAACAAGTAACAAATCTGGAATATCATATGGATCTTGGGACATCTCTGGTAATAATCCTAAAGGGTTGTCCTCGACTTTGTTCGCAGCGCACAATACAAAGGCATGGTAGGAGTGGTTAATGCAAATAAATATATCATAATCCGTTCCCTCTGTCGACAAAATATTTTTCAGGGCTCCCGTATCCTTCTTTTTGTATGCTAAAACGACCTCACTGTCAAGCTCAGAGACATTATTCACATGATAAGCAAAAGGATCGTAACTCCTTAATGTTCTTTCCGCCATATTGTAAATATGGTTGTTTCGATTTATTTGCAATGAATCAGATCTATAATTAAACGACTTTGCATGCTTGGTAGCCCACGTTAATGTTTTGTAATGACTCAGGTAACATATTGGACGAGAACAAAAAAGACATCTAGATTTATGGAAGAAATGGGGAGCATAAATTTTTACTTTTTCCAAATTTGAATAAGTGATATCACTTATTCGAATGAGTGATATCATTTATTCGTTTTGTAAAGTGATCTCACCTATTCGAATGACATCATAATCGATACCTGCTACAAGGGGTGGTAACTCTGGATAACGAAAATACCTAATTGGCTCGAGGCGAAGCCAAGGGCCATTACAGCTGATTGAGACCCAATACGACTGTACGAAGACAATGCATGATCAATATAAAAACACCCTTTTCATGATACCTTGAGCATTATAACTTTGGTATTATGTTTATAATATTTATTAATCAAAGACTTAAAATAGTCAACAAAAGCTGACTAAAACAATGAATTTATGTGAAGTCGCTATAAGCAAAATAACCTTCGACAATATTTCTTATACTGTTTCTACAGTTAGTGCTCATTCAATAATTTCATTTTAATTATTACGTCACAATACAATTTGGTTGCGTCATAAGTAAGTGACGTCAGATATGTCCAATTCAATGAAGTATGTAAATACGTTGCTTTTTACATTTTGTGTACGATAGATTTGCATCATTTTAAATTCTAGAAAAGCTTTATTGGCCCTTGGCCTACCCAAAGGACAGTCGTATAGACATAAAATTTATAGTCTTTGCTCTTGTCCCATATGGAATTCACTGACGATTTATATCCCATAAGATATTAGGTTACACAAAGACTGTGTAAGTTATAATGACATGAGTCAAAATGCCAATTCACATCTTATTGTCTTGTGCATTTCTATCCGAGACGCTGTCGGGGACTTATATTTTCTTTGTTTTCGTCTGCTAAATAAAGAAAGCCCATTCCGGAATGTTCAATTCTCGGAAACTTGGTTTACAGTCCATTTCTGTTAACTCCTACTTTATACCTTACTATTTTCAAAGCGGGGTCATTTTCTCAATGCTTCCATTCATGATTCAGAACCGGAAGTGAAAATTCTGTATTAGACCGATTAAAATTTCTGGATTAACCGGTTTTTCTGTATTAGCCTTGTATTTATGACCAGTTCTCAGACACACAAAATCGTATTAAATGGAAAATTTCCAGTGTTTTTTAAGCCATGCGTTAATAAATGCATGTAATAAATAAGAATATATATATTAGTTAGCCTTTTTCTATTAACTTTCTACAAACATGTCTCCAGTTCAAACAGGTGCGATTTGAGCGTCTTAAATTCTTTCTTGGAGAGGATTATAATATAAAATTTGTTGTAGGAAATTCTATTTGTTGAATTTTTTATTGTGACCAGTTAATTGAAAAGACGATAAAAGAGGCAGTCTTCTTAATTTGGAGACGTATTCAGTGAATGACACGTTTGCATACTACGAAATAAAATATTGATTACGAGAAAGCACAACATTTAACAGTCAATTTAATTGCGATAACTTTGTTTCACTAAGTGAAATGTTGAGTTGCCTGTTCGATGGCGGTTGTTGAGACGTCCAAACCAATTATTACGAGGATTAGTTCCTCACGTGTTTCATTTGGATTTGACTTGCGTGACCGGTCGACAGGAGATGCTTACTCCTCCATGGCACCTGATCCCGCCTCTTGATTTTCAGAGGAACGTGTTTTTCAATTTTTTGGTGGATTCGTATCTATATCCTGGACATCCTAAAGATTTATACATTGGTATTTCAGATTTTTTATATATTTTCCCAGTTTTGTGACTACAGAGTGAAAGAGTTTCGTCCCTTAGCCTACTACAATAGAACTCTCTTTCTTTCTCTCTCTCTCTCTCTCTCTCTCTCTCTCTCTCTCTCTCTCTCTCTCTCTATCTTTCTCTCTCTCTCTCTCTGAATACATTGAAACCCGTATTTCTTTTATTTGATATTACTCTATGTTTTAATCTATAATGTAAAGAACATACGGCAATAATACTGTGATTTATTTTAACAAATTGTATAAGTATTAAAAGTTCACTTCTGCCAAAGAAGAGATCATATTTTCCAACATACGTTTGTGTCGTATTCGCTATCTTGAACAGCAAGTAGATGGCCTATTTGTGTACGATTGACAGGGGATGCTTGCATGAAGTCGGGATATATTAGGTTCCTGTACTCTTTGCTGCTGTAGTTACCCCACAACGTCCACCATTATATGTGTATACAAAATATCCTTCTTTATAAATGATACGTTGAAAAATGCGTTGTTTAGTCCATCTGATAAATATCGTCTGCTAACGTCTCTCAAAAGCGATTTCCTGTGTGAAATTGGAAAATGACAGGTGACTAACATTTTAACAAAGACACAATTTCATGTATTATCGAAATTCTTAATAACTGTGTATTTCATACTATAGATTTGCACATACATATATTTACAAAATAAACGAGTCTACCTTAGATCATAACAGGGATACCACGCTACAAGTCGACACAAACATTAAGAGCAACATTAATGAGTCGTCTGTAAGAATTCTGCCAAAGATTTCTTCTTCATCTATAACCCAAAGCGTCTTAGATGATATAAAGATGAAAATATAAATATTATGAAATTCAGTAAAAGAACACGCTGAATCAATTTTAAGTGATTAAAATCCACTAAATCTGATGAATATGGAATATAAACATTTTACAATTAACAACGTTTGTGAAGAATTAACGATGCTTCATTTGTGTCGAGAAGAAATATTTATCCATCTATGTATAAGCTATCATTTTGTTTCATCCCATGTAGGATTCGAAATTGTTCTTCATGTTCATGGTCGTTATTGTATCCAGTTTGTTGTAATCCAATGTACCTGGAGTTCCGAATATCCATTGGTACTTCTTCATTTTCACTTTGATATGTGTAAAGTACATTTAAACATATGTATTTATAGATGTGTGCATAAAACGAATATAATCAAATCCCTTTCAGTTAAATTACATTTAATAGAGTTGTTATGAAATGAAATTAGATAAAGTTGAAATATTTTTAGTTATTATGAAAGAACACGATTCTTCAAACACAAAATGTTAAAAACATGTCAAATTCACGCATACATGAATATATCATAGGGTCATATAAATGTTGTATATGCATATATTTGTATTCGTTTTTCTTTTATATCTCAATGGCACATGGGTTAAATGAAAATAACTGAAATTTTACCTCTTAATCCAAGATGACGGTTTTCGTTTTTGATGATGAATCATTTTGTATCTTGCAATAGTGATTGGTGGTCTTAATATTCTTAAACCAGAAAGTAGAATTCTAGAAATAAAATTTATGAAATATATACATGTAATTTGAAATTGAAAACTTATACTATGTGTGGTTTATTAACGAATTTGATTCGAAATACATGGATAGTATGTTCGAGCTGTATCGGGATATTTTTTAATTTCGGAAATTCTCGTGCATGAAGCCGTGTATATCTATTTGGAAATCTATCATTAGCGGCAAATCACAGGATTATATTTATTGAAACTGAGAATCGTTAATTACCGTGATGCAATGGGATTCTTTTATATATGTGTATACACTGAAACCTCCCTATTAAGAACACCTGTAATTTGAAATTGAAAACTTATACTATGTGTGGTTTATTAACGAATTTGATTCGAAATAAATGGATAGTATGTTCCAGCTGTATCGGGATATTTTTTAATTTCGGAAATTCTCGTGCATGAAGCCGTGTATATCTATTTGGAAATCTATCATTAGCGGCAAATCACAGGATTATATCTATTGAAACTGAGAATCGTTAATTACCGTGATGCAATGGGATTCTTTTATATATGTGTATACACTGAAACCTCCCTATTAAGAACACCTAAATGACTGACTCAGAATGCTCTGTTTATCGAGGTGCTCTTTTAATTTAGGGTCTGGATTTATTTAATTAACATCGAGAGCAAATTGCAAGAGACTGAATATTTGTGTTCTTAAAACAAAAGTGAGGTAGTCTCCTGATCGAGGTGGTCTTAATGTATATACTAGAATCTAACTAGAGGTCTGCCCATCAGTTTGTTTACATAAGAACAACGTATTACGTTAACGATCATTCAAACTCAACATAAAATGATCAGGTCGAATTGTTTCAGTTCTTACTTATAAAAATGTTATATGTTAGTATTCCTCCAGTGCTGAAAATTGTGATTTCGCATCCATTCGCAACTAGCTTTAAATATACAGTGTGTCAATGATATTAAATTGCTCCCGGTACCTCGCTGTTATCTCTTCTTTCTATACACCTTGGTTTATTATAACTAATCTGTCTTCAGCGCTTCATTTATACAAATTCGATAAGTCTATCAGCGCCAAGTTTAGAGACATTTTATTCCATCATTAGATTATTTTGCATATTTCATTGCTATTGTAGCGCAATGCATTAACTAAAATTATGACATTTTTTATGGAACACTATTTTAAGATTACTACCTGTAAGCCATATCATCGTCCTCTGCACCCCATCCCCAGTACTCGTTTGAGTAACCGTTCACCAACTCGAAGTGGTCCTTTCGCATGTTTAGAACACCACCCACGAGCATATCATATCTTAATCTGGAAAACATATATAAAAGGTGCTGACAATTAGAAAGCTTATATGACAAAATATAAGCATTTTGAAGATTGGACAAACACAAAACACTGGAATACCCAGAGATGGGATAAGGTGACATGGAGAACTTACCATCTCCTATCGACCGTACATTCATGTTCTATTTCGAGTCCATCTCAAAACGATGTGAATAAGTCAAAGACAGCCTGTCAGCATTAAATTTAAGAATTACTTAAGTCTAAAACATTTACATTAATAAAATCTCATTGGCTGAGCATGTCATGCAGATGATACCCTCAGACTTGGATCCTGTGGTGCCGGGCACAGGTTGTGATCGGAACAGAAGATTTGGAAGCTGCTATTGAAGTTTTGATATGCTTTTCAAGTAAAGTATTTTATACAGAAAATAGACAAAATCCAGGAATATTTCCTATGAGAAAAATTGATTTATTTTACTGTAAATTAATTTCTGGCTTTCAATTAATTAAGAGTTCGTTCAAAAGTGAAAATTATAAACAAAAAAATTCTAAGAAAACAGACATGATCAACATAGTGCTGTCTTTTAAAAAAATAGACAAGCGATTGTATAAATAAGAAGAAACATGTGGTAATATATTTATACATATTATAACCATAATGCCATAGTTATAATTTTGCAAAAAGTTTTAAATAAATGATCAAGACGATCGTTTCTTTCAATAAGACTTTATCCGTTGAGATGAGATTAAAAAAAATGTAGAGTTCCAAAACAAAAAGAAAATGTATCGCACAAAAAGCCAAAAATAATCTAGATGTATTCCTTAATTTAATATAGATTCACAGTTCCGAAAGAGACGAGGGTATACTACAAGGTCAAAACAGCCTAAATATATAAAGAGTAAATACTGTAAAGAGATGGCTATCTTATCTTTTGAAGAGTTTGGATTTTAAACGGTGCCATCTATTCGAAATTACTTTAGTAAAAAAATAATCATTTGGAAACGAAATACCATGTATATGTATATATGGGTATATGTATACCCTCGGGGACTCAAACAGTCCACCAGCAGTGGAACCGACCGTTGTAAATACTATTAACATAATACCAAAGTTAAACGTGATTACTGAGAAAGAGAGAGAGAGAGAGAGAGAGAGAGAGAGAGAGAGAGAGAGAGAGAGAGAGAGAGAGAGAGAGAGAGAGAGAGAGAGAGTCTTATATCTGACATTCAACCCTTTAGTGACTAGTAATACCAGACACCATAAGATGCATATTGATTAGTTCCTATTAAATTTCGAACACTTTAATTGACCTGGAGTCACACAAGAACAAATGCAAATATCACTTAAACCTTATCGCCCTCACAGAAATATAAGAAATCTTAGTCAAGGATAATCAATTGTTTGCAATATATAATTCCAAGCATGTCTTCCCTCGTTGATTGCTATGGCTACTTAAATTTGTCGAATATTCCCACGAAGCCTTCAACTGCATATTTGTCAGTAAGTGTTTTCTCATTGGAGTTGCCTGTCGCTGTTTCGTGAAATCACATTGTTGCAAGACAAATTAGTTTTCTCACGTTATCAGGAGAAACAAATCTATGTCCAAGGATTGAAAATAAAATAACACAAATCTTTTTAGCAAATCTACATATACATCAGCATTACCTTTTATCAACTCTACATTTCAAAAGCCGATAATCATTATTAATGATTGCAGTTGTGCCAATGACCTATCTCAGCACTAAATGTTAACCTTACAAATGCGCCACAAGATATATACCTGGAATATTTCCTCCTTGGTTATTTAGGACCTTTTGAAAAACATATTAATTTCAGTTTTTTGTCATGTAGGTTTTTTTTTACATTTTTAATTGCCTTTCAACTTGAATTTATAATCACATTCAAAGTTAAAGGGCGAATAAGGTGAAAAATATATTTGAAGTCAAACATTTTCAGTTTATTAATCATGAATATTAATATTGCAAAAAAATGTAGTTTTTAGAAATTTTCACTGCCGTTTATTTTTCGTCCTTGCATGAGAGGGCGGATTTAAAACGAAAGCGAATATTTCAACCTAACTAGCTGCAGCATGGACATCTATGAACAACTTTATGATAAGTCGAGTTTCTTGAAGTTTCGGATATATGTTGGTCCCTTTTGTATAAAAACAACAAGTCAATATTCAAATGTGTACGAAATTGCACCTTGGCAATTTTTCTTCTCATGAACACTCAATATTTTAATTTAGGAAAATTAACTGAAGTTAATCAGGATTATGGTCTTAAATGTCTTTTAAAATTTTATAGCAGTCATATACAATCTATATAAGCTCTGAATTTACAAATATGGTTCTGTTTTAATCAAATGGTTCTCTTTTCATGAGTCGAACTCCCAATGTTTTATATTTTTTTTCTGCGTGGTCCTTCAAATTTCGATTCATTGATTTATAAACAAAATATAAAAGTACATGTATATAAAAGTATAAACATAAAATATATGTATACGTGAATATTTGTCAAATGAGATTAAAATTTGTCAAACTTGTAATTCATTTCGTCCACTGCATGCGATAAATGCGTCGGTTGTAATGGACATGTGTACATATTCCTGTCGTCTTCCGGGAGAAGGTCAACATCATGGAAAATGACGCACTTGAAAGAGAAAAGTTTTGTTGCTTCAATGAATCCTGAGTTCATTAATCGACCTTTGTTGAAAGTTTTGTTCCCAATCTGAAAAAACAACATTTTCATTAGCATATATTAACTCTACAGGTAACTAATACATTATTATCATGAGCTAACTTAAGTGAAGTCCATAAAGCAAAATGATGGACCGAACTAACGTAAGTGAAGTCCATAAATCAATATGATGGACTATTTCAACATTATCGAAATCCATATGACGGACAGTGTTAACATAAGCGAAGTCCGTGAATCAATATGATGGACCGTGCTAACACAAGCGAAGTCTATAAAGCTATATGATGGACCGGGTTAAAATAAGTCCTTAAAGCAGTATGATGGATTGTGCTAACATAATTGAACACTGGACGAACATGAACCTCTGGAAAAGTGTAAAACATGTTCGGTGTTTTATCATTAATATTCGTCAGATTGTTTAATTTATTTTCTGTTAATGGTATTTAAAGCCACACACCAAGTTTCACCATTTTTGATGATAGACAAGAGACCTGGACAAATGTAGCTTCGAAAAGAGCACCAGCCTGTCGCACGTAAACAGGCAAGCTTTTTAAAAAAATTCAGCTTACATTCCAGTGGGGATCGAATCCACGTTGTCTAAATTTGAGAATAAATGTTTTAAAGCGAAATTTTTATTTAGCCACTCAGTTATGGAGACCCGAAATTCGTCAGAATTCCACATTATTTAATTAACAAAGTAATATACACATGAGTTATGTGCCTGATTCTGAACATGAAACTGACAAATACAAAACTAGGAAGATTATGTCTTCAGAGATTCCACTCCGAAATTAATTATTCTAGTAATGCCAATATCAACATACGATGGGCCAAACGGGACAAGACAGATTGGCATCAGTGAGTTAGTAATTATTATCTAGTTTATCCAAGAGCTCAGATTTATTACTGTTCGATCGGGATCGATGATTGTTATTTAGTCGTAACAATAATTTAGCGAAGTTGCAGAAATTAATGTTGTCATTGCTGTTCAGTATTGTGGTAAATATCCTGTTAGTAGTGATTTACAAAATACTAATAAAATAAAATCACAGAGGCTCGCCATATATAATGCAAATATCCACTTTTGAATGACAAAATGTGATACATCCCAAAGGCAATATTTCAGACATAATTTTGCAAATCTATTACATATATAATGGATTTATTTATTTATCACTGTCTTTTATACATCATTTGAGTTACTTATTTGTAACATCATCATCAGCAGCAGCAAATGCAGTAAATACTATTTAAAATAAATGTAGTAGATCCAATATCGCTCGTGACGGTTCATCGGTAGAGCATTATTCCCGTAAGCTAAGGAATTAGAGTTCAAACCCATGGCGAGACTTAAGACTTTCTAATACATGTGATCAAGCGGGATTTAAAACTCCGTAAATGTAATAATCCATTTTAGTTGTATATTTGTTATCGTGATCCCGTATTTAATTTGATTGAGTACCGATGGATAATCGAAACTTAAAGTCCATTAGAATACGACAAAGCTGATATACAAATGGTCTCAACATCAAGAACAATTGCGAATCCCAAACAAGATGGGACTAGGTGTCCGAAAGCAGTCAGATAACAGGCCACACCCGTCGCAAATACCCCATGGAACCCTCTCGAGTTCGGTGAAACGGTCAAGCTCGGTAAAATAGTCAAAGCCAATGAAAAAAGGTTATATATATAACAACTAATATATCAGCATATAATGTACAAAATAACAAAAATTATTAACCTGTTCTGTAACAAATATTTGGAACTCCAACTGTTGTCGCTTCAGCATTGGTATCAGTATATCTAATAACGTCGATAAATGTTCCTTACGGTCTCTGTATGGGATTATGATAGCAACTTCGTCTCTCGCTTTACATGCTTTTGGTTTCCAGTATCCGCCAACATATATATCCATGTTTTCCTTTGCAATGTTCTGCATTTTGACGTATGTGTTTGATAATTTCGATGTAGAAATTTTCCCAACTGTATCAATAAAGATTTGCATTATAAATTACTGAACCAGTACTTGACTCTAAATATTGCATATATCCATTGCTTTTAGAATGTTTCAACATCAATCTAGCAGTATAAAAATTGTCAATACCTGATATATGTTGTTTGTTGTTATTTTTCGTAACGTATCATATAAATAGCCATTAACACGTATAGTTCTAGATCATCCTTGTTTTCAAGTTTCTTAACTCCTCCAAACATTTAAATAGTGATCTTTTATTAGTGGTTACTCTTACAAAGATTTGGCATTACATAGAAGTATAGTATTTAGCCTTGTGTGACACCGCTCTCTCTTTACATATATATTAAGTTCGAGCACAAATGATTAAGTCTTCTTGACAGAAATGATCGTCTTGAGCATTTGTTTTGAATTTGTTTGCAAAATATAACATTGGTATTACATTTATAATATCACAATAAATCCAAAAAGTGTTATTTTGAAATTTGAAAATATATTATCATTTATCTGATTATTGGAAATATTATTTTTTTTAATCGTAATAAGCATTTGTTGTAGCCTCTTATGAAAAACTATAACTTTGGTATTGTTAATAATATTTGTATTGCGACTATAATCAGTTGTCCACCTAGACTGATCTGTCTCTTTCCCTATTTTTGAGAGGAGGCATCCGTGGCCGAATGGTAAGTGCTTCATGACGTCTCTCACTTTTGGTCAGCGCAGGTTTGAGCACTCCTGGAAACTAACCTGATTTTTTGTGAGTTTACCAGTTTACTTGCGAGAAAGCAGGTGGTCTCTTTCCGGGTACATTGTAACCGGGTTTTCTCATCTACCATTAAAAATGGCCACCACCATTATAACTTAAATATTGTTGAGCATGGGGGGAATCAAAACCAAAACTAAATCCCGTACATGATGACGGGGTGGGCAGTTTGTGTTTAAATACATCTCGTCATTGCCGTTTTTTCAACTACAGTAAATCCTGCTTTAGCGACCACATGTGTATAAAGACAACCTGATCACAAAGACCGTTTTTTGCTGTCCCCAATACTACCATTGTGTATAGATCAACCTCTATATAAAGACCGTCTCCCTATAAAGACCGGATTTCTTGTGTCCTGAGGGAGGTTGATATATACAAGGTTTATTGTATTTTAAAGATTCATCATCATTATCATCATCATCCTTTTTATTATATATTGCTGTTATTGTCTCTCTTGCTATTTCTGTGCGTGGTCGAAGAGCGATGAGTGTTTGTGTTTGAATTTATGTGTCTGTAGTGAATACTGAAAACAAAAAATAATCAGCGATCTGTATCAATCAATCATTTTTTCAGTTTCCTTTCAGAAAGATAAAATCATGTCTTGCCCTCTTATGCTTCAGAGACATGCAATTTCGTTGTCATTTTTGATTAACTGTTATGCAGTATATCATAAAGCTGGAAAATGCAATAAGTGAGTCTGCATTATGTAACACGAAATATGACTAGACACGCAGTGTAATACTCACGCTAAAGTAATATGGTGATATTTTGAAAATGAAGAATTAAAAAAAAGATATTTTGAAATGCCTAGCATTTTCTCTTTTCCGTTGCAGCTTTAAAAAGATGTGAGTACTTACAGCATATGGCGCCATATGTTTAACTTCAATAACAAATGTAAGGGGATTCTGTATAATCCTTCGTTCAACTTGATGATTTCCCCATCACCAGTATTAGTTCAGAGTTCACTAAAGATTTTTCTGACAAACTAGTTTATAGAGATATGTTGCTTACCGATGGAAAGTTTACTTTAACACCCTCATTATTCTTTTCTATTTAGTTTTTGAAAAATAAGTATCTTACCTGCCTTTCCATAAAACCACTGTGAGTAAATTTCTATTGATACGTCGACATCTGGGTGGGATGTATGACCTCGACGTTTCAATAGAAATTACTTTGTGAGTATATTATACAATTTCAAGAACATTATGTAAAACAAAGTAGAATTAAATGTGTGTGTGTGTGTATGTGTGTGTGTGTGTGTGTGTGTGTGTGTGTGTGTGTGTGTGTGTGTGTGTGTGTGTGTGTGTGTGTGTGTGTGTGTGTGTGTTCAATACATGGATAGAGATAGATGCATACAAAGCTATTATATCAACTTATGGCGATTTTAAGATTTGAATTTGAACTAACATACAGAGAGAGAGATTTCATGTTTACACAGGTTTGTCCTGAAGCTTGCACACGTGCAGAATTTTCAGTTCACTTCGTTTTATCTATTCCAAGTTTGTGTACTATAAATTAAATTTCCGTGTCCAATAAAATTCGTTAAATTTAGTATCACTATATATGTATATAAAAATACTAACATCCACTTCGAAATGTTTTTCTTCATTTTGATATTTTAATTGTTCACTTTGAACAATTATAAATAATAAATTATACATCTAACTTTTCGAGAAAGTCGATCTTCGTACGAAATCTAAATGTGAAACTACTTGAATCGAGTTTTAGAAATAGCTACAGAATTATTATACTATTAAAACATTTAAGTACTTACATAATTCTGGTGGATCTAGAGGGCACAGTGTTTCGATATGTAATTTATGAGCAACACCTGTTAAATTGCTCATTCTATTCGCGCCATGTTTGGAGTTTTTCGTAAAATATTTTGCTGCAGTATTTATGTAGAATTTGATACGTTTCCGATGGAATTCGCTTCGTGAAATCATCTCAAATGCTTTCCATTTTCCTTGGAGGATAACTTCTTTTCTAACATTAATTTGTGGATTTTTATATTTTTCCTTTTCCACGTGAATCCCATTATCCAAACACATAAAAACAGTTGTCCACCAAAACCAGAAAATAAAAATCACTACCACAAGTATGATGAGATAATATCGCTTCAGACGTTTTATTCGAGACATTTTCCTTATAACTGAATTCCTTTGACATTTCTTATCCCGGTTTTGTTTCTTCTTGTTTAAAAAATAAGTTTTAAGAGTATAACAATACTGTTAGTAGATGCCATGTTCTGTTTATAGAATTTGTGATACTATCGAATTCTCCTAGACTTCAAACCATCTCGATCACCAATGAAGCAATGCAGATGCTCCAAATCATACCTAACCATTGGCTTTGAGACAAGAGTTATCTCTAACACTCCTGAGTGCGTTCTGTTGGCTTATTACATTTATCTTTTGAATGGACATACACGAAATGTCTTCAGTCATATTTTCATTGTGGTAATAAAATAACTATCTTTATCTGTATCACTCAAGTTACAAAATCAATGTATTGTTTGTTTGAATAGCTGACACAAAAATGCTTTTGGTTACGTTTAATTAGTTCACCAGCATTTTCTCCGTTTCTATCACTAAAGCCATACCAGTTGATTTATCGTTCTCCAGGATTTCTTTTTCAGAATTTCGACCGAATGATCGAAATACACTTTTCTATCTTCAATAGTATCATTTATGTCAGATACCCAAAAGGTGGTGAATAGTTAAGGTGTACCAAATCCGAACATGCGTGTTAAATAATACAAACACAAATTATTTGTGTGAAGGGTCATTTATTCAGAAATAAAGCTTGATAACGTAAGAAGAAATAAGAAAATGAATTACATACATATGAAAAAAAACATTTCAAATTTCATTTCAATTGGACCGAAATAATATAAAGATGGAAGTTATTTTCTGTTATTTTCATAACTCTGATCCTACGAACGCAACATATCGTGTAGATAATACAAATATAAAATATCCTAATTTTTTTCTCAAATGCATGATTGTAATTTATATTCATTGTACCACATTGCATTGTTTCGTAACATAAAATGCAGATGTCCCGGTGGCCTTTCCCGAGGAAGGGTTGCTTTTGTTTGGAGGGGGTTCTTTCAACCTAATCTTTGTTTCTGATTTTGCTATGTTTTGATAACATTTTAAAATTCATTAGAAATTCGTGGATCTGTCAATAAGACTTCATCAGTTGAGCTTGAATATAAGGTACATGCAGAGTATTCCCAAATCATACCGAGAGTAACCACTGTAAAAGGATGACTATCTTAGTATTTGAACATTTCATATACAGAGGTAAACTACTTACTTTTGATGTCAACGTTCCGCAAATTTTACGGTCGGTGTAATAGCCTTTTTTGCGATTACATATTGAGTTACTTGTTTGATAGCAGTTTTTGGGTCATCTATACCAGTTGTGACGAGGATGTCTTCCTATTTTATTTGAATGTGACTGTGGACACAAGGCGGGTGTGACCAATCAACAGGGGATGCTTACTCGTCCATGGAACCTGATCCCACCTCTGGATTTCCAGAGGTCCGTGTTTGTTAAATAGCACCAGATCTGTATATGTATCCTGGACGTCGTGAAGATTTATACTTTGGTATATGACAAAAACATGGACCGAAATTTGAAAAGAACTACTGATGATAATGGTGTGACCAAACAAGATGTAAAGAAGTAATTTCGTTGCCACAGGTTTCTGTAATCCAGTAATAGTTGCCTATAATGAAAAAGTACCAATGGATATTCAAAACTCCAAGTCCATTAGAATACGACAAATTATATATAGCAACGGTCTTAATACGAAGAACAATTGCAAATCCCAAACGGAATGAAACCAGGTGTCCAGGAGGAGTCAGCGTCCCTTGTTAACATGCTATAGTTCAGTTCCTGTACTGTTTTGTCGGTTTAAATGTCACGTATGTCAAAGTGGTATAGTATGAACAAAGGCTGGTGGTAATATGTCCAACAAAGTAAAGAGGGTTAGTCTGTAAATAAAAGTGCCATTATTTTTTTCAAATTAGACCCTACTTTCTCTCTTTCCTCCTCCTCTCTGATTTTTCTAGGCCTTTTATTTAATATCATATTCTGAACATTTTCGAAGAAAAAGTTTCCAATTTCAGATAGTGAAATACACACAACTTTATCTTCTGTAAATAAATCATTGATGTTGCCATCACGGATATTGGTTTAGGAAGCAGTTGCAATGAACAAGATGAAGTTATACTACTGATTACAACAAGATATCATTCTACAGTGAAATTAAACATGCGATCATAGCAATTCGGTTTATAAATCTTTTTAATACTTAGTCGTAACTTCCAAAATATCACCATAGCAACGGATCTAATAACGAGTGCGTGACTATTTGATGTGATTTTTGACAGAAATGGGGATGAAATGTTGAGTATGTTGGACTGTCTTCTCCGATCATTCTTTACAATAAATCAAGGGCATGATGTATTGATATTATTTGTGCTGGGAGAACATGGTGTACAGGATAAAAAAGTCTTCTTGTAAAGCTTTGTTTGTTTATATAGTTTGTAGACATCATATTTGTAATATGACCTGCCAAACAATCTGAGAGTGAACTGTTTGGAAATAAAAAAAATAATAATAGATACAAGTTTTAAGAGTAGAAGAAGTACAAATATTATAAGCATAATACCAAAATGATAATGCTCAAGACGATCGTTTTTGTCAATTAGACTTCATCAGTTTAGCTCCAGTTTAAAATGGATGTATATTTTCTAAAGAGAAAATGGTATCATACATGGCCAAATAATTAATCTAAATGTATATAAAAATGAATAAATAAAGACCAAAGCATCAACATGACATAATTTAGGTTATATAACACACAATATTTCGGATGGCTTCTCATAGGAAATATCTACATATCATATTTCTTTTGAGAGACCGTTCATTACTCAAATCACCGGTTTTTTTGTTTGTTTGTTTGTTTTTGTTTTTTTGCTTGTTTGTTTGTTTGTTTTTGTGTTTGTCCAGAAGTAACAAAACTTGTATAGTACACTAAAGGGGGGTTTACATAGCCTTTCAAATCATCTCGGCTTGTAGATGCCTGCTACAATACTGCTAACATTAATAATAGCCTGTCAAAGTCACATCCATCTCTTTCGTTTTGGAAATGTAATTAGCCATAATTCCAAAATGGAGATGGACGTAAATAGCAATGACTATAGTACTACTATTTCCAGAAGGAGAAGATGAGATTTTCTGGTACTGGACATGGTGAACATTCGTCAATATGATAAATTATATATTGTGTTAGATCTATGTCACTGTACCCTGCAAAAATATTATTCACACTTTCAATTAAAAACAAATAACCTTTATTTATTTTACATCAATTAATAAACAATTTAAAGGGGAGTTTAACTGTGGTTTTGTTTTTCTTTTTTACTACTTAAATTGATATACAATAACAAAATGGAGATATACCCTGGCGTTAATGTATTATATATTTTATGATTATTGCTTGAGAAACCAAGATTTGGAACTTTTGCACTTGCAATTGATTAACTCATCTTTACTATTTTCATATGAATACCACACTGGCCCTGACCTTACTTTCCAAAAATATACAGGAACATAAGATTTGTAATGCCTGTGTGTAGCTCTTATTTGTTATTGTACATCAAGTACAAGTAAGTAAAAGTAGAAAAGATCGAAATAATTTTTGGTAAACACAGCTAATGCCTCTTTAAGTGATCTTATGCAAATGTCTCTCGTTGGCTCTGATGATGGTGTTAGGGGTGTATGTCCCTGTGAAGAACCATTTACCTACAGAGTGAATGGTCTAGGATGTGAAGTTTGGTTGCCTTCGTCAGATTGTATTATGTTTATAAATGTTACATTGTACAAATGTAGTTGTACTCAAAAACCGTTAAAGCAAGGACATAAACACACACACACACACACACACACACACACACACACACACACACACACACACTAAAAAACACACACACACACACACACACACACACACTAAAACACACACACTAAAACACTAAATATTATCTCTCTCTCTCTCTCTCTCTCTCTCTCTCTCTCTCTCTCTCTCTCTCTCTCTCTCTCTCTCTCTCAGGACGAGTAACAAGGGCATTAAGTGGTCACGCCCACTTGGTAAATCGAGCCAAAGCAAAAGCACAACGGTTGTTCACAACATTCCCATATGGACTTTGAGTTGCAAAAACATGTAGGGGCAATTTGACAAGTTAAGAAGCCTAATATACCACAATGCATTAAAACATTTGATGTGACATCAACCTGGTAAGACACATTCGAATGACGATTGACTATCTCATGTCCCAGATAACTTGACAATTTGGGCAGAATACAACCCAAATACTGAAATTACCAGTTTGACACGAGGAATACATGTTTTGCGAAAAGTGCAAAAAAGCAGTAGGGACATTTGACCAAGGAGGTGATTTTCGCATTTCAATGGTCCACTTCTCATCCACGGAATTTCATGAGATGACCGGTTTCCTCCCATAGCAAGCTCCACTAACGCCAATATAAGAGCTAACAAGAGATATTTTATACGTTTATTTGTTGGTTGATCTTTGTGAAATAAATAAAATTTAAACATATGAAAATGTTATCATTGACCACTGGACAACAATTAATGCATTCACCTTGAAAACTACATGGCGATCAAATGAAAGACGGAGATTTAAAAACTGTATTCCATTGGTTACGAGCTAACTACGATCATATCGAAATTGGTTTACAATCTTTCACCAAAGACATTTTCGGACTTTAGAATCTCATACAATATTCGGTGTATTCTAGAACTATAGCTGGGAAGACCATACTTGTCCATTTTTATTATTCATTATTCCAAGCGATATGCTAACGAGTAAAACACAATTATTAACTCAGCTATGCTATGTTGCACCAGTTGGTTAAAAAAGAAAATGAACAGAATTACACAAACTCTTATACTATTAAAACAACTAATGTACAAAATAGTTTATTTTGATCTATCATAAAGTAATAAATTAGCTGTAAGAAAAGGTTTATTTTACATACATGGAATTTTAAATTCAACAGCATAACGTAAAAAACTGCCCATTTGGACATTCATTGCTAGCATACTTGACGACAAATCAAATATATTTCGATGTTTTCCTTGAAATTTGGAATAACATTGAATCAAGACATGTGATAGTCAATAAAGGTAAAACTCATTAGTTTTGAAGATAACTGTGACTATTAAGACTGTAACATTAGATAATACCAGGTGTGCCCATTAATGTTTTCTACCCAAAACAGAGATCCTAAACGAGCACAAAATACTTGAAATTTTAAAACAGTCATTTATGTGGCAAAATGTTGCACTAGATAGCAAAGTATACGTCCAGGAAAGTGATCTGTGTACATGTAATAAGACCAAGAACCAATAACCAGGACGACAGTTAAAATCACAGCAGTAATTTCAGAATCACCGAAATGACACTGGTATTTGTTGATATAAAAGAAAAATTGAAATCCAGTTATTATCAGGAGTGGCATTTACATTGTATTTTAAAATACAATTAGTCAAATTGACAACGAGTGGTGTGCACAAGGACCTTCCGTTTCACATACATTTTTCAACGCGCTTAAACTTTGGCATGACCGTAGAAAAAGTATTTTGGTAACTAGGCAATTCTTTGAAATTATTTTGATAGAACATTGAATTACTCATACCATATCTATAGCCTATATTGTCATCTATATATTGCTGCTTACATTTCTGGGGATGTTATCTCAAATCGTCGATTAGATATCGAAAATCAAAATATTGAACTTATGTGCGTCGAAGTTATCATGGGGAACAAGGTTCTCTTGATTGTGGTCTGTTATAGACCACCAAACCAAAATTCACTCGACAGAAGAAACTTTATTGATCACTTTCAAAATATTGTTTTTAATATGAAGTCCAGTGGACCTGTATTATTATCACTGGGGATTTTAATGATATGTGCATCTCCTGGAACGACAATCATACAAACAGTGAAGTTAAACTCAATTTAGTAAACGTATGCAACACTTGTAATCTTACACAACTTATTGATGAGCCTACCCGTTACGTTGATAACTCGGAGTACCTGTTAGATTTATTATTTACAGATCGCGGCAGTGTAATATCCGAATCCGGGGTGCTACCTCCTCTATGTAACTTAGATTATTGTTTTCTGTAAAATCAAGTTTAAACTCAATAAGAGCACTGCTTTCACAAGACAGGTTTGGGATAATGTAACCAAGCTCTGCTACAAAAACCATTTGACTCAGCCTATGACATATTCGATGATTTTGATGATATCGCTGACTATACGACAAAACTTATTACTGACACATGTACAGAGTTCATTAGAAAACAAAATAGTTACGACCAGACCTAGGGATAAACCTTGCATGAGTAACGAAGTTCGACGGGCAATAAGACGACTTGATAGATGTTTCAAAAAGAGAACACAAACTCGAACACATTGTGTTAAGAAGGGAGGTAAATCGTCTTAAACGTGTAGCTATCAAACGGTAAGAAGAAAAAACTGTAGAGTCACTCTCAAGTGTAAATTTGAATCCAAAAATATTCTGGTCACTTAGTAAAAGTATTCTTGGTCAAGATTCTTATAGATCTATTACTACATTACTTGAAAACAACTTACTGATTTCTGAAAATGTAGATAAGGCAGAAATATTTAATAGTTACTTCTGTTCTCAAATGACTTTAAATTCGACTGATGTACCTCCCCTCCCTACACTCAACTATCAGACTGACACAAGACTATCTGATATTACAACTGACGAAAACCAGGTACTTAAACTACTTAAATCTGTCAATACAAGAAAGGCTAATGGACCTGATGGGTTAAGTAATTATATTTTGAAATATTGCGCGGAAGCAATTTGCCGCCCAATATCCAAATTATTTAATACATCTCTTAATTTAGGCATTGTGCCCACGAAATGGAAAACGTCATATGCATGTCCTATATTTAAAAAAGGAAGTAAACATGGCAAGTCGAACTAAAGACCTATCTCTCTTCTGTCAGCCCTGTCAAAAATTTTAGAGAAGATAATATTTAGTCGCCTACATGAATATTTGACTACCAACCATCTTCTTATTACAGAAAACTCGGGATTTAAGAAAAATGATTCCACGATCAATCACCCAAGATATATACAAATCTCTAGACGAAGGTAAAGATGTTTGTTGTGTTTTCCTAGATGTATCTAAAGCTTTTGATAAAGTATGGCACGATGGATTACTATACAAAATCAAGCAACTAGGTATTCAAGGCAAACTTTTCAACTGGTTAAATAATTACTTAAACGGCAGACATCAGTGTTCCTACTAAATGCCGCAATATCATCCAGTCAGAGCATCAATGCCGGAGTACCCCAGGGCTCGATTCTTGGACCATTATTATACCTTATATCTGTCAACGATATAAATTTAGACATTCAGTGTAACATTAGTTTGTTTTCAGATGACACATCACTTTACTGTAGATTAGAAAACCCTGGTACATCAATTAATAAAATCAATAAAGATTTACATACACTTTATAAGTGGTCTAAACAATGCTTAATATCCTTCAATGCACTTAAAACTGAATATTTGATTATATCCAAGAAACTCACTAAACTAATTACCCACCATTAATTATCTAATCGTTTCTTATTTCACTCCGATTAAATTAAGAATCATCCTGTACCAATATGTATATTACAGAAACTCTTCATGTTCATGATAAATATACAGTGTGTATTTCTTCTCAGACTTTAAAAGTAAACGTGTGTATATGGTCTTCTTATGAAAAACTGTGTTAGTTTGTTTGTAATTATACTCAAATTCGATATATATATACATGTGCTTACTCAATTTAGTACCAATAACTTCTTACTTTACTTTCTCTTGTATTACCCATGTACTCGAGAAAGTGATTGCATGAACGAGTGAGTGTGGGTGAAAGTGTGAGCACAAGTGAGAATGTTTGCGGGTGGGAGAGATTTGTTGTATTTTGTATAATTGTCTTTTATATAATGTATTTTGTGTATTGTGAGGAGACCTATAAATAGCCCTCCGGCTATAAGGAATCATAATTAAAGCATGAAATTTACACACACACACACACACACACATATAATATATATATATATATATATATATATATATATATATATATATATATATATATATATATATATATAAATATATATATATATATATATCTACATATTTATCTCATTGGCGTCGGAAGCAAATTGAAAAGCATGAAATTTACACACACACACACACACACATACAATATATATATATATTATATATATATATATATATATATATATATATATATATATATATATATATATACATATTTATCTCATTGGCGTCGGAAGCAAATTGAAAGTGGAGGGGGCTAAACCAACTTAAAACACACACACGCGCCAGAAACGTCTGGGGGCTAAGCCCCAATTTTCAACACCTATGTCTATTTTTGCAAAAAAAAAGTGGGGGGGGGGCTTAGCCCCCCTCCCCCGGTTCCGACGCCTATGTATATATTATATATTTATATTATATATATATTAATATATATATATATATATATATATAATATATATATATATATATATATAATATGTATGTATATATATATATATATATATATATGTATGTATATATACATATACATATATATATATATATATATTGTACATTTGTAAGGGAAAATACGTTAAAGATGATTGACTCACATTATATTCATAATAATTTAGGGAATTTTTGTGTTTTTAAAACCTTGAGGTATTCCCATCAAAATCTAGGTTTGTTGCTAAGTGATATGTTTCATATTTTGTATTATGATGTGTATTTTCAGTTTACTAAGGTGTCTGTGACCCCATGAACCTGAAATATTGTCACAATGACCTGATCCAAGACGATTCCTTACAACTATCCGTGTATACAAAAAGTCAACCAACAGTACTATCCTATTGGAATCGTTTGAAGGGCTTGCTCAAGGCTCGTTTATGAAATAATTCCAGTTTCATCTTTGTACACATTTACTTAACAATAATGAAAACCTCTCCTCTTTTTGTAAGATATTCGTTCTTAGAAATTTGCTGGGTCCCACTATCGTCACTGAGTGCTAGATATCCTACATAGATCGCTATTAATTAATGTAATTATAAAGAAGGCATAAAGAATTCACTCATTGAACGTTGGGACATATTTTAAGTCGGGCTCGAGATACGGTAGACAAATGTATTTGTAACAAACGAACAAACAAACGAGCAGAAGACAACAACTACTCCACTGAACTCGGGAAGGTAAGACGCCTTCTGAGTCTCTCGATATATCGCGATGTTGGATCCACATTTACAATCTCAAAATGACAAGATTTTAAATAATATCAAGTTAGTGATCGGTGATTAATGACTTGCGGAAGTACAATTTGTCTATCGTTACATTAGTTACAGCGGCAACGAAGAAGGTATTTTACTGTTTTTATTTTTTTTTGTCTCCTTAAAAATGAAAATAGTAAAATACTTTCTTCGTTTCAGCAGCGATATATAAAGCTAATATTAGCTTTATATATCGCTGGTTTTAGCTGTAACTATCGTTACATAGGCTAAGGACGTACAGTAAAGTGAAAGTAAACGCGCACTGCCTGAGTGTGTGACTAACGCAGACTGTGTGCATTGCCGTTGCGGTGCTGTAGTGTGACATTTATATCTTTACTTTATAGTAGCTTGATAACCTACTGTAGAGAAATAGGGTCAAGGTATCGAAGTTCCTATTAACTAACTGAGACTTATGTATGCCTATGATGATTTTGGCATGATTACAGATATACAGTCCACTTTACTGTACAAAAATGATTATGCCTAGACATAATCTTTAGTTATATAGTGCACATTTACCTTGTCCTTGCTATCACATATTATCTTGAAGAAGCTTAAAGTTTGATTTATTAAATTGATCTAGATCTAATTGTCACTGTCATCATACATATTATTGAATTCTGTTGACTTAGGTTGTTGTTAGACATATCATCATTGTATCGCAAAAGTCATCCAGTGGGTGGATCTAAAAAGTTTGTTCATTGGTAGGTATTTTGTAATTGCTGATACTGCATGTGCAGCTGAGGTACATTTGTTTATAGACAAGGGGCACCAAGAGAGTCCTGTCCACAGGTACCTGCATTCCTCAATACATATAACTCATATGACATGTAATAATCTTTTTTTTTAAGTACTGAATATTTATTTAGTGCAAAAATGTAATATATTTGTACTGATGTAGTTTATCAGGAATATGTCCATTGATAAAATCTGATACATTAAGGCTTGCATGGCATTATTACATGTCATATTGTAATTCCTTTGCCTCAACGGGGCATCTTGATTGGTAATAGACCATTTGAATTAAATTGAATTGCATGTCTGTTAGTCCCATTGGAAAAAAACAACGATAAGTGTAAGAGTAAGACTCAGTGATCCAACAAGAGGGGCCTTTGGGCCAATGATTCTACAAAATAATAAATGTCCCCATTATTCATAGACCACTGGGACAGCTCAGCATGGTGACAACAGTGTCCAGAATGACATAAATGAATGACATGTCCCGATAAAAATATGGTCATGGGGACATAATGACCCCTGATCATCAATCGTAGTTGGATCACTGAAGACCCCTTAAAAGTAACTCAAAAATTTTTAACTCATCAACCCCTGAAAAACTTTGAACGCTTCTGTTAATAAATGATGTACACCAGTCCAAATGTGTCTTTAGGGGTGAATGAGTTAATAACCTTTAAAGTCAAGGAGGTAAGAATTGGTACAGGCAATTTGAATTAAATGTCTGCATTGCAATTTGCACATGTTTTAAATCATTTACCCCTAGTGACACATTTGGACTGGTCTGAGTCATTGATTTACAGAAGAGACCATTGTTTTTCAGGGGTGGATGTTTGATGTCATTGATGAAAGTCATAGGCCATGCACATGTATATCAAATATTTGAAAGCAATGTCCCAGAGAGATTAATTCTCAGGGTGAGAAAAAAGTTTGAAAACCACTGGTCTCTTATTTGAACCATATTAAGACTAGCAATATTTAATTTCTCTGAAGTTCAATATGGGACATAATTAATTAAAATAGCAGTAAGGGATTTTGAAGGAATCATGTTGAATTTCATGAAAAGTTTTACAGGCTTAAAACGTCAGACATTGTACATCTAGACGTCACTGGGGATGAGTACCCACTCCTAGCTACTCATTCCCAAGCCATTTTCACCATCCAGAATGAGTGGATGAGTACATTGTTTATGCCTTGATTTCACAATGACACATACAATGTAGGAGGGAAAGTTCATACAAAATATTTTGAGAAGGTTTAGATTTCCTTTAAATGTTTCATTAAGACAGTAAAACTAAATAATCTAAATAAATGAATGACCCATTGATTTTAAATATATTTTGTAGTTTCTTCTGACATTGTACATTATGAATTGGGATGTAAAACAATTTTTTTCAAAATTAGATATTTTATAATATTTTCCATTTTTCAGATACTGCTTAAGAATTTGACATGGCATCAAAACTGATACCTACAGTGGTTTTACTGTTAGCAGTGGTTACAGTTTATTTCTATAATGAGAAACCACAAGTAATCGGAACTGCAGTGTTAAATTCATCTTATGATTATATAATAGGTAAGTGCTTTCTATTATGAGCAATCCTTCCAAATTCTAAGTGTTGATGAGAAGCCATTAGATATGAAAATTGAATTGTAAATAACATGTAATTGTAGAAAAAGATTTGTACCAGTGTATGTATGTATTGTTTAGATGAGGTTTGCCAAGTGTTGTGGTAAATAGAATCACATATATAAATTGTACAGGTTTCTGCTGTGTCCAACATTCATTTATATGTGCTAGAATCTATTCATTTCTTTATATCCTGTTTTTTCAAACTTTTGTTTGATTTCCAGTTGGCGGTGGATCCTCGGGCCTTGTTTTAGCAAATCGTCTCTCAGAAGATTTGAAATCTACAGTGCTGCTCATCGAAGCCGGAGGTCTACACACTGACAATCAACTTATCAGCGTTCCATTAGCATCAATACAAGTTCAGAAATCAGAACAAGACTGGAAATACCTTACAGAACCACAAAAACATGCCTGTAAAGCATTGAGAGAACAGGTTTGTATATGTATAGCTAAATAATTGAAGCATGGATAAATGTACAAATGTATACATGCCGTCAATGAGACTATGAAGATAAAAGGCAAATTTAAGACAGGGTGAATATGCTATCTATCATAAAACAGCGAAAATAACCTGAGGCGAAAATTTACTGGTATACAGTATGTGGTACGTTGTGTCAAATTATGGTTTATTTTGCTACTGTGTTTTAGAGAAGTGCCTGGCCCAGAGGAAGGGTTATTGGTGGATCGAGCAGCCTCAACTATATGGTGTATATCAGGGGCAGTCCGCATGATTTTGACAGTTGGGCAGCTAAAGGCTGTGATGGATGGAGCTACAAAGATGTTCTTCCTTACTTCATCAAATCTGAGGACATTCAAATTCCTGAACTACAAAATTCTAGTATGTTGTGCTATTTGTTTAGGGATATACTTAGGTAGATTTTATCATAAAAATTTGTGATTAACAAATTGGATTATGTATTTACACATGTAAATATCTTTCGTTAGCTCTGATGATGGTGTTAAGGAGTGTTTACTGTAATTCAGTAGCTAGGATATAGGATATAGGACTGCCATGCCATCCACAGGTTTAATGAAAATGGGATTTTTGTAAATATTGGACAATGTAATTATCTTTATGTATTTTTTGTGTGTTGGTCAATTGATAATCAATTAAAAGAAGTGCAATGATACTCTAGACAGAACACAGCACAGGAGAACCAAGGAAGGAAATTGTCATACATGTTTTAATAAAACATAAGTTCAGACTAATTTCTTTTGGCATTTTGCTCAATATTACAGGAATAAAACAGGGGCAATAACTCTGCTATAGATAGATATCTTATTCAAACTGACTTCAGATTTTCAGCTTCATTGGAGGTAGTAATTGATCCTTCACTAAGCATTCAACATTAGAAATAAAATTTGCATATATTTTTGTGATTGAAAATCTGTAATAATCTCTTCCAATGTTTGCATCAAGGTCTCAGGGATTGACATTAACTTTAAAATCTACTTGCCCTTCGGGCAAGTAAAACTCAAAACTGACTTGTCCGAATTTGAATCTTGGTTGCCCGAATGTCAGGCATTTGAAATACGTATAATAATAAAGATTGAAATAGACAAATGTACTTTATTCAGTAACAATGCATGAAAGAAAAGAAACAAAAATGATAAATTGAACTTCGCTAAAATAGAGATTTTCTCTACATGTAAGTCTATTCAATGTTAAACATTGTCCAATTGAAAAAACAGTCAATGCTGCAAAAATATGTATAGGTAAGAACATGTAATTGAAAGTGTCTTTTCAACTTTAAACAGAAGATCCAAACAATTGCTTTAATTGTGCATGTAACAGTGAGCTTATCAAATGTTCTATCTATTCTTTAGACTGTTGGATTATAGTTCAGCATGAAATTCAATAAATCATCTTCAAGTGTGTCAGTTTCATGTTGGGTCTCAAAATTTGGTCTTCTTTGCCTTTGGCCACTTGACCACCACAACTGTACTGCCTCTTCAGCATTATAATCATCCAAGGAAGGGCCCTCTATGGATACAACCAAAAGGTGATTCATCATGTGAGTTGTCAGTCGAGATCTCCAGTCTGACTTAATTCTCTTTAAACAAGCCTCTCTCTCACAAACAGCACTAGCTACTGTGACCATAACAACCTCAATTAGTGATAGTATATTTTTAAACCTGTCACTATTGCCCATGAATAGGGAGCCAAAAGAAATGTCATGTGCTGGGTTATTGAGCATTTTGTTGCCCAAGTGTGCTTTCACTTGGGTCCACTCCTGAGGAATTAGATCCCTTTGGCATTGTTGATTATCCAAGAATAATCCAAAATGATCAACTAAGAGCTGAATGGATTCATTTCCAAATGTGGCTAAACCCTGTCTAGTTTGGGGCCATTCCTTTAAAATCAAATACTCTGCAGGCTTGAAGTATGGGTTTTGTTGGATCACTGGGATTCTCTAACCTACCATTTATTTTATCTAGTACTGTGTCTATGGCACCCTGAAAATCATTGTAATCTCTATTAGGATCATAGTAACGAAGATTTGTAGTTTTATATTTGCATTCTGTGCCATTGATGACCAAGGTTTCTAGAAACGAATGCAGCTGTGTCCCAGGAGCTTGTCGTAGTTGTATCAGTTCAAGATTTTGCAGCTTCACTCTAAAAACTGTGTGCAAGTTGCACCACTGGCTTGCAGCTTCAGACTCGGTGTACTAATAATCTCAAGTAGATCTTGAGTGAAAAACATAAAGCGTAACACCCTCCAGTCTCTCATTTTTTGAGCAACAAAGTTAGCTCGACCTTTCACTTCAGCTGTTGCTTTACCTGGTGCAGACTGAGAAACATGCTCAAAGTGAGTTAGTATCACTTCATAGCTAGCAAGTAGTGCTTTGATGGACTTGTGTAGGTGTGGCATCCATCTGGTTCCTTGAAGCCTGGTTGGTTTAATAATTTTTTCATCCATGGATTCTGCAATAGATCTAAGTTCCCGTAGTGCCTTGGGAGAATAATGATAATGTTTGAAAACCTTATTCAATATATCATAGATTGTATTAAGCAGGGGTGTATTTTTCAGTGCATTCAAGACCCCCCAATTCTAGCCTGTGAGCTACGCAATGAATATTCATTACATATGGTCTGTCAGCACTCAATCTAGTGGCAACACTATCTTTAGCACCCAGATTTACACTTGCACCATCACAACCAGCACCTACCAGTTTGTCCTTCCAATTTTCACAACCATACTTAACCATTGCTCTATCAATCAATAGACTTCGTACACACCTTGAGCATGGGCGTGCTCAAGATCCTCCAAGCCAATAAAGTAATCAGTGGGAATTCCACTCTTCAGCACACGACAGTAAATTATTTCTACCTCACTCACACTGTATCTGTTGCACCATCAAACATCACTGACAGAGCCTTTGCATTTTGAATAGAATTCTGAATTTCTGATCTTATTCCATCAGCAATAAAGGGGGGGCAAATCTTGTACATGCTTTGTTGGTTTGGTAACTCTTTACTTTAGACAAATCAGACCCATTTTTAATTTGCAGTTTCAGAAGTGTTGGGTACACAGTGAAGGGCATTTACGATTGCATTACACAGTACGCAGTATTAAAAAGGGAGCACAGTAGGGTTTTGTTTTTTTCACCAAGTTTTTGTAATACCCTATCCATGGGACCAGCACATTCATTTGCTGCCCTTTTTTGCTCTGCCTGGAGAGCAACATTGCAAGTGCTTTGGCGATGAAAAATGTGACCGTACACTATCTATTCTGTATGTTGTGTTCCCTGTTAAAAATGATGTCCCCCACTCATACTCTTGTATTTTTGACAGACAGTACATATCATTCCACGTTCAGTATCAACCAACCCGTCAAACTCGATCTTCCACGAATCAACAAATCCTCTCTTACGTTTCAACTCATACTTCTTCTTACTTTCTTCCTGGCTACACCTTTCTTTCTCTGTTTCTTTATCTTTATTCCCAAAAAACTTGTACAACGATGGCTGTTTTGCCATGTTGCACGTTAATCAGGCCCCCAGATGTAACAGCTCTGTTACCAAGACGCTTGCTTCCGAAATTTTTCGCCTCCTGGTACACGAAACAAACGTTATCATATAATAATTAGAAACTTTCATTTTTACGCTAAAGATAACGGAATTTTATATCAATTATATAGTTTAAGATCAGAGAAGGACACCAAAATAATATTTTATTTCTCGTTATAAAACGGTATTACGACAGTGTGTGTGTGTTTGTATGCGAGTGTGTATAAATCAGAGACATATATAACACAATGGTACACGATAATTTAATAACAACTCAGTTGTTCATCGTTTAGTTACAAGTTAATTGTGCCCGACCTTATCAAATTTCTGCTTAAAAACGTACATAATTCTCTAGTATTTTTCTAATAAAAACATCAACATTATGATGTTCTCGTATATTTTTGTACTTTGGGGTTAAAAGACTAACCACATTATCAATCGTAAACACGATGCGCACTGACTGTATTAGCCTAGAAACAGACGACTGAATGAGCGAGAAGTTAGGATTATAAAATGATTTGAGTGTTAATCTACCAAAACAGCCTTATTGTTTATTATAAAACTTATTGGATAAAAAGAAGTACTACACAAATAAATCTTTAAAAAAAAAAAACAAAAAAAAAAACACTTGTCCGATCGGGCAACCATCGTAGCGTTTTCACTTGTCCGAACTCGAGTTTCACTTGCCCCGGGCAATCGGACAACTGTTAATGTCAATCCCTGGGTCTCTTCAGAATGTGACAATCATCATCTACATACAGGACTTATTGAGATCCTTTGCAGCTGTTTCATTTATTGTATCATTATTCATCATGCCGTCTCTATTGTTTCATTAAATTAACAATCGTATAACAAATAAAACTGTACTCTATGTAGATTCAGAATACAGCATCTGTCACTGAAACCCAAGGAGGTAAATTTTCAGCTATAATATTATGATAAAATTTAATGTCCTCCAAAGGGAAGTATCAGTATGCGAAAAAACAGTAAAACACTCAAAATTCACACATTTTCGGCCACTTGGCCTTTATCAAGTGAAAGACAACAATATTTATATCAGTTACATAGTATTAATTCTGCACAATATAAAGCTCCAGTGCAAATGTTTATCGATGTTTACTGATTACGTCACAAACAATGACATCATACCGTTAATGACAGATGCATATTACCGCGTACACTAGTAGACCTATATAAGTATACATTTACCAGATATTTTGCCAATGGATTATCAAACAAATAGAAAACTTAAATGAAATTATATGTGATAAATAATTATATGCATACCATGATTTACAAAATATCCAGACGATATATATCATTGAAAAATCAGGAAAGGGGGGTCCTTGGAATTACTATCAAGTAATTATACATTATATACAATATTTTACCAATTAGAAAGAACATATATAACACGATTTAGTCAAATACTACAAACAATAAACAAAAGCGGATCTAGATAGATGTCCATCCGAAGAAGCGGGGTGGCTATCTTAAGCATCAAAATAGATATAAAAAATAATGAAGGGTATTTGAACTTTTCTAGGTGGTCCCTTAAACTTCGACTCATCTACTGTATTTTAAAAGATTATTCAGAGAAAAACATTTTTGCTTCCCCAGTAGAATGATGGTATGGAATATTATCGAATATTATTAATTTTAGTATAATATATTGTTTTTTAAATCTAGCATTTAAAATTTTGAAATTATTTTTTACTTGGTCTTTTTCATGAAACTGTTCAGTAATCTTGATTTGGATACTGAAAATTTCAAGGGAAAAAATAAATTGATTGTTCTAAATTTGTTAAAAAAAAGTTATAATTATATTATCATTTTCAGTGAAAATACATTTTTATAGGTAAACAATTTTATTTTATTGTCAAAAAACAAAACCTATTCAAAATATATGTTTCCATTAACATTTTGTAGAATATCATGGTAAAGGAGGTCCACTAACAGTTACCAATGGAACTTTTACTCCTCTTAGTGACATGTACAGGAGAGGAATGGAAGAACTAGGATACAAAACTGTGGATTGTAACGGAAAAACTCAAGATGGTAATATATTTAATTCTATGTATTATCAGATATACTGAAATGAATCGTAATATAATAAATTTTTGTAGTGTTAAATCTTTCTTATGATTTGGTTAATATATTTTATCCTATTTCATCATTTTGTTTTCTAAATATAAAAGATACAGTTTATATTCTTGTATACAATCAGGACGCTGAATATAGTTGAATCCTTGCCATTTAATAATTTAGAGTGTGTATCCACCATGTCCATTGCCACTCATAAAAACATTCCATACAGTCTATAGATCAGCCAGGCAGTCCAAATGAGATATTCTATTATACACTTACATTATATTTTATGCACTCACATAATGTAGGAAGGCTCTACAAATTTTGTCAGAAAAGAAAATTACAATAACTTAGATCCTGTAAATTTGGATGGCAAAATTATATAGAATCCTGCAAATATATACTTTTTTTCACAGTAATTGATTGGGTTTTTTTACGTCATTTTCTGGAAATCTGTGTAATTTTGCTGTCCAAAAATACAGGACTGCAGTTATTATGAAAATGTCTATTTTTCGAAACCTGTAGATATGAGGCTATCATTAAAAATATTTGTTTGATGTGCCCCAGTAGTTTTAGAACTTGCAAATTATAATTTTTATGATTTTCTTTTTAATTTTTAAATGTTAATTGGACAAAACTTCAGATTTTTGTTAATGCAAAAAATATAAGTGGGCAGAATTGTCTTTCTGGCTTTGGACTTTTTAGACCCTCCGGTCATATAAAAAAAAAAAAAAATATTTTTAATTTTTTGCCTTTTATATAATTAGATTTGAATTGATATGAAAGTTGACTGATAAACATATGTAAATTTCTTGTATGCCTAATGTATCATTACTCTATATTAAAAAAGCACCTTTGAATGCTAATTAAGTGAAGGAGCATAAATCGTGCCCCATTCAGAGTTATAGGCTTACCCTATATACCAATGAATGCAATGTTAGGATATTGATTAAAGAAAAACAGTGAAGTGAATTTAGTATATACAAAATTATTTCACACCTATCACAATATACAAAGACTGGCAGTATATTTCTTTCTGAGATTTACAAATTTCAGTACATGTGTACTTATCAGTAACATTTCATTACAGGTTTCTGTTATATGCAGTATACTGTCAAAAATGGAGAGAGATTGAGTACATCAAATGCATTCTTAGAACCAGTGCTGGACAGAAATAATGTACATGTTAGTTTGAATTCACATGTAACCAAGGTATGTACATGTATATTTTGTTAAATGCAGCATTTTTTCCCATGATGTTTTATGCACAATTTATACAGACTTATATTTAGGTCATCTAAAACACTCATTTGAGCTGTTAGATATTGTTGTCGTACAGTGTGCTTTGTTTAATATGTGTTTTAGGGAAGTGCATCTTGTATGCACCTTTAAAATCTAGCATGTTTAAAATTTGTTTCCTAAAATCACTTGGCAGATTGGGTATGTACAAATATACAATTTGGTATGTAGTGCATGCATGCACACATGCACTCACACATTTACACGTGTCATGCCAAAGAATTAATTGTAAATATGGTAGTAACTATTTCTTCACTAAGCGCTCATCAAGTTTAATCAGAGTCACAGCCCTTTCAGATGAGACGTAAAACCAAGGTTCTGTCTCATGGTCAGCATTGCACATAAAGAAAACTCAACAAATTAGCGTTAGCCCATAGCACAGTTAAAAACTTGTGACATGTCATCTAAACTTGGTGACAAAAGTGAACAAATTGTTTGTGGCCTGTAAAACGACATTAAAACTATCAACCATATGTAATTGATAACCAAAATTGTGAATTTTACGACTCTTGAGGCAGGTACTTGGATAACAGATAGGACCCCTTTAACACCTTATGTAATCTTACAGGTTGTGATTGAAGATAAGAAAGCTACAGGAGTTGAATTTATCCAAGGTGGACGCAAACATAGGATTAAGTCCAACAAGGAAGTAATATTGTCAGCAGGAGCTGTTAATTCTCCACAGATTTTGATGTTGTCAGGCATCGGACCTAAGGTTCACTTGGAATCATTAGGAGTATGTTAACCCAGTTTTTTTTTTCCAACAGTCATTATGTTAACAAAAATTCAACTTTAAACCAACTCTATCTCTCTGTATGTCCCTCTCACATTATTTAATTTGTAATGTTGGTTACATTATATTCTATTGGTATAATTGATATAAGTGGGTATGGTGAATTTGAAATACAGTTCTCCCCTGATATACCATCCCCTGTTTATTAAACCAAACTCACATATAAGGCAAAAAAAAATAATCATTAGTTTCTCGGGCACCGCCGCATTACCAAAGATGATGCTGCATTCTGATTTTTTATCATTTTTTTACCTCTTTTGGAATTTTCAATTCTGCAAATTTCCGGAATTTTCAATTCCAGTTTGTGTTATACCGTATCTGATTTTGAAAATTAAGCATTCAATTGACTAAGATGTAGATCAGTGTTACGTTTAGTTACTATGTGCTTGAACTTCGGTGCTGGTGGTAAAATAAGTTTATTATCGACACAGATTGTCTGTGGGGCACAGATTATTCTTGAATGGAGTATTATTTGAGGATATACAGAAAACTGCAATGTAAACAAACTGTTTACGTGTATTACAGATGGAAATATAGACCTTGGGAATTGGGCTCATCCGGCTCGGCGGTACGACAAATTACCAAAACAGCAATTATTTACCAAATCGTCACCTTAAATTATTACTTTTTCATTTTTTCCCACAAAATATATCATTTTAACAACAATTTTATCAATTTAAAAGTATTATTTCGACTATTTGTAAGTGATATGTTCATTATCAAATGTAGGATACAGAGGCCCATTTTATTAATGTTCATTTGAAAGTCTGTCGTAACTTGCTACGGTCTGTCCCATATTAGGTCATGAATTTCAAAATGAATTTGTAAAGCAACCAATCGTCAAAATAGAAATATTTAACTGATATAATTAAAAAAGAAAAAACGTTTATCCTTTATCTCTTCTACATACTTTTTTCTTTGTTCGGTCACTTCAGTTTCTCTGTGTTATCCATGTGATGTCAAATAATTGGATCATGTGAGTAGTCATTAATATTCTCACACCTCTCTTGACAAGAGTTATATGAAGGGGAATAACTCCCAATATATATATATATATATATATATATATATATATATATATATATATATATATATATATATATATATATATTGTCGTAAGGAATCAGTATTTGTTTCTTAACAGATCAGTGAGCCAGGCTAAATCAGTATGACCAATAAACGTTCCCTTTCTTTTACTTCCGCTCTCAAACTTCGAAAGATGGCAGCCATTACGTTATGTAAAAATAATTTGAGTGTGAATATTTAGTACAAAACAGATTAATTTTTATTTGTCGTGGACATGGATAAATAATGGATTATATATAGGATAACGCTACCTTAAATTTAAATGGTAGGTATCATCCATTTTGCTTTAATCAGTCAAAACCAACAGGCAAAAATTACTTGTGAAATTGTGCTTTCAAACTCTCACTCTCAGTGGTCAACACAACTGTGATCACATGGTTTCAGTGGAATAAAGAATCATATAACATTAATGTACATTAGTATAAACTTGCACACCAACATTGAAAAGGACCCCTGTATATTACATTTAAATGAAACCTATCAGAAATGTCTAGTCAAATTAATCCTTCCAAATTAATCATATTATTGTTAAATTAATATATATTTTCTTTTTTTGAAAAAAATGAACAGTTACAATTGAAGGTGCTGATTCCATAATTTGTAGTACCCCAGCATGGTACAAGTCATATTCTGTAAGTTTTGTGGAAATTGGGAGAAGTAAAAGTGAATGTACCAATAAGGTTATGAAATCTCTACAAGTAAATGACATTGAGTCTGTATTTGGGAGGTATATAAGATACCACATAGAGTCTGACAGTCATAACAAAAAATGAAAACCTTCAAGAAAATGATAATAATGATTGTGAATCCCAACATAGTTCTGATCCTGGGAGTAACTTGATATGTACAAAACCTATTGAGGTGCCTTACTTCAGTAGTGCTTGTTTCAGAGATATTTGTTTTTACTATGGTACTGATGATAATCTCCACAAGGAGACTCGTTCATACCGTGTATGTTCCGAGTGCTAAGCAAAAAGTGCCCCTTTGAAAGGAAGCATATTATGGCAGCAGAACATGATAAAAAGAAAAGAAACTAACTCAAGCTAATTTTTAAAATATAAAGGTTTTATTTTATGTCTTCAGTAAATGATATAAATGAATAGTGTTTGGTTTTATTAAAATTTCATAAGCATGTACATTGCGTTGAAAGTGTGTGAAAATTACAATCTTTCCTTTAGGCAAAAAAAAAAAATAGAACCTGCCTGCCTCATTAGATTTTTCAAAAAAGTGCCAGAGAAACTTATGATTAATTTTTTTGGCCAAAACCACCATTTCTTGAAGAACAAATTTCTTCCCATATAATTCCCCGTTATACCGTCAAAACCTGCACTATTGGATTTCCGGTACAAATGGTCATTTATGCATGCTAAATCCCTCAACTGTATTGCGAGTATTAAAGTCACATGTATAATAATCACATGTATTATAGTCACAAGTATTATAGTCACAAGTATTATAGTCACATGTATTAAAGTCACATGTATTGTAGTCACATGTATTGTATTCACATGTATTAAAGTCACATGTATTATAGTCACATGTATATATTGTCACATGTATTATAGTCACATGTATTATAGCCACATGTATATATAGTCACATGTATATATGGTCACATGTATATATGGTCACATGTATTATAGTCATATGTATTATAGTCACATGTATATATAGTCACATGTATATAGTCACATGTATTATAGTCACATGTATTATAGTCATGTATTATAGTCACATTTATATATAGTCACATGTATTATAGTCACATGTATATATAGTCAAATGCATTATAGTCATATGTATATATAGTCACATGCATTAAAGTCATATGTATTATATTCACATGTATTATAGTAACATGTATTATAGCCACATGTATATATAGTCACATTTATTATAGTCACATGTATATATTGTCACATGTTTTATAGTCACATGTAATATTCTGATATTTCTACTTTACAGATTCCTGTCCTTGCTGATTTACCAGTTGGACAAAACATGGAGGATCATCTGATGACCCTTTTGCGTTTTTATGTAAATGGCTCATATGCCATCACTCCAGTGAAAGCGCAAAAGATAACAACTGCCTTGAATTTCATTCTGTTTAAACAAGGTTTGAAGATTTCATATACATGTATTGTGTTTTCATTTGTAGAAATACAGTTCTCCCCCAATATAATGCCACCTTTTGTTTTCCTTAATTTTGGCGGTATAACAAATTTGGACATTTTTTTAACTTGGGACAATTTGGCCGCCCTATCAAAATGGCCAAATTAAACCATCCAAAATATGTATATGTTAGATGGCCAGAAAATCTGGATGGGTTTCTAACATCTAACATTAAACTGCAAACATTTCTAATGTTAACTTTCATCATTTGTGTTAGAAATAAATCCTTGACAGTTCGGTAATACAAAGGTTTAAGGTTTATATCCCCATCTACTCATGATTATTCCTTGATGTACGATAATTGCTGTGTAAACACAAATTTTTAAGACTTTTTCAAACCCTCACGGAAGCAAGATTTGAAAAGTGTTGCATTCCATATTTGAATTCAGGGCTCTACAACACAAAAAATTCTTCATTTGGACAGTGAACCAGAAATTTTACTAGCCAGCCAGAAACTTTTGCTCCCATATATATATATATAATGTGAATGTGAATTTGTTAAAAAAAAAAAACCCGCTGGATGAAATGAAATAAAACATTAATTTTTTTAAGTTGACATATTTTTTTACTGTTTCAATCCATTTAAAACAGGATGATTAACTGTTGTCCATTTTCAAATAAATCTGGGAGTTTTCATATGCCTATATTTTTCATATTTGTTGCTTTAATATTCAGGCACACTTAAACTCTGTTTTTTAATTTATAATGCCGGTTTCTTTTCTACAGAATTTACAAAACACAAAAAGCAAGAGTCAAACACTCAATCGTCAGACAAACACCTATAAAGTTCTTTATAAGGTTTTTGTCCAACAATTGGGTGTTTGACTCTCGACTTTAATTTACAGATAAAATTTCCAATTTGGGCTGTGGCTGCCCGCCCTCCTCGTCGAACACTAGCCATAACTCAGTTCCGGTATTCCTATAACACTAACTACCTTTAAATGTGCTAGTGTCCATTGAAAAGGTAGATGCTTCTGTTGAAATCAACCGAGAAAAGAAAAGTCATCATGTTCTGTTTTGAAAATTTCAAGTCAAAAACATGACAGCATACAACATATTTTAATACAGTAATCAATGTGAGTTAGATGCTCTAGTTTATTGAAACTGAATAGTCAAATTAGTTGTTGTAAAGCGCAAAACAGATCATGATTTCGATAATGTACTTTCACAATGAAAACCGACAAACTTTTGATTTCCGGCTCAGGAAAAAAAAATGGTCACAATGTGGCGACTGAATTAGAATAAAGACTCGCCAAAACCTAAATTATGGTCGCATTTGCGAGTGATTTGGTCGCATTGTAGAGCGCTGGAATTATCTCTCTTCGCAATTGTAATATGAAGAGACCGTCGGCTAACTGTTTTTCTGACATATGTTTATTCACCTGGTCAGGCAATACGTTTTGGGATTTAACATGCATAAATGACCATTTGAGCCAAAGAATCAGTAACGGATGGCAGTGTGAAGGTTTTGGTGTTGTAACGGAACTAATATGGAAGGAAATTTGTTCTTCCATAAACAGTTGTGTTATGCAGGTTATGGTTTATAACAAGGTGATATATCGGGGGAGAATTGTATTTAAAAACGTTTACTCATGATTTATATAATTATTTTCAAGATTGGCATATTGTTATAATAAAGATTGTCACATGTCTTAGTTTATACCATGTAGATGTTCACTGAAATCTTTCTTTGATTAAATTTAGGTGTATTGGCATCCAATGGAATAGAAGGTAGTGGATTTCTTCACACAGATCCCAACTCTAAAGACAAATTTCCAGATATCCAACTTCATTTTTTCTCTATTACACCTGGGGCAGAAGTTGTTCATTCCATAAATGCTTTGAACCTGATTGATGAGGTAAAAATACATATTTGTGTCATAGTACCGACCACAAAAATAGTCCATGCTTTGGAAGTAAAAGACTGAAAATGTAACAATGGAAATTAAATAGCTTTATTGTAACAATCTATCATATCTGATCTCTCAAAATTAAAGGGGTATTAGCTGTGTTTATATATAAGAATACAATAACAGAAGAGCTATACACAGGTATAAAAATATTATATTATGATATATTTTGTGAAAATAAAGTATGGTCCAGTCTGGTATTCATATACAAATAGTATTGTTGAGTTAATCACATGGAAGTGATCGAGTGTCAAACCTGTCTTTCTCAAGAAATTTTTACAAAATATATAGGAACTTAAGAATTTTTTGCCTGTGTATACCTATTTTTTGTTGTTGTATACCAATATAAGTAGTTAAAAAGGAAAAAGAAAATTTTAACAAAAAACACAGCTCATGTACCTTTAAAGCAGCATTAGCTGAGTTAGGAATATTTTCTCACAAAGTGTGTAATAATTATGAAACCATTGTACAGTCAAAGATGTATATAAAGACCACTCAGGGGGAATTACAAAAACGGTCTTTATAGACAGGTGGTCTTTATATACAGGGTCACATGTCATATTATGAAATCCAAGGTATTGGAGATGACTTTCATTATTTCCAACTACATAAATTCTTCCCTGGTTGGATGTTTCATTTAGTAATTAAATGCATATTGTATTTATTTACTAAAATGATTTTCCTAGTTCCAGGGTCTGGAAAATTGGAAAATATTCAGTTTTTTAGAATTCCAAATTGGGAATTTTTGCATATTTTGGGGATAATACAAGCCATTTTTGCATTGGGAAGGGTCCCAAAAATAGACATAGGAAAATCCCTCTAACTAATACATGTATAACATGTAAATACATGTAATGAGAATAAGAAATAATTCAATGTTTTAAGTAATTTAAATTAATTTATGATGTAATTAAATTATATACATGAACATCGAGGATACAGCACATTATTAAAACTGAGACAAATATCTAAAATGTCACACAGAAGTGTAAGAATATAAAGAAAGTATTGATCATGTAGATAGATGAATTTTATTTAATTTTCATTTTATTTGACATAATCCAATGCTACGAGCGCCAGTGATTTTACTCTTTGGATTGAGATATTGACTTGCTAATCAAGTTATGTTCGATAAGATGTAAGACAATTACCCTATTGCATTCCAGAATACGAGAAAACAATTCATCAGTCATTCAGCGATGATATTTAAATGCTCCTGTTTGTAAAGACACCTTGTTACAAAGTGTGTCCTTTCTGACATTTTTCTTTTTAGTCTTAGTCTTTTGCCGATTAAGTATTTATCACTGGAAACAAAAGGTCATTAATTGATGATCGAAAACAAAACATCAATCAGTCAGTGATGATTGTTAGTTTCTGGTTGTAAAAACACTCTGTCAAAAAGCACATCTGGGTGCCTAATTACTACCCGGGGCATTAATTGACACCCTCCAGGTGTGTTAAGACTGTCAACACATCGTGTATTGCACATGTTGTTGATTAGGTCTCGAATTGTCCCGCGAGAATTATCTCCCGTCCAGGAGTAGTAAGTGTGTAAGCAGTCACTATACACAAGTAGGACAACTACCAGCGGACAAAATACAGCGGTCGCGTAAGGCAGGTGGTTGCTATATACAGGGTAAATATATAGTAATTCTCAAGGAGCGCTCCAAATACGGTCGTTATGGACAGGAAGCCGTTATATGAGGGGGTCGCTAAGGCAAGTTTGACTGTATACCATAAAAAAATTAACTGACAATAAGATATACCGTTGAAAAATCATCAATATTTTTTGTGCTTACATAGAAACTGAAACAAGACATGGCATCTGATTTCTTTTCGATCATCTTCGTAGTAGTCTATGAGGTTTTGCTGGTTGAGTGAAGTTACAATGGGAACTCGCACCCAAGATGAATCTTACCAAGACTAAAACCCAGACCAACTGAGTGACATACCTAACCCATCAATGCATAAAAGAAAACTTTTGTATTACCTTATTTTGATATGATATATATAAGATTTTCTATGTCAAGATACTATCGTTCATGTTTAAAATCATGACATCATACTATCAGTGGCATTCTATGATAAAAATGTAAAGAATGTGTATGCAGCATTTATATACAAATGAAAATGTCCTTGCATCGTTGTTAGCTTTTTTAACTTAAGTAATATTTCAATGGGATTGTTCAATTTAAATTCTAAATTTCTCAAAAGCAGAGATTGTCATCTTTTTAGAGTGGGTACACTAAAATGGATTTTGCAATACATTTAGGTTTATTCTTTCACCTTGTATGATACCACTATTTTCATTCTGAAATATACATTTATCATTTAGTTCAAGCTCAATTGTCGAACTATCGAAGTCTTATTGACAGAAACAATTGTTCTGAGCATTTGTGTTGGCCTTTTTTATAAAACTATAACTTTGGTATTATTAATAATACATAAAAGGTTTCATAATTCTACTGATGTGTGGCAAATTTATGACTTAAAATTATTTTGAGAACCCATTAAGATGAATCTTCATAGGTGTTGTAATGACCATTTCCAAGTTTCAAAATAAATATCAACACATGCCCACTAAGTGCTGATTTCCATATTTCCGGAGGGCTGAAATCACTTGGTACCAATTTGACTTGGGTACAAGTTGCTCATCAGTAGACATGGAAGTAATCAGCATATTTTAGTGTTTTATTTTTTGTTTTATTCAAAGAGATAAAAAAAAATTACTAATTTGGGTACATTAGATTCACTTTAAATAGATTTTATCCCATTAGGATGAAAACAAACAACTAGGCCTGTCTACGAACTTTCCGATGTGAGGTCAGTATAAATATTGCCCACAGTACTATTTTATTTTTTTATACATGCCTACTAGTACTATTTATTATTTTCACATTCATAATACTTTTTTACAGTGCAATATTAGCCTGTGTAATGAATGAGAACTTTATATAAGGATACATTATTTCTTAAAGAAAAATTCATGCCCTAGCCACCGCTAGTGCTGCTGTAATATTGATACTGGATTCACTTAACTACCCCTGGCAAATAATGGACTTTTCTTTGTATTGATGACTTAAGCCAGTCAAAATATGTCTTTAGCAGTAAATGAGCGCTTTAGAAAACAGACACAGAAAATTCTAGTTATCATTGTTTTAGGTCACCTGGTGAGCTTTTGTCATCACTTTATGTCCATCATTGGCATCCGCCTTGTTTTATGTTGACTTTTAATCTTCTTCTTTGAAACCACTTTAATAGTCAATTGGAACCAAATTTTGAATGTTGATTTAGGGAAAGTCTCAAGTTTGTTCA
The DNA here is from genome assembly GCA_030159075.1 of Atrina japonica. NCBI lineage: Eukaryota > Metazoa > Mollusca > Bivalvia > Pterioida > Pinnidae > Atrina > Atrina japonica. The sequence continues at coordinate 219,567 of BROG01000103.1, read as the reverse complement.
TTTTGTTCTGTTTCTAAATCTAATAATGCCACCAAATGCCAAAAATGCTTTCTGACTGTTGAAATTTCAAGTATTATCTTATCAGAAATCACAAAGGTAACAGAGTTGTTCCTTTGCATAAATAATCCTCAAGTTGTATTGTTTTTTAAAAATTTGATTTTTGATGGCCATCCAAAGTCCAAGATGGTCACTATTTCGACTGACTTTTGAAACTCCTCTATCAAAAACCACTCTACTCATTGACTTTAAATATCAAAGGTATATTATTTTTAAGAGCACATTCTGATTTTTTTTCACTGTCATATTGATTGGTTGAAAAATGTGTAAATGTGATTTTTAATAATCAAGTAAGTTAGGCTAAATGAAAAAAAAGTATTTCTGGTTTATGCACAGTCAGTTGCCACTAGAAATTTTGGCCTATGTGTCGATTTATTATTGTTTGATAAAAACAGCCCCTACCCATGTTTTAGAAAGGAGATTAAATCGCATCCATTTGAAACACATGAGTTTAATATACTGGTGGGCAGATCAAGTATAAAGGTAAATTGGTTAAGAAGATGATAATTGTCACTACTAATGTTGGCTTTGTTTTCCTTAGGAAACAGTTGAACAATGATAAAACATACTCAAGTCTGAGAATATCCTTAACTTGGCTAGCTCAGCCAATCAGATTTCAAGATTAGCAAAACTTGAGTAAATGTTTTAGTTTTGTCTTTTTGGTGCCAGGCCCTGATGTCTGAGAGCCAGATAATTTATCTTTGATTGCCTTGTCATAAGGTGCCTTGATCAGTGTATCTCAGTTACTTTCTAAAACATTAAAGGAGCATTAGCTAAGTTAGGAATATTTTTTCGGATAGTGTTTAATAATCATGAAATGAGTGTATACCATAAAAAAAATCACCTGTTCGGACATTTGGTTTTGAACTATAATTAGATATACAATGGACGTGTAAGCTGACTTTATAATTGGATGAAATGTTTTGGCAATAAAATTTGCCACAGAGAGAGAGAGAGAGAGATTTTAGGATAATATTTAGATTGCTGAATTAATGTGAATTTTAATTTCATGGGAAATGATCAGGTTATTTTTAAATAGGTTTTGCAGTATTTATCAAATAGATCTCATTCATCTCCATACAACAGACACTGTGATTTGCAGGTATTGCTTACGTGGACATACTGGCGTTAAGAAAATACTGGACAGTACATACAGTGTCAAAGAATTTGGTAAATTCTGATGATTGCTCTGACCTTTCACGGGCGAATATAATATCAGCAGATCACTAACTTTGAGTGGTATTGTGACTGGATTTGAGAAGCCCGAATTCTGATATACATCGAAAGTACAGAACATCTATTAAAACTCAGACAAATCTCACAATAAAACTACAAAGTTGGTGATTGTGTAATCAAGCCATGTAATAGATCGATGAATTTAAGTTGGTTTATATAAATTTTTATTTTATTAATTGGTTAGCATCCAATGCCAGGAGCGTATGTGGTGTTCAAATGTAGGCCTAGTCTAATATTTCAGTGTCGGCCATGTGTACAAGAAAAAGAGGAAACTAAATTATTATTTTTTTATTTTGTTTCTTAATATCACTTGTTTATTTCATATTTTCTGAGTTACATGCACAATTTTTATTTGTATTTTATTTCCACGTTATCTAGATCTATATGGACAATGATCACTGATATTTGTACCACATAGGCTATAATATATGATTAGAGCCAAATTTCAGTTGCATTGAGACCTGATGTTACCTACGCTTTTGAAACATTTGGATGATTAAAATTACGAAATATGCTTGCTAAAATAAGTTAATACCAAAGTTAATACTCGGATTAAATAATAATATTCAGAATAAATAATATCACAAGTTGGTAGTCGAAGTAATATATAATAGTATGATTGAAATAGAACACTCCATATGTTAGGTCACGAGAGAGTTAAACCGGAACTACCTAAAATTGTGGCACCAGTTGTTTGCAACAGTCAGAAATAAAAGGGACGTAATCCAGTAGGCTCCCATTCAAATTAAGATTTTTAGTAGTCTTCTAAAATGTGTGTGTTTGTTCTTATAATTTTTTCTTTGAATTGCCAGGTGAATGAATGAAGACTGGGCCTCACAAAACCACATTTTCGTCATTATCTCTGTAATTACAAAATCATTTAATTTAGATTCCTTTTAGTTCTATTCATTACATCTGAACACCTGTTTGGCTAATATAATAGCAATTAGCAATAATATCTTAAACAAAAAAATATATATGGAATGTAGGTTAAAATTCAATATTTTTTACTTATATTTTTAGATTTGCTCATAAAAATGACTTTTTAGAACCTATTGAGATGAATCTTTATTAGTGCCATTTTGAAAATTTTCTAATCAATATCTAAACATGCCAAAACTGTTATTTCCAAGTGCCAATTCAACCACACTAAGTGTCTATTTCCATATTTCCGAAGAGCGGAAATCACTCGGTGCCAATTTGATGTGGGTACAAGTTGACCAGCAATACTATAAATAGACACTGAAGTAATCGGACTATTTTTGCATTTTTTTTTTTTAATTAATTAATTTTTAAATTAATTTTTAAATTTGGGTAGATTGGATTCACTTGAAATATGTTTCATCCCATTAGGATGAAAACAACTGACTGCTTGTTTACAAACTTTCCGATTTGTGAGGTCGGTATGAATATTGCCCACAATACCATTTGTTATTTTGATACATGCCCACTAATATTATTTATAATTTTCAAATTTGTAAAACTTTTAAACAAGTCAATATGTGCAAGTGTAATTAATGAGAACTTTATATCTTCATATAAGGATATATTATCACTTAAAGAAAAAAATCACACCATAGCCGCCACTAATGCTGCTTTGAAAATGAATTTTGGAATCATATTTGCTAGTTTACTCAATCAAAATGATGTACAAGTCTCTAAATTTTTTAATAATATTTTTATTTAGGTTGGAGATGTTGTATTCAACAGAACAGGAGCAACAACTCCAGATGAATTTAACATATTGCCAATTTTGCTTCATCCTAAGAGCAGAGGTACAATTCAGCTTAAAAGTATTGACCCATTTGATCCCCCTGTAATTGACCCACATTACTTAGAGGATCCTGAGGATTTGAAAACAATGGTGAGAGGTAAGAAATGCAAATAAAAACTTAAAAGCAAATACACATGTTATCAGACAAAAAGCATTTGGATATGCAGATTAACCCTTGTTGACAAATGCTCATGACTGCTTGTTAAGCTCATCTGATTTTCTCCAACGTAATCATTGACTTCTAGAGTACATGGATACAAGAACGTTTATACAATACTTGAGGTATTCTTGATACTATGACTTAGTTATATATTTTGAACAATAGAACAAGAGAACATTGTAACAGGTGAGCATTAAGCCATGTGTTCATCTTGAATTTGAGCCAGTGGCTGAGAAAAAGGTCCCTAGACATAACCAATGCATTGTGAGAAAACAAGGAATTCCGTCTGACATAATATTTCTAATTTTGTAGATTTTTTCATACAGGAAACAAAAAGTTGCAATCACCTGAGGTCATTTTAATGTTGTATTTTTACAATATATACTAAAACATAAAAAAAATGTTCTAAGGATCCTTTTCTCAGCTGTTGACTCATTTAACATGCAGATAGGTGTTGGTGAGAGGGCTTCCACAACCAACTGGCTGGAACATTGTGCTATACTGCATGATATCTTTCATGTCTAGACAGTAAAAGGTAACAGCAAGACTGATACTGGAGCACATATCATTCAAGCATTTGTCAGAATTAGACCTTAAGATTTTGTGTAGATAGAACTTTATCAAAGACCAATTTAGATTATCATAGTCACCTTTATTTTACATACTTCTTTTTGTACGTATAAAACTTTTTCTTTATATTTTAGGTATCAAAGTAGCATTGAAGTTGGCTAATACTTCAGCATTCAGACATATGGGCGTTACTCCTGAAGATATGAAATATAAACTTCCGTTTTGTAATGAGTACACCTTCCTATCTGATGAGTATTTGGAATGTTTTGCAAGACATGTCACTCTCACAGTGTATCATCCAACATCCACTTGTAAGATGGGAGCTCACAGTGATAAAAATTCTGTTGTTGATCCAACTCTTAGGTAAGATTTATTGATATTTTTGATTTACTTTTAGTAACACAGTGTCGAGATTTTTTTTCATTTATTTATACATATTAAGTGTTTGGGTATACACATGATATAGTAGGGTACTTACGTCTAATGCAATCAGTTGACATCAGTTGTCATGTTCTATGTGTTGTGAATAAAGTTTTGAACACTTTCAACTTTTACCCTTCCCCCCAACCACTACACAGTCAGTTTTCTTCATACTTGGTATGAAGTGTCTCAAGTGTAAGTATAGTAAAATCCATAGTATAACTTTGAGAGATGGAGTCTTATGAAACCTTTCTTGAATTTGGCGAGTTTAAATTTTAGGTAATAAAGTATAACATTGAAATTACATTGACTTGAGTAATGATTCCTATTTGTCACCATACATAAGAGAGGATCTAGTGAGAAATAAAATGTTTTTCCAGTGCAGCTTGCCATAACCAGAAAGTGAGTAGAATTATCCATATGATAATCAAAAGGTTACTCCGCCCCGCCAACTTATTTGAATAGGACAATAAATCAGTAATTTGGAATTACATTGTCACTAGGTCAAAGTGGTTATTATACGTTCGTCTTCAGACCTATTATGGTAAAGACTCTATACATCCAATAAGTTTCCTTGTCATTTCTCTAACGCTTTAATCCCTTGAACAGTTTTAATGAAAAATGCCAGTGTACGTAGGATTAGTATGACAATGACCCATGTCTTTTTAACTGAAAATAATATTATCAAAGTTCATGGAGTTCATATCTTGTACCATTGGATCTCCCAACTTTCAACTAGTTTCGTTAAATGCTGGATCAAAATATTTTGACCTATAGGCTCCAAGAACTACAGTTGTTAGAATTATGATATATGTCCCATTAACCGGTATTTAGAATTTATGAAAACTATTTTTATGCTATTAAAAGTGTTAGGTCAGCACTTCTAAAAATATTAATTGGAAAATGGGTGAGATGAAAAGTATTTTATAAAAGACTGTATATTTTATTACACAAAATTCTTTGCTTGTCTTTACAACTTAAATTGTCATATTTTATCATCTTTACAGAGTAAAGGGGATTTCCAATCTAAGGGTAGCTGATGCCTCTATTATGCCTGCAGTTGTATCTGGTAACACCAATGCAGCTTGTATTATGATTGCAGAGAAAGCTGCTGATTTGATTAAAGGAATTGATAGTGTACAGAGTATCAGAGAGAATGTCAATCTGAAGGGGATTTAGTATTACATAAAATGATTTCATGGACCAACCATTAATAGTGTTTCAGCTAAAGAAATATGGAGGGGTATTTTTCATGTCCATCAAACAAGAAATCTTATATGAGATCCATCAATAATTGGGCACATATCTAAGAACCTCACGTTCCACACCACTGAAATTTCATAAATACATGTATAATATACATTCCTATCTTGAGTATCATTATAATACATGTTATATTGATTTAATTATTAAAAATGGGCACAGTGGTATGGAGAAATCACAGGTTTGCTATGTTTTTTTCTGATGGATGTAAATTTAAGGGACATGGCAGGGCACCATGCTAAAACCCTCTAGCTGGAACACTGATTCATAAACTAGGTTTAAAACAAGAAATGGCAAGGTTAGATATAATGCATCTAAATCATTCATAACGTATAATACTATATTATATATATATATATAATAAATATACATCACCTGCTTATATTACCATGTGAATATAAAGCCCACTCACCTGTATAACAACACTCTTTGTTTGTCACTCCATTTTACCTCACATTAAAATTGATTATCAATGTATATATCCTCAGTTGTATTTAATTGAGGAACCAGTTGTGATAAACAAGAAAAGAAATTATGTCCAAGAAGTTTGGATTCATTACTTATAAACTCAGGCGTTGTTGATAACTAATATTGAATATTCTCACTCTGTTTCAATCATATTTGTTTCTATTATTTCTTTATTTGCTATTGTGATACTTCCTGTAAGTCTTAACTGATTACTACTTGTATACTTCTAAAAACTAGTATATATACCTCAGCGGGTCTAGCTCAAGTTTGTTACACCACATAAATATGTCTCCGTATACAAATTTTGTAACAAAAATATACATGTATTGTGATGATCCATCTTTTATAAACATATTTCTAATTTATCATCTGATTACACAACCCCTTCAAAGTATGTATCTGACATTGATATTGTATTACCAAACTAATGTATTATAAAAATAATACCAAAGTTACAGGTTTCCAAAATCTGGCCAAAATAAATGCTTAAGATGTTGTTTCCTGTTGAATTTCATTAGTTGAGATTGTAGTTAGTCATCAAGAGGAATTTTCTGATTTTTGTAACAAATTGTTAATCTTTTTATCACATGTATATTATGATAATGAGATTCAGTTTTTAAATATCATTTTATTATTGTAAAATTCTTAGTCTTTATATAACATTACCTCTGTATTTTCAAGTTGTCCTCAACATGACTTGTTTAAATTTTTAAGCAGAGTTCAAAATTAGCAGTAGCTCATCAGTCTGAGACTAGTAGCTTTTGCAGCGGATTAGTCAAGGTTGTACTTCAGCTAGTCCAGTTGACTAGCAGAAAATTTGTATAAAAGTTTATAAAGTACATTATACATCAGAATTATCTCATCAACTCCTTTTTTTTCTTAACTAAGATTATCATACATTTAGTTGTTTTGATTCCATGATAGCAATAGTACTAAAACACAAAAATAGTGCTGATTCAGCAAAAACATGACAATTTTGTAATTCGTTGTACTATTTGTGTTACTATTGTACTATTTGGGGTTAATGAACTAGACCTACCGACTAGTGAGACAGAATTGCTAAATTCGACCCTTGTTAAGTCCTCAAGAGAAATGGTCCAATTGGTTCTACCACATTGTGTATTCTACATTTTTTATAAGATATATTTTGATATATTCAAGCTCAAGGTTGTCTTAATTTTGTTATGCAGTTGTGAAATTAAATACCATTTTCAGATTTGTTGTAATGCCAAATATGTCCTCAGAGTAACATTTTGATGCTTATTTTGATACTAATTTAAGTTGTAATGTATGAGTCCTTTTTGGGTTTATTTCAGGTTTATATGAGTGTATTTTTATACTCCTATATTAAAATAAATTAAGTGCTCAAGAGAAGTGGTCAAAATTGTTCTACCAAATTGTACATCTTATTGTATATATTTTATTAAATGCACATGCACATTGTGATAATCAGACCCTCAGATCTATAAACTTTGTAATGTGGTTGTTCAATTTGTACTCTGTATTTAACATTGTTATTATTTTGTAGAGTTTGTCCTCACCAAGTCTAGCTTACACTTGATAATTAGGCCCTTGGTTATATAAACTTTGTAATGTGGTTGTTCAATTTGTAGTCTGTATTTAACACTGTTACTATTTTGTAGATTTTGTCCTCAACAAGTCTAGGTGACACTTCATTATAATCAGACCCTTGGTTATATAAACTTTGTAATGTGGTTGTTCAATTTGTAGTCTGTATTTAACATTGTTATTATTTTGTAGATTTTGTCCTCAACAAGTCTAGGTGACACTTCATTATAATCAGACCCTTGGTTATGTAAACTTTGTAATGTGGTTGTTCAATTTGTAGTCTGTATTTAACATTGTTATTATTTTGTAGAGTTTTTCCTCAACAAGTCTAACTTACACTTCATTATAATTAGGCCCTTGGTTATATAAACTTTGTAATGTGGTTGTACAATTTGTAGTCTGTATTTAACATTGTTATTATTTTGTAGATTTTGTCCTCAACAAGTCTAGGTGACACTTCATTATAATCAGACCCTTGGTTATATAAACTTTGTAATGTGGTTGTTCAATTTGTAGTCTGTATTTAACATTGTTATTATTTTGTAGATTTTGTCCTCAACAAGTCTAGCTTACAGAATTTCTTTCACAAAATATTATCATTAAAATTATATTTTTGATTTTTGTTACAATAAAATGTTTCTTTTTTACTGTAAAATGCCATTTATTGCAATGATTTAAAATTTGCACCCCAGTTAAACCACACAGGGTGACAAAGAGTTGTACCATCTAAGATTCTGGCTTTGCGAGTTCCTTATGTAAATATTTTGAACATAATACCAAAGTTTTAGTTTTGAAAAATAACGGCCAAAACAAATGCTCAAGATTATTGTTTCTGTCAATAAGACATTATCCGTTGAACTCGAATTTAGAATAGAATTATATTTGAGAAAGTGGTATCATACAATGTCAATCAATAAAAATAAATGTATTGCCAAATCCATCTAAGAGTACCCACTGTAAAGAATAAATGACTTTCACTATGCGCATTGTGATAAACAATTCATCTGTAGGTTTAACCGAAAGTTTGTTATACCACATAATCTGTTATTTTCACAAATTTTTGGGAGCAAAATGATACAGATCATGTGAAAAGTGTGTCTAAGAAAACTAGTTCTTATGACCACATTGTCGATTTTGTTGAAAATAGCAATATGTTGTTTTCCTCAGTTACAGTGTCATAGTTGTTATGTCAAGCTGTGGTATGTCATGTGATTCTGTAATCAATGTTCCTCATATTTGTCACACCAAATTAAAAACCAAATAATTCATAAACTAAAATACTATTTTCCTGATAGTATTGAAATCGCTAAAATTGAAATCGCAAAATCTATAACTGTTGGATAAAAAAATCACGACCCATTTTATTAACATACTTTTATCAAAGTATATACATAAACTTGGTACCTTCTGCCTATTGTTCTTGATATCTACTCACCAGAATTAACTTTGATTATCAGTTGTAGTATGTTAGTGTAGCAAACATGTCCATCTTACGATTTGTAAAGAGAAAAATTGATGTGTCTGATGGGTACTTACCAAATCCAAACGGTCCATTGTCAGTTTCTCTAAGTCAGAGATCAATATTGGAATGTAATAACAGGGTAAGCGAATTGCTAGAAAATTCTTGAACCCCAACAAGTGACAAGTGTAATGATTTAAGGTGATGCTTTGAGTATAATAAAATTCAGTTTGGTAAAATAAGCATCAGTAAAAAGCTAAAATTGAAATCACAAAATAAAAAACACGACCTTTGACTACCAAAATTACAAAAACTTCGTACCATAGAAATAACCGCTCATATGGTATATTTTTCAATATGTATGAAATTGTATATAACTGATATTGATTTAAGAGATATATTTGATTCCATATATATATATATTTTATATGTACTGATTTGAAGCTTTTCATTATAATTTTTCAGTACAGATTTTTATACATCTTAATTAATGTTATGATAAGGCAATGTGATAATTATAGTATTCTGCAACTTTAGTACTTATTTTATGTTTAGTACTTATTTAATTTTAATTGTTTATCTGCTGTATACAAATAATTGATTGGGATAATTATTTATGTTGGTATGAGATTCTACATAAGAGATGTTCATTTTTAGAGAGATTCTACAGACCTAGGACAAATGTATTGGAACAAATGCAATGTCGCTCAATCAATGTTATGCTGCATAAGCCTTTTTTGGATGGCACTATTCACAGATTTCCTGAGATCACAAAATTATAAATTACATAATTAGAAAGAAGATAGTCATAGCTATATTCTGATCTTTTTAAAAAAATTATATTAAATCATTTACCTCAGTATTTTGTTGAGTAATCAGGGGTTCTCCTCACAACATTTATCCTATTTGGAATTGATCAGTACAGTTTTTGGATTGTTCCAGGTTGAAAACTGGTCCAGACACAAATAACTTTTTACGAGTTGATGGAACATCAACGCAGTTATGTTATGCTAAGTTGTTTATTGGGAACAAGTCAAAGCACATTTTGCAGTATAGGGTTAATAACACATTATATTGAGGCAAAATTACACATGTATGTGCATTTCAGCAACATAAACTCAACTTCAAGGTTGAAATTTCCAAATCACACTTTTATTTGTATATTTTTGCTTTCTAAAATGACGAAAATATAGTTACAATTCGCTGAAAAATATAGGTCTACAAGACTTGTTGAAGTATATGCTATTAAAGGTCAGTTCAGCGTCCTTTATGAATTTTAAGAAATTATAAATTTGCTTTAGAATGTTACTTTTCAATTATTTTTAACATACTCTTGTGATAAAATTGGCATCAAAGCAATAGACTGAACTTTTAACAATTCTTGTGCATGATTAATATGTTTTGGTCAGGTTTCCCTTACTGTGTATTGACAAGATCTGTCTGCGAAGTTGGACATAAAAGTTGCGTCATTCCTCATTCACGTGATCTAAACTGATGAGAAACTCGCGGCAGTCTTTGAAGTTGGGAAAATGTTTTACATGTACACGTATTGACCTAGAGATTTAAGGCTACTGATAGTGCCCTGTCGCATAGAGAAACGATGTTTATAAGCACAAGATTTTATAATCATATCGCTGATCTATGCAGTTTGTTGCATAATAAATAAGCCATCAGTACTCACGTTAGGCCAAATGTCTGATCCGATTTTTTGTTACTTTTTTTGTAAAACCTAATTTTACTGAATTAAAAAGTATTCAGTATAGTGTATTATTCCTCATTAAAACTTATGATTGCCATCAACTTGTATCAGTACTTTGATTGGTAAAGTTGTTATTTATTCAACAGATTGTTCAATTCCCCTTTTTAGTTTTAGCCATAATTTTCTATAATATTCAAATCAATATTTATTTGATTGTTTTCATGAATGCCTTAATGAACTCATAATAAACGAAAGCATTATCATCCCGGAACATATAATTATTGTCAGGAAAATGTCTGGCAATTACAGGCCACAGGTTTTGATCAATAACCTCCACATATTTTCCTGAATTTATTGAGCCATTGACATGAGTAATACTTCTGACGCCATGAAATGTTATGCAACCCAAAGCAGATTACTGTTTTTAGTTGTTTATTGTTGATGAATTGCATTCTGGACGGTATGCCTTTAAGACTTCCTCCAATTACAAACTCTGTTGATTTTACCTATAACAATCTGACTTTCATTGAAAAAAGTACCCTTTTCCAGAAATGATCCTTACATAAATGTTTCTCATTACACCAAGCTACAAACTTTTTCCTGTTGTCAACAGAAATTCGAATCTGCTTTTTTCAAATGCACCTATGATAGGCATTTTCCTTCAGAAATCTCCATACAGGCTTTGAAGAAACATTTCTGTTTTCAATTGTGTTAAAATTTCTGGTTATATTTTGTCCAGAGAAGCTCGTCTGTCCGATTTAATTTCACGTAAAATTTTACGTCCATCACGTTCTGATAGACTTTTCTGTCGGCCCATTTTTTTTTTAATGTTTTCAACAGTACCACGCTCACAGAAATTTCTGTAAATTCGATGGACAGTAATCTTAGGCTTAGTCTTATTTAACAACCAACCAATTTCCTGAAAAGATATACCACATTGGACCAAATAAGCAATACTTCGTTTCTCGCCCTCGCATATGTGCCATCTTTCCGACAGCGTTAACAAAACCATGTGAGCAGACAACAAAAACAGCATGGGCTTTCAAACGCATGAGACCTTGACCTTTCTGACAGTATAAGTGGTATGGATGAAAATTATCCACAACATAAACTGACTAGGTTTTAACAACACCAAGGTCAGTACGTTGACATTGCTGAATGTTCCACTACTTTTGTCCTAGGTCTATATATATATATATATATATGTAGTTTATCATAATTTTTCAGTACAGATTTTTATTCATTTTGATTAATTTTATTAAAAGGCAATATAATATTTTATTATATACATGTATATTTTATATATAATTACTGATTATGATAGGAGATTAAAGTTATCCAAGATGAAATATTGTTGAATTAATTTTGTCAGTAGTTTGTAATGTGAAATCTGTTTTGAGTACAATGCTTTGTAAGTAAAACTTCATTCCCGGTGTTTAAAATTTTAATTCTAGTAAAATTCTTTTCTTTTGATATACCGATAAAAGAGATTTATTTCTCCAATAAGTATAGTACAAACTTGATTAATTAAAATGTAAAATTGTTGGAGAATTTATCACAATAGAAAAAAATGTTAAAGGGCATTAGCTATGTTTTCAGAAGAAAAAAAATTTCTTTTTATGACATTGAGTGAAGCAAAACTGTCATATAGGGATCATGCAGATTCCGACACTCCACCGTTTTTCTACAGTCTCAAAACAATACAGTACACTAAAACTATGGCTTTCATCAAGGAAATTCAGTGTGTGTTTTTTTATTCATACATTTGTTTTAACTATTATCATGATATTAATCATACTAGCAGAAAAATTAAACCATAGTGAGAATTTTGATAAAAAATTTATATATTAGGCTTACTATACATTTAAACAGATTAGGATATACTTCTAACACTACATACAGCCTGGTACCTGAGGCTTCGTTCTTGCACATCGGAAGGCCTCGTGTAACAGGCTATTCATCGTATTGACTTTTGTTGAGGGAGATAACTCCCCAGAAGTAGGGCAGCAATTGTCAACAGAAGTTTTGAGCCATGTTGGCATAGGATTTCAATAGTAGCCGGTGTGCAGTAAAACTACTCCTCCTCCCCCCCCCACTTGTGAATAACAAAGTGATCCATAGTTCTATATGTGGCATTTGACAGCTCAATTTCAGCATTTCCTAAACAAACTATAGATAAGTAGGAGTTACCAAAGTTATTCTGAAAGTATTGCTCTCTATAGGGATACTTCAAATTGCCAAAGTCATGTCATCTTGGAGATCAATCTATTTTTAGTTACGTGGTTTCCCATTATACGAGTTGTTGCAATGCCTCTGATGTGAGTACGAATATGCAAATAAACACAAAACGTTTCTTTTCTCATTTTAGACAAACTTATGAAATAGTTATTATATATATATACAAAAATACTTTAATAGGACTTTGAACACTAGATTTATAGTCCACGGACAACCAAACTAAAAATTTTGCTTGTCTGGACGGTAAACGTATCAGGTCTGGCAAGTAGGGCGTTATCACTTCTGATACAGTACTCTTTAAAACTAGAAGTATCAGCTACAGATATTAATCCACCTAAATGAACAGACTTTGTAATTTTTCAAGTGCTCAACGTCATTGTGGCCATTCAGGCCTTTGATTTTACTACTTAAATTGATGTACAATAACTAAAATGAGATATACACAGGCATAAAATTTATTTGTGAAAATTGCTTTACAAATCTAGTTTGGTAATTATTGCATAAAAAAATTTCTGCTTGTGTATATCTCTTTAAATATTTATTATTGTACATCATAAGAACTTGTGGAGATGATAACATTAATGACATTGTTGTCAATTGTTACAGAACTTTGGGTGAAAATACAAGAGATACTTAGATAGAGTCATAAGGATATATATATATATATATATATATATATATATATATATATATATATATATATATATATATATATATATATATATATATATAAAATATATAATATATATATATATCTGTGTGTGTTATACCTTAAATATCATTCTGAAATTAAAACTTGACAACATAAAATAAAAACAAATTTCGGTTTCAATACATTCTATATCAAAATAAATAAGATTAAATACAAGGATGAAAGAATAGATTGTAAAATTATATAAATATATATTTACTAGTATAATTTTCAATTCTTACAAATAAATATCTTAAAATATAGTTTGTTCTCTATACAATTATTGCACAAGTTTGGATACGACAAAGCAATTTAGGTTCTACTTGATACAAATATCACAATACCTTACCATTAATCCAAGTCATGGCCATTCCTGCAGATTTTGAAGTCTCCAAACTCTTGCAAATTTTACTGTAAATCGACCTCGTATGAGATCTTGAAATAAAGCAACTAACAAAATTAGGCAACGAACAGGTATCGGGAACATCCCTAATATGGCTATGAATAACAAATCCAGTGAAGCATGAAACTAATTTCATGTGAAATTGAAGAAGTACCAATGGATATCCGAAACTCCAAATCCATTAGAATAGGACAAATCAGATATAACAACGGTTTCAACATGAAGAATAATTACGAATCACAAATGGGATGGGACCAGGTGTCAGCATCTCCTGCTACACCCATCGCAAATGTTCCATGGAAACATCTGTTTTGATGAAAATGTCAAGCTTGGTGAAAAAGTCATTATTTGATGTAAATTTAACATGATACTGGAGTCAAAGTGTTGACTGAAAATTTAATAGAAAGAACTAAGTTAAAAATCAAGACTAATTAGAGTATTATATGCCCATAATATGTAATGTGTACCCAAACAGATAATAATAATGACAGTAATAATAAAACAATAGCAATAATCACCATCATAAAAATAATTTTATTGTTAATAACAATATTATTAATCAATATTATAAAAATAACGTTATTACTGTTAATAATACTAATAGTATATGCTATAATAAATATTTACACATTTTCCACAAAAAATGACAAAAAGTTGCATTAATCAATGAATTAATTTTCCAGCAGAAAAAAAATTATTTCAATTAACATCATTTCAGACTTACTTCTTCCTTTACAAAATGCTCCAAAAATCGATTAGCTGCTGTAACCATTTTATGTAATACTAAATCTTCTACAAATTTTGATAGTGAAGTGGAAATTGACGTTCTTGGATGTGTGCCCCAATTTATTGATGGATGTAATTTATACCAAAATTTGACCCTCCAAATTTCTTCCTGGAACACTATTAATGGTCGGCCTTTGTATTCATTCTAGTAATATACTCCCCTACAGATTGACTTTCTCTCTGCTACATTGTACATCATTCTATGTAATCTGCCACAGACATTAGTGGACGGTCACGCTGGGAGTAGCTTGACATAGGCAGGAGCGGCCCAGGGAACCAGTGCTTGGAAGTATAAAGCGTCCGTCAGTCGGGCGGTGGCGAGCGGTGTCGCGGGACTGGTCTCTAGCTGGGGCAGTGGGGTAGCTGGGCTTGGTAGTAAATCGGCACGACTGATAGTCGGGGAGCAGGGAAGTACGCGAGCGACACTGGCTTGGTGGGGCCGCTGGGTTGACTGGAGTGGGTAGTAGTAGAGACACGACTGATCGCGGTCAGGCGACCTTGCACATCGCGAGTGCAACAACACCCCCCACCGCCGCAGCCCACCGGCCCTGCACGAAGGCACAAGTCGAGAAGCGGAACCCCAACACGCGGATCAGGAACAAGCAGACCCACGCGGGCGAGCACCGGCGCCACGCAGCGTGGTTACAGCACCAACCGGCCACGACGGCCCACCAAGAGCCCCAGACGCCCACCATCCCGCAAACACGGAAACCAGCGCGCCCCACCAAACTGACACCAAGGGAGGGTAGAAGCCACAACACCACAGGGCCGGACCAAAACCCTATGGGCCACTAAAACCACAAGTCACTCAAACAACCGCACAATACCCACCGACCACATGACCACAGACCACACAGCCCCCGACCACAGCACGAAAAGGAAGGTCGCCCCACCGGGCACGTCCGAAACAAAACGATCCCCACGTTCCGGGCTACCCGCGGCCACCGCACAGCTGAACCCCGCCAACCACGCCCCACATGAGGGCGGTCACAGGCCGGCGCCCACGCACACGCGATCCACCCGCACACGTCGGCTCAACCGCCCCCAACCAAAACCCCACAGGCCAAACTCCCCACTCGCCGCCAAGACCAGCAGTCCGACACAAGACACGACCAACAAAGCCACGCCTCAACCAACCAGCCACACAGCGCGAACACAATACGCGCCCGGGCGCGCAAACGGCGTCGAGTCCCCATCCGAACAGCCCGAACAGCGCACCCTCACACAAGAGGGACCAAGCGGCAGGGCACCCCAAAAGAAGAAACACCCACACCCACAGCCCACGACCGAACCATCGCGGGGGCGGCGCCGCGCAAACACCAGGTATTAAGCAACACACAAAAGCCGCAAGAGCGGCCGGCTCGAGCAAACCCAGTACGCACCCGCAACGAGCCAGACGACGTAGGCCAAGCCCCCCACCCGTCACGCAAAGCGCCGCCCCGTGCACACGGGACCCACCACGCGCCTTCGAAAGCCACGGCCAACAACAAGCTGCCGCGCCACCCAGCCCGGAAGCGCACAGAACACACACGGGCCGGGCAACCGCAAGGGCCAACAAACGCAGGGACAGACGGCGCCACCCCAGGGCACAACACCCACGGAAGGCCCTGCGTAGGCCCTCACCACCCACGCCCGCCGAACATCGCCAGGCCCGATCCACAAACGGCACCGTTACACACCTAAGGGCCCCTCCCAACGGGCCCAAACACCCAACCAGGTGCGCCACCACACCACCCAACACAACCCATGCATGCGCCCCCGAACCGAGGACGCGCCAGGGCCCGGCCCAATGACGAACAAACCCCGCACCGAGGGCAGTGCACACCAGCCCGGCCCAAGCAAGCCACAAACAGACGAACCAACAACCGCCAGGCAAGGAACACCGAAAAAAAACCGCCGCCAACGCCACCACGCAAAACCCGCCGCGCGCGCTCGAAGGAACGGCACGGCACCAAGGGCCGACGGCCCACGCCACAGCCTTCGATAGACGGGCAACCACCCAACACGCACGGGCCTCAGAAACGGCCCAAAAATCCGCGCACAACCCACCGCCCGGGACCCGGCAACCCGAACACCAACCCGTTTGCCAGCGCAACACGCCGCCCGAACGTACAAAACACAACCAACAAACGGCCAGCCGGCCCCGGCCAGACCCACCCACGCGAGCGACACCCCCCAGAAACCACACCGAAGCCGCCGCCGGCACGACAACGGAACGCAACCCAACGCAACCAAACCCCCTCCCCACCACCCCAACCCTCAACACGGGCACCACCCACACGACGCGAAACCTGACCACCCCCCCACATCCACCATACCCGGCGTTCAGCGGCACAGACGGCCACCAACAAGGCGAAAGACCGTCCGGACCCCACAGCACGCAAATCAACGCGACACCGCACACACGCTGCCTCTCGCGGAGCACTTACCTCACCACAACGAGCAGGCGAGCACACCACGCCCGGCCGACACAGGCCAATCGTCGAACAACGCCCCTGTAGACGGCGCCCAAGCCCAAGTAAAGGAAACCAGTAAAAGGAGACCACAGGGCGGCCCCACCGCGACAACCGCGGCCGTGACAGAAAAATCACCACCCGGACGGAAGCGGACACGAGCCGACCCAGCCCCGATAAGGCCCCACGAGCCCAAAGCGGAAGACCACAGACACCGCGCACACCCACAACAAAAAACATAACGCAGCTCCAACACACCGAGAACCCATAACACACCCAAAACCCCACGAAACAACTCAACCCCCAAACGCTCGCTCCTCCCACAGGCCACAGGGCGACCCCGCCGACGCCAGCAAACCGAGACGCACGACCCGCCCCGCCCGACGAAACCTCCAAGGAGGGAACAACCGGAAAGAGGCTAACAAAAAGAGACCACGGGCAGAAGACGAGGAAAAATCCCCTCCCCCCACCACAAACAGCCCGCGTCAACAACCTACGGCACATGCGAGCCACCCAACGGGTCACCCGCCCCCACCCCAGCACCCCCCCTCGCCTGGAACCCCCCCACAGCGGCCCAACGGGGTCCGGCCAAGCAGACAGCAACCCGCCCCCACACGCTCCAGGCAAGCCCAGCGACCAAACTCTACTCCCACCCGTTAACAACCGGCCGGGGAGAAGGCCCCCGCAGACCAAGCGGACAACAGCACAAACCGACACGCAGGCCCCCACAGACTAGAACACCCGAGCACAAACGCGGCCGCAGCCCCCCGCGCTCCCCCACGCCAGGAAGGCACGCCGACGGCCCCCCCCAGGGCCCACACAAAACACAGGCCAAACTGCCCGAGAACGCCCACCCGACACGAGAGGTACAGGAGCCGCCAAACTGGAAAGCTCGACCCGGACTGGGCACCAGAAAGACCGAGCACACCCGGACACCAACACACCAAGAGGCCACGCGACCCTCCACAACTGCCCACGAAACGGAGAAGGGCAACCAGAGACACCCGCGCACCAAAGAAAATAGGAGCAACCAGCCACGCGCCACAAAACTGCACCACACTCCCCCCCCGCGTCAGGAACAACCAACCACATCGCGCGAGCCCAGTCGCCGCACCCCGGGACCGGCAGCACCGCGTCCCACCCGACCACAAGGCCACGGAAGAGTTACTGCGAACCATACAAAAACAACCCCAGATCAGCGAACCGCGCGCACAGTCACTGGCCGGCCACTGTGACAACGTAGCGACAGGGTACCACGAAACGCCGAAACCCGAAGCCAGAAGCGCCCATACCCCCAACCACAGCGCACAAGCCGAGAAAGCACACCACACAGCAAGCCCGTGGTGCCCCCTGGCCACACCGACCCGCAAAAAGCGCGGACCCATAAGCGAAAGAAGCAGGAGGGGCGCGCCGCAAACCGAGCCGAAAGTGCACAGCCACCGGGCCCAGCCGTGGGCTAACCAAGCCAAGCAACACCCAACCGCCACAACCGGCAACCCAATAGGTTCCACCCCCCACCCATAAAGCGACCGCGCATCACACGCAAAACCGCTCGCACAAGGACCCACCCAGACATCAAAGCGAGAAAAGAACCACCGAAACGCCCGGCAGGCCAAAAGGTAAAAAGCTTCCCCTCGGGGGCCGATACAGAGTAACACAAAACGGGCCGCCCGGACTGCAGCCGCCGACCCAGACCAAAGAGACCCGGGCGAAACAAACAACCCAACACATACCCAGTCTCAAACGCCACCGAACCGGGACCCCGAACCGCAGGAAACCGCCGTCGAACAACGACATCCAAAGCGGACCAGGGGCGCCCCCGCGCCAAGCTTACCCGCAGCAGCAAGCCCAACACGGGTCAAGCCCGAGCCACGACCCCCGACGCCAGCCGCGGACCGCCCAGAAAGGCACGCACACTCCCTCAAAGGCGGAACCCCAGGACGCAGCCCCGGAAAGGGGGCACCCCGGCGGGCCAACAACCAAACACAGCCACAGGCCAAGAACAAGCCACCACAAAGCCACGGCACCCAGGAGAGCCCGCAGCCCGACAACACAAAAGGCCCTACAGGCAAGACCGGCCAACAGGCAACCCCGGATCCCCGCCCACACCCCCAGCCAAGGCGTCCCCATGCTGCTCACGCAAAACACCGCCGGGACACCCCAGAACGGCCACACGCACAAACACAAAACTGCGCCGGCCCGCCACGGAAACACGCACGCAACCCAAACAACACAGACCAACCACGCCCCAAGGCACAAAAAGCACACACCCTCGCCCGCCGTCACCACCGTGCGGACCTGACGCCACCAAGCAAAACAGATAGCACACCGGCACCGAGACACGCGACAACAACGCACCCCCAGCCCACCGGCGCGAACAAACAAAACCATAAGGAGCAGACGCCCGCCCCGACACACCACCGCTGCGCACCAGAAAAGTACACGCAAACGGGCGCCAAGGGCCCCACGCCGGAAGCGCACCGATCGGTCCAAACGCCCACGCGACCAAAAAACACACACACCCCACACCCAAGCACACCCAACTGGGACGCGAACGCGTGTCCCCCCGTCGGCCCACCCGACACCCAGAACCTAAGCGTAACAAAGACCGCCCGACGACGGGCCCACCCCCGACACGCGCAGGCACAGCACGACAAGAGCACGCACCACCGACTCACAAGACGTGCCCCGCCGCCCGGCAAGCCCTGCGAGAAGAGCCAGGAAGAAACACAAGACAGACCAAAGACGGGCCGGGCATCCCGAGGCACGGTGGGCCATCGGACATAGGGCGCACGCGGGAGGCGCAGAGGCGTACCGCGGCCGTCACAGCCTCACCAGTCTAACGCCGCAGACCGAGCCGGCACGCAAACCCAGCGAGTGGCGGCGGACCCTCCAGGAACACAACCCCGGACCACACTCAGGAACACTCACCCAACGACCGGGGAACGCTAACTCAGGACCAAGCCCGGGCACCAAACAACACGTACCCGCAATCGACCTCTACGCCGCACCGCTAACGAGGCCCCCCCGCCCGGGGTAGCCGCACGCCGACCCAACAGGACGCCGAACCGCCACACTCGGCGCCAGAGAATCCCGCGACACCCCGGCGGCGCCACACCGCCCCATGCATACGCACCGCTAGCCCCCCGGGGACGCCGCAACCAACCACAGCTGCAGGACGGAAGACAACTGGCAAGCCCGCAAACCCCAAAAGGACCAAGCCACCCCACTCACCCGCAAGCACAAGGCCCTAAGCAGCCCGACGAGCCCAAAAGTGCGGACCCAACCCCGTAACCTAGCCCGCAACCAAGCCACCAAACCAGCCCACCGGAGCCCAGCGGGCCCACTCCGCCGCGCGCCGTAACAACCCAGCCCTCACAGACAGCCACGCCCAGCCGGGTCCCGCGCGCGCCCCCCAGTCCGACCAACCCACGCCACCCACCACAGCCAAACGCCCCACGAACAGGCGAGGAAGCCGCCCCCAATAAACCGAGCACCACCCAAACCGCACACGGCACACCCCCCGAGACCCCCCCACGAACCCACAGCCCGCCCCAGACCCAACGCCACCCACGGCCCCGCGGCCAACCACCCTGGCACAAAAGGGGGCCGCGAAAAGCCACGGCGCCGCGGTGGCCGTGGGAACCAGGAAAGGCAGGGACAGCACGAGGGAAAGCGGCAGCCAACCGAAAAGCCGGAGCGGCGCACCATCCAAGGTCCAACGGGAGCGCCACAGCAGGGCGGCGCAGAAAACACCACCCCCAGCCGAGCAGCCTGGAACCGAACAACGCGCCCCAAAGACTCCCCACGCAGACGCCCCCCCAAGCGCGAACGGACGAAGGCGGAGCAAGACGAGGGGACGGCGGCACGCAACGGACGCCGACACAAAGCCACACCGCACCACCACAGAACCAACAAACCCCGAAGCGGCAAAACAGTGCAACCAACCACCACCAAACACATACCACCACAAGCACCAACGGACCGGGTCAGAACACCGCAGCCAGAGCCGGCCGGCGCCAGGGGCGGTAGCACCGCGGCGTGGGCAAACCACCAAACCAAATCCGCGTCCACCCAGCCCGAACCAGCAAAAAGTACGGTAAGCGGGCGAGCGGCACTGCCAAAGCCCACGAACGAGGACCCCCAACGGCACCACGAACCACACACCGACCCACCTCAACCAAAAAGCCCCCCCAACACGCGCGACGACCAACAACGCCAACGTGAAGGCAGGGACCACGAGGCATTTACACGGCCAAACAAGCGCAGACGAGCCGCTCGGACTCGCCCCAAACACCCCCTCAACGCCACCCATGGCAACGGCAACCGCCGGACCCCCGGAAAACGGAGCGGCAGCACCGCACCACGACCCGCACCAGGCGCCGCCAAGCCTGACGGGACTAAAAACTCAACGCCGCGCCAAGTGCAACGAGCCACGCGCCGACCAGACCAGCACAAGGCACGAGCACAGCCGAAAGGGCCACCCCAATTACCCAACCCACGCAGCAACCCACACGCGACACCCGGCACACAAGGCCCGGCACCAACAAAGCCGGCCGCCGGCGGACGCACCAAGGCGCGCGAACCCCGCTCAAAACAAAGTAAATTAACTGATCCCACCCGCAGAACCCGCGAGCGACACCCGAGACGAAACAAGGCCACAGGCCACCAGCTGAACCGCAACGCCGATCCACCACCAGAAGAGAGAACCCTCCCCCACGGTGGCACCGGCATAGAGACGCGCCCGCGCAGCTCCGGGACGACCGAACAGGGAGCACAAGGACGCCCCCGGCCACAACAGGCACACAGCCGAAGGAGCGCCCGACAAGAGGCAGCCACAGGCGCTAGCCCAAGCCAACTGGGCCAACACAGAGGCCCGCCAGACATAGAGGCAGCAACACGAGCCAAAACCATGGAAGGCACACTGCCCGCCACCAGACGGCAAAGCAGACCCACGCCGGAGCAAGGGGGACCCCGCCAAGACGGGAAGGGCCGCCACCACACCGCACACGCCTCACCCCCAACAGTACAGACCGAGGACAGACCACCACACGGGCACACCCCCGCCCATCCACACCACACCCAGACAATCACCCAGACACCCCCACTCCCCGGCAAACGACCCCCCCAAAACGCCATCACCTCACAGTCAGGCCCGGAAAACACAGGCCCCGACACCCGGCGCCCGCGGGCACAAGCACAACAATACCGGACTCACACCAGACGCGCGCCGCCGCACCGAGAAACCCGACGGGAAACACCCGACACAGAGGCACCGACCCCGGGAGCACGGCCAACGCACGTCGCAACACACCCTCGAGCACACAGACCAAAGATGCCTAACGAAAGCCGCGCGAAGCCCCACCCAACGCACCGGCCCCAGCAGAAACCACCACCCGATGCCCAGAGCACCCACGTCGGACAGGCGTCAAAAACCCCAAGCCACCCCATGCAGCACGGCGAAACCGCTCTCGGTAACTGGAAGCGAACACGAGCACAGCAAACGAGACTACCCGACAACTCGCCGGCCGAGCCGCAGCCAACCAACTCACCAACATCAATACCCAGCTAAACGAACCAAGACAAGTGGCAGAAACACACAGGAAACACGGCGCACCCCGCGCCAGCCCCACACGGCAGCGGCCCGGCGGCAACGAGAAGCCCCACACCACACCACCCGCGCCACGGCGACCGCCAAGACCGGTGGCCCACCACAAGAGGCAAACCACGCAACTGACAAAACCCAACCAACGCAGCCTCCGACCCAACCCGCGTCTAGAGCCGGACCACAGCGAACCGCGCACGACAAAACCCCCACGCCACGCACCACCCGACCCGACCGACCGCACCAAAGGGCGCCACGGCAGCCGAAGCTAGACCACGCAAACACAACCCCCGCAGCGCCCCCCAGGAGACCGTTCACCGCAAAGGGAGGAACGGCCAAATCGAGTCACAACCAAATCCCCCCACCTGTGACACAGCCTCCAACACCGCCGCGCACAGCGCATGCAGTCACCACACCACCCCCGCCGAGCAACAAACAGGAAACACCCCCGCCGGCCACCACGCGACAGCCCTCGCGCAGGACCCACGAGCCCCAAGACGCCACGCGGAACCCGGTCAGGCGACGCGCCCGCAGCACCCAGCCTCACCCCAAGAAAGGACCCAATCCTCACAAGCACCCCGGCCGCGACGGGCCGTAGCCCGACATCACAGCACACCCAACAACACCGGAAGAACCACGACGGCGACACGACAAACATAGAAGCGCCGCGTCACCACTCCCCCCCCGCACTCGGACCAACCCGCACCGAGCGCACGCCCGACACTCCAGCCCTGTCCACCCACGCCGGTCCAGGCAAGAACAACGAGCATCACACAGAACGGGCCACCGCAACCGGACGGACCCACCGCAAGACCACCACAGCAAACGACGGCCCAAGCCGACCGAAGACGCAAGCCAGGCACCGGCCCACAAACCCCACCACACGACGTCCAAACACAACACCCTCCACCCCACGCCCCCCGGCAACCGCAAGTCCCAAACACAGAGAACCCGCGAGGGGAGCCCCACCGAGACGACCGGCACCCCTATGTACCCGGGGGTGGCCTCATGCGCGAACGTCAAACCCACCCACGGCGCCGGGCAACGGAGAACGCAAACGGCACACATTGCCATCGCCCGAAACCCCGCACACCCCAGGACAAACACAACAAGGAGGAGCGTCTAAAACCACACGCAGGGGTCCGCACGGCGAAACGCAGGCGGGGCCGAACGCGGGGCGACAGAAGGGTAACAAGAGCACAGCAAGCCAGAGGACGACACACACAACGCACACCCGACGCCCCGACACAGCGCCACAAGGGCCCTCCTCCCCGGCCACACCAGAACAACCAGGAGCAGGTCGACGGACAACTCGCAGGAAGCAAGAAGCACCCAGAGCCCACCGTTCCGGCCGATACCTCCACACAGCCCCCCAAAATCGGGAGCCGAAGCACCCCGACCTCCCCCCGCCCGCCGCCAAACGCACACTAGCCACCGCCGCGCACAAGCCCGAAAGGAGGCCACACAACACAAGAACTGGCAGAGGGATGGGGGGGACGACCAAACACGGCCAGCGCACAACGGTGGGGAACCAGCCCCCAGGACGCAGACCCCGCCAGAGAGGGCCGCGTTGACAACCAGCAACAACGAAGCGGCCCCGCACACCCCGACGCACTCCGCCCCAGCACCCGGGCGAAGCGCGGGGCCGCCCCCCGCCCCGGACCACAGGAAAGCCTACCAGCCACGCCGCAACCACCCGCGAAAGACCGCCCACCACCCTGCCGAGAGATGCCCAACCCCCGACCCCAGCACCGCCGAGATATCAACCCCAGCAGGCCCGCGACGGCGGCACCCGCCTGAGCGTCGCCCCTAGAAGACGGCACACGTCTGCGGAGGGCCAGGCGGGCAAAAAAAGAACACCAGCCACCATAACGCCCCAACCCACACGATCGCTGCAAACGCGCCCGGGGCAAGGACACAAACATGACATGACACCAAGCAGCGTCCATCGAACCGCACAACAGCCGAACGGAGCAAACGAGGGGGCCCCCCAGCCACACAGCACAGACCGCACCGACAACGGCGCAGCCCCGGAGGACACCCACGGGGCACAAAAACGGACGCCCTGCGCCAGCCTCGGACGGAGAACCGGGGCCGCCATGCACGCACTGCCAGAATACGAGGCCGTCCCATACCACACCCACCCGCGCACGGCACCGCCACCAAGAGAACGAAGCCAAACCCGCGGCCCACACGAGACCGGCACAAAGCAAACCACAGCACCCCTCCCCCCTCAGTCCAACCCGCGTAGACCCCCATCGCACAACCCTAAAAACAACACGAACCACGCGCACAGTGCCCACGTTCAAAACCCCCCCCAGATCACCGCCGAGCGTTCCTCTCATCCACGCAGAGCCCCCGTTCACGGAGGCCCCCCACACAGGGCACGGATTGAACAGCAACCACCCAGGAACCAACCCCAACAGGCTGCGCACCGAACGTCCGGAAAGGCAGACACCCACAAAAACAACCCACGGAGAGCACCCCCCCCCACCCCCCCCCCCCCCTCCCAAGCGCCGCCCGGGCCCGACCGCCCGAAAGACAGACACCCACGACACCCAGAACATCCCACAGGCCAAAAGCAAAAAGCGCACCCCGCCCACCACTGACTCCGCCACCAGGACACAAACCCAACAGCCCCCACGCTAACAAAACCGGAGGAAAAGAAACCGCCAACCCCCCCTTAGCCAGAACGCGCACCGAGGCAAGGCACTGCCGTCGCAAGACAACAAGGCTCAGGAGGCCATGCACAGACCCCGCGCAGACCGTGCCAACGGCCCGGCAGCAAAGCCCGCGGCACTCCTCAGCTACCGCGTCCACCGAGGCAAACACCCCCCGGACCAACCCGCGTCACAGCAAGCCGGGGCAGCCTAGCCAACCCGAACCGAGACCGCGTCGCCGGACAACGCGCACACTACCGTTGTTGGCCCGTCGGTCCACGCCAACACCCCCCAAAGAGGGCCCCTCAAACCCCCCCGACGCCCGACCCCCACAACGAGGGGGCCCCCCGCAAGATAGCTCAAGACCGCAGCAAGCGAGCGCAACATCGAGGGCCGACCTCACAGACCCCCCCCACCGGCCAAACGATAAGGGGACCCGACTCACAAGGAGGACGCAAACAGCCCCCACACAGGCGGAAAGCCACACCAGAACGAAACGGGCAAGGCCCATGACAGCGCGAACCAAAGCACACGTCAACCAGAAAAAACACGCGGCCCAGACGAGCGCCGTAGGGAAGCCGGTACACCCACAAGAAACAACTGGCGAACCCGCCCCTCACACCGCGGCAACCAAACCACACAGACGAGACCCCGCCGGCCCCGGTAGCACCAGACGACAGCCAGAAAAGGCACAAGGCACAACCCCGACCAAAGGGGGGACCGCCGCAGCGCCCTACGCGACACACGGCCACACGCAGCAGAGAAACGCACCAGAGGCCGGCCCCGATGCGCGAGCCGACACTGTGCCCCGGCGACGCCAGACAGCATCGGCCCAACACAACACCTAGCCGCAAAACTGACGAGACCAAACCCAAACGAGGGGCACGCCGCGAAAGGGACCGACGCCCCAGAACCGCACCGGGAGACAACGTGAAACCCCGTCCCCCCACACAAGCATGGGCCGCCCGGTCCATAACCCTGCCAAACCCCTGCGACAACCCGGGCGAGCTAACCAGTCAATGGACGCGCCGAAATAACAACCCCCCCCCACGCCGCAACCCACCCCGAACGGGTGGGACTCCGGCTGCACAGGCACCCCCCCGTCGTCTGTCCCCCGCTCTCTCACCGTCCTCGCGTCCACCGCCCGCATAAAACCCCCGGTCCCCCCCAACCCCCGCCTCGCCCCACCGCGCTCACCCACCCACAACACACCCGCCCCAACGTCAAGCCACCGACGAAGCCACGGACACAACAAAACAGACCCAGATAACCCCAGCCACCAACGCCTAAAAAAACGGACCCACCCGCCCACCACCGCCCAGCCCGCGGACCGGGGCACCCACGACGCCGCAAGGCGGAAAACGCCAAGTGAGGACCACCACACGGCAGCGGCCCGAAGAACACAGACAGGACCGCGCACTGCGACCGCTACACCCCGAGCAGGAAACGAAAAAACGCCACACACCGCCAAGAGCACGCCCGACCCCCCACCCACGCGCCAGACACACCAACGTGACGCGACGCTGCACCACATCAGGGCCCCCACGCCCCGACCGCGGCACCAGAAAAAAGCACCCTCTCGACACCATAACGCCGAACCCCCACCGCGAAGAGCACAGGGGCGCCGCGGCCCCGCCCCGCACTGACAGCAAACGCAGCAGCCCAGGAGCGCAACGCTTATCAACCGAGCAGCCCCGAAGCACCACCACCCCCACGCAGCACGCAGACCAACCCGCCCAGCGCCGCGGCCACCCCAACTGCGGCAAAAACAGCCCAACGGCACGAACCGGACAACGCGACTCCCCACACACGAAGCCCGGCACAACGGCAAACGAAAGCACACAACCCCGGCCCATCATCCGAATCTGAGGACAGGGCGGCACAGACTCACACATTGTCCGGCCAGCCACCCCGTACAGGCGGCGAAGGCGGCCCCCCACGACCAGCCACCAGCACACGCGAAAGCCACCGACCACAAAAAACCTGCCCACCACACCGCGCCCACGCCCCGACACGTCAACGCCGAAAACCCGAAACACGCCGAACCACCGCGAGACCCGCTGGCCCACGCCCGCTGAAGACGCCAAAACAGACACCGCGGCAGAGGAACACGGGAGCACCACGAAAGCTCGTAACGGCGCCCACGAAGCCCCGGACGGCCCGCCCCACAGACCAAGGCAGGCAGAGACCAATCAAAGCCGGTGGTACACACGGGGAAGAACAGACCCCGTCCGCCCCCGCAACCGAGAGACGCCCGGGGCCGCGGACGGCCCCCGATGAGCGACAGGACCGGACGAACAAAAAGAACCCACCGACCGCCACAGTTCAGAAACACGCACGAACCCAAAAGCGACCAAAAACACAACCCGGAACACAAAGCCAGCCCACCCCAGACGGCCACCCAAGACCGCACAACACAGAAAAACGGCGCCCGGGCCCCACCAACGCACTCAAGGAGCCAACAATCGCAACGACCCGCCAACCGCGCCGCCCCTCACAGCCACCCGGAACAGCCACCAACGTCGAGGCAAAAACAACCCGCACCCCCCAACCGCCGAGACAGCACCGCGAGCCAGGTAGAAGGCGAACGGCCAGAGAAAAACCAAAAAGCCGAGACGGACGCCGAACGGGCACTAAGAACCAAAGCACACGCGACCCCTAGACGGGGAAGCATCCCCAGTCGCCGCCCCCGGTGCGCCCCAGACCCCACACGCCTCACAACCGCCGGCGCGAACAAGGGAAAAGACAAGCGGCCACCGCACAACACCAGGAGCCACACAACAACCCACCAAGCCACACCACAGCGCACAAACCACGCCTTAGCAGGACGCCCAGGTAAACAAACCCCCCAGGGCTCCGCGAGGCAACGAGCCCCACCCGGTTGGAGCCACCCACGTAAGCCAACACACCCACACCCACGATCAACAAAGCCCGTGACCGCCAAACCACCCCCACACACACCGCAGGTAAACACCACCTCAGGGAAGCAGGGGGCAGCCAAGCACACGGGAAACGGCGCCGCGGACGTCCGACACCCCGCACGAAACTAGCCACCCGAAACCCCGGACAACACGGGCACCACCGGAACACACCCACACCACTGACCCGAGGCAACGCAACAAACACGCGAGCCCCCCACACCCAAGCGAGCCCCAGGCCACACCCCAGCCCCGGCGCACCCGCCGCAACCAGGTCCCTTCATTCGCAGACAATCACCAGCACCAGAAAGCCACAAGGCCGGACCGGAACCGGCTCGAAGACACCGGAACCAAAGGGACAACCTGCAACCGACGTGTCAACCTCACACCCGGGCACACGGGAGAACATCACGAGCAGGTGGACGGAGACCCACCCAACAAAACCAGCCCCGAACCCGCGCGAATGTAGCAGACCCAGCCCCTGACTCCCGGCACAAGACGACGAAACCACCACAACGCCCAACCACGCGGATGCGAAAAAATCCACCCCCAGGGCCCCCCCCCGCCCAACCCCACCTGCTCACGCCACCCACCAGCCCGCCAACAACGAGCCACGCAGCCCCCGCGGAACCGCGGCGATAAGCCACGGCAACCGCCCCCACCGGCAAAGCACTATACGCTCACACCAAAAAAAGAAGGCCCAAAGACCGGCCCAGAACTTCGCCAGAAAAACATCATAGCGAAGAAACTGACAATACCCGGAACGCCGCACGCATCGGAGCAGTAACCCAACACAGTGACCCCGCAAAAAACACAGCCACAGGAAGAAACAAGACGCGCGCACCACACGGCACACACACGGACGAGAACAAGGCCGGGACGCGCAGACTGCGAAAACACCACAAGCCCCTAACCAAGACAGGACCACCAAAAACAGCGACCACAAGAAACCAACACCGGACACACCCACGCACCCCACCCGCCGGGCCGGGCCGCAGCCCGCCGGTCGCACAGCAGAGGCAACTAAAAAACGCAGCCCCGAGCCGGAAACACCCCGCCGGACCAACACCGAACGAGCTACAACGACGCACAGCAAAGCCAGAAAGAACACAAAACCCTCGGCGCCACACCACAGACAGGTGAGAACAGACCCCGAGTAAATCCACGCCACGCGACCAAACCGGCCCACGGCCGGCAAAGCAGCCCCGACACGCGAAACGAACGTGCGACACCCCGCCGCACGACCCACCCCACAGGACGGGCCGAGAACCCCCGATGGCGAACAAGAAAATGACGTAAAACGACAGCACACCCGGCCCCAAGACAACACAACGGAGCTGAGGACAAATCCATGCCTACCACAAAACAAGCAAAGACACGAGAGGACGGCGCACACCCGCCGCCATGGCCACGGGCGCCCGGACCAACGCCCACAAGCTCCCACCCACGAGCCAAAACCAGAAGCAGCCGCCCCACCCGCGGCGGGCGCTAAACGAGCCCCGGAACGAAACATCCCCTCTAAGGCACACGGAAAACAACACCCGCGGGCACACGGCGCGGAACGTGACGCCACGGGCAACAGCCAACCGAACCCGGGAGGAACGTCCAAAACGACCGTCACGCACCCGGACGCACTCCGACAAAGCAGAAGGAGCTCACGACCGGAGGCGTAAACGCCGCGAACCCAGACCGAAGAGGGCACGGGCCCCCAGAACATGTGATACGACCGGCGGCTGCGCTCCCACGAGCCCCCAGGGAAAAGAGCAGGCCTCAGAACGCGACACCTAAAGAAGCCAGCGGGCAAGGCCCCGAACCAAACAGCAGAGCGGCAAGCTCGCCCCAAACCCAGCCACGGCCGAAGACTGGTCTACAAGACGCCGCCGAGGCGGCAAGGTTCGGGCCCCGGCAGCACCACAACCCACACACCCCCGCACCGCACGCTGAGGGCCCATCCAGCAAAGCTACGCCCGCCCAAAAGAAATCCACCACCAGAGCGCCCCGCCGTGAAAACCCGAACACGGACACAACCCACAACAGTGGCCAACACCCGCAGCGGCAACCCCGCACAAGAGACGTACTGAACCGGACAGAAACGGACAGCGAAACCACGCCGCCGGGGCCCCCACACAGTACCGGGGGGGCCTCCCCGAAGCCACCGGCACCAACGAACCAACCCTCCTCAAAAACCCAGCCACACGCAAGAGGGAGCAAACAGACCCACCAGCAGAAAACGTCGACCAGCCGAGAGCGGACCGGACCCACCACCCCAAAACCACGGACACCAACGCCAGCATAACCCCACGGGGATGCAGTACAACCAACCTACCCCGCCCCGCACATACCCGCGGCCGCAGGCAGGCCGGCGGGCCCCTAAACACCTCCTCACACAACCTCCTGGCGCTACACCAAAGGCGGACAAGCACCATCCCCGGGGCCGCGCCGAAAACACGGCAGCGAGAATATCACAGACAAAAAGCCACCCTGATCCAAATAGACGAGAGCTGTGAACAATAGAAAGTCGAAACCGCCTCAGGCACCAAAGAAAAAAGACGACCTTTCCAAAACGCACTAACCCCGGGACAGACGGATACTGCGCAGCAGAACCCCACACACAGACAGCAAATCACAAACGAACCAAAAAAACAGGACGCCAAGCCGCAAAGCCACAAGGGACCCAAATCACCCGGAACCCCCGCCACCATCACGCAACACGAAAATACAGACGACACCCAACAACCCAAGTAAAGGCGAAACACACCCGCAGGGAATGCAAGCCACAAACGGCCAGCAACGCACAACCTGGGCACCCCCGCCCGCGTACGGGCACCGACGCACGCAACCCGGCTCAGCGTGGCGACCCGCGCACGGCGAGAGACCAACCACCGACCCACGCGCGTGAAAAAGGGACCGAGGAGGCGCGCTCACCCCACAGCCGGCCGGCAGCGCCGCCCTACCCCTAGAGGCCGCCACCCGGGGCCCCCACCGACAGACGCCCCACGGGAGCCCACTACCGAAACTCCTGGGCGCCCAACCGGCGACAGACTCCCAAGGCGTACCCTAAGAGTCACACGCCCGCCGACCCACCACAGCCCAAGCACCCGTCAACCGCCCCCCTGACACGCCCAACACCATACCAATAGGCCGCCCAGTACCCAAGCCCCTCCGGGTCCCGCGCCGCCCCCGCTACCCGTGGCCGCCCCCGGCCGCCCGTCTCCCGGCACGGCCTGGACTCCCCAAACCCACCCCACCAATCGCCACCACACGCATGGACCGACCCTGCCACCGGCCTCGCACCCCTGGGACCCCGACCCGACGCCCCCGTCCGACCAACCGGACCGACCTACGCACACAACGCCCCGCGCCCCCGCGCCGGGCCCGCGAACAAAGATCGAGAACCACGCCCGGCCGCGAGCAAGAAACAAAAGCCACAGCGGGGGGCAAGACGCCGCAGACACCCCCAACACCCAAAAGCCGGCACGCGGGCCCCTAGCACGACGCCCGAGCCCCCCCGCCCAGTGAGCCCACGAGCCCAAACGGCAACGCACGCACGCGCGGGACCCCGGGAGCACCACACCGGCCACCAAACACCCGCCCGACCCAGCCACCCCACCCAGGCGGCACCCAGGAGACTAGAACGCGGCCCGGTCGCGAACACCACCGGCGCGCAAGCCCCCGCAAACCACAACACCGCTCACTATCCGCCAAGAATCGCGGACTCACCAGCCCCACGGACCCGCAGCCGCACACGGCCGGGACCGGGCGCCCTCCCCCCGCCACACACCCGCCCCCCACCCCCGCGCCCGCCGGACCGCCACCGGCCCCCCAAACCGTCCACCCGCCCGCCGCGAACCCGGGCGCCCGAACACGCGACAGATCCCCGCCGCGGTCAACGAGGTGGCCCGAACAGCCAGCGAGGGACAACACAGAGGAACCACCGCACAAGCACCCGAAACAGGAGAAAAACAGAGCCCACCACCCCACACACCACCCCCACTCAAACACGCGCAACACGCGGCAGAACAACAGAAAAGCCAAGACCACCCGCGGAAGCGGAGACTGGCCGGCCCAAGCGGCAACGGACCCCACGGGGCCCAACCCCCGAGAGAACGCCTCCCGCAAATACCACATCGACCCTAATTGAGCCGTACCCGCGGGAGCAAATGGCACACCACCCAAACCACCGCAGACCACCCCAAGCACCCCAAAGGCCGACCGAAACCCACACGGTGCCACAGCGCAAACCGACCGGACCGACCGACGTACGCAACCATAACCACGCAGCCTCCGCGACCCGCCCGACACAAAACATGACTCCAAGAAAAACCGAGGCGTGGACCCAACGGAAGACGCCCGCGCGCGGCCCAGCACCCACCAGAAGAAACGATGCAGAAACCCACTCCGGCAAACGACGCGCCACACCAGCAACCCCCGGCGGAACAGAGGGGCATAACTGCGACCGCCGGGAGAAGACCCGCACCAGGCATGCTGGGCGGTCTCATAAGTGGCGAGTGGAGGCACCACAGGTAACCACCAACAGATCCCGCAGGTACGAACACTGCCACCAGAACCAGCACAAGCACAACCCGCGGCCGAGCGCTCACGGCCCCACCCCCTGGACACCCGGCAGACCAACGGACCAGAGCAGCGCGCCCGGCCACCCCGGCAAGCCAACTGCATAGCCCCAGCAGCCGCCGGCCCCCGCGGGTGCCAACCGACATGCGAACTAGACCAGGTCCGAACGATACCACGGGCGCAGCGGGGCCCACACCACGAAAAAACACCCCGCACGCTTGGAACACACAGTGAAACACAAAAAAGACCCGAACACGGTACAGCCGACCCAAGCCCAGGCAACGAACCAGCCACCCCCCCGCCCCCCAACGCAGAGAAACGCCTACCACTAACACCACTCGCCCCGCCCGGCCCCGCACAGGCACCGCCGCCCGCCAGGCGGCACCAGCCGCCGAACCCCCAGCCCCAACCCAGCGAACGCCCAAGCGAGAACCGAATATCAGCCAACAGACGGCCGCGGAACAAAGAAGCCACACACAGCAACTCAAAGGCGAACACCAAAGCGCACCGGCACAGAAGCTCCCGAAGACTGCCCAGCGAGACACGCGAATAGCACGGGCGCAACGAACACCACCCCCGCCACAACCAACACTGCAGGCGACCACAGCGCCAACCACACGACCTCTGGCACACCCCTTACCCCCACCGCGAGCATCAACCGCCCGGACGACCCGGGGCCCGCCACTCCCCGCGCCGCACCGCGCAACCGCCCCCCCCGCACCCAAACGACGCCCCCAGCCCGCGTAGGCCGCCGCGCCCCCCCGCACACGACCCAGGGGCCAACATAGCAGGAACCGCGTACAGCCCACCCCCCCACCCTTCGGACGGACAAACCACCACCAACCCCCGCCCGGCTCCGCCCACAAGCGACCCCACAAACGACAGCCGCTAAATATCCCTGCACCGACCAGACCGAGAACCCCGCGCGGACGGGGCACTGCAACAACAAATCAGACCACCGCGCGGGCCGACGAAGCCAGCAAGGGCGATCCGCGGGCAAGGGGAAAAGCACGAAAAAACACCCAGACCACTGGCGCAGGACACCGCCCCACGTGCGGACCCCCGAGGAGCCGCAGGAACCCCCCGCGCGGAACCGACCGCCGAGACCCGCACAGAACCACCGTCGGTAACGCACCACAGACACGCAAGCCCCCCGTCAAACTTCCCGCAAAGGACACCCAAACAAACCGCAGAAGCACCCGACAACACCACGCAAGGACGGAAAGGCCAACAGCACCCGCGAACGCACCGCCCGCAACCCCACACAACCCCCCCCGCCGCCAGACACCCCCAGAACGACGACCGGCAGCCCTCGCGCCCCCCCCTGACCGCCACGCCACCCGCCAAGGCCAACCTAAAACGCCGCGAACCCGCACTCCACCGCCGGATACCGACGGACACACATAACAAACGACCAACAAGCCTACACGTTCAGAAACCCGTCACAAGGAGGCCCATCACAGGGCAATACCGAGCACCGCAAAGAGGAGAGCCAGTGCGCTCCAACCCCCCTGCGCGACAAGCACAACAAATACCGACACCTCCACTAAAGACAAGGTGCAAACCCACTGCCCCGACCAAGCAAACACACCAGGCCCGGGCCCCGCCGCGTGGCACCCACCGACAGCAGCAGCACACTCCGCGGCACCAACACAGCCACACGAACTAAACCAACCACCACCAACAGCACCTGCCGCCCCGGCACGCAAACTCGCAGGGCCCCACCCCCAGTGTCACCCGGGCCCAAGCACGACAAGGCAGGCTACACGGAAGACGGCACCGAGCGGCAACGGCGCCCAGCGGAAAGGCACGACGACGACCACACCAGCGCCGAGCTCAACCCAGGGCCCGCCCACGGGGCCCCTGACAGAAGCCCAAACGCCCACCCGCCGGCGCCACAAGACCAACTAAACCGGAGCCCCCGAGCCACGCCCGAGAAGCGCAAAGCAAAAGCACCCCCCGCCGGGTGCCACCGAAGAGCGCTGCCACGGGACACGGACCCAGACAACCGCACCACCAGCCCGGCCACGCTAGCGCCCGAGCGACCCCCCCACAAAGCGTCATCGGTAGTCACCCCGCCAGGGCACCCCCCAAAACACCACCCCGCACCGACCGCGCCACCGGGAGCAGGAGCCGCGCCCGCAACACCACCACCAACCAACTTACGGGCCCCGCCCGCCAGCCGCCGCGCGCCGCCCATCCCCGACAACCCCCCCACAGCAAAACCGGCCAAGAACACAGCAACGACCCCACGCCCGAACGGGCAAGAGCCGGCGGCCGCGAAGGCAGACACCCACCCCGCAGGCACAGAAGTGGAGCGGAGCATGTGGACCCACGGGACCGCGCAGCGCCCCGCCCGTTCCACCCCACCGCCCGACCCCGGCCCCAAAAGGACCGACCCCCCACTCACGCGCCGGGCAAGCCACCGCCAGCCAGCCAGCACACGCGCGCCCAGTCCGCCGGAAGCAGACACGTAACAACCCCGCCGCACCCGGCAGAACACGGCACCACGTGAAGCGCGGCCCCCCACCAACTCAGCCCCGGACCGCCTGCAGCACGGCCAGCACACAAAGCGCGGCGACCGCCATACAAACCGAAAAGGCCACAAGAGGGCACCTCAAGCCGGCAACACACCACAGCGACCACAGGAGAGAGGCGGCGCAACCGAGGAACGGCCGAACGGACACAAAACCGTCGCCAGAAAGCGACAGCGCCGGCCAAAACCCAGCAGGACCCCGGGCTGAGCCCCCACAAGAGTAAGGCGCGCCCTGGACCACCCCCGGAAGCAACCAGCAGGTCGGCCGGAACACCGCCACGCGCTCACACCAGTACCGGGCCACTCACCCACGGGAAGCCCCGCCCAACCCGTCCCCCGCTCCGCGACCGGTACGCCCCACCCTCCCGGGACCAAAGCACCCTCGCCGAACCACCCCCGACCCGGCCCCCCCCACCGAGGCGCTCACGCGAACACCCCGAACGGCGCCCGCGACACAGGCACGGCCCCCGCGCCCGCCCCCAGGATACCCGTGGACGTCCACCGTGGCCACCGAGGCCCCCCCCCGGCACACAAAGGATAATCGGGTACAGGCAAGCCCCCACCGGCCACCAACCCCCTGACGCGACACCTGAACAACGCGTCCGGACCCCACGAGCCCCGCCCCGCACAGGAACCCCCAACGAATCCCCTGGCCACCGCGCGCCCCGCACACCAAGGCCCACAGCCGCACACATCCCCCCACCCGCCCCCTAGAAAGCCCCCCCAGACGCGCGGGCACCCCACCGAAGGGGCTCCGCCAACCCCCGGCGGCGCCCGCCGTGGCCGCCCACCCCAACCAGCCACACACCCCCGATCAGCAAGCCCCGGACCCCCCACGTGCCCGCCGCACTGCACCGAGCCCAACCCCGTCCGGCCCCCGAGCGAGCAACACACGGCACCACCGCGCGGCACCGCACACCCGGCCACGCGCCAACACCCACAGAACACCGAGGCAACCACCCCGCGCACGTGCCCCGCCCCCCGGCCCAACGACCCCGTGGGGAGTAGCCAACCCCCCCGCGGCCCCCAACAAGACGGAACACACACAACACACCGCCACCAAAGGGGGCCAAGCGCCGCCCCACGACCGGCAATACTCCCAAAAAGCACCCCCCCCGCACGCACCCACGTGCCCCGAACGTCGCCAAAAGCCACGCCGCACAAATGACCCCCCCAAACCTGACGAAACGGAGGACATAAGGGACAAGGTGCCCACCCCCGGGCCCCACAGCGGGCACGCGGAAAGACCGAACACCAGCGGCTCACACGAGGCCAGACCGAAGGAAAACACAAGAGGGCCGTGTGCAATCGGCAGACACCGGGGGAGGGAGGCTACCGCAGCACACCAGCACCGAAAGAACAACCAC
Organism: Atrina japonica; assembly: GCA_030159075.1. NCBI lineage: Eukaryota > Metazoa > Mollusca > Bivalvia > Pterioida > Pinnidae > Atrina > Atrina japonica. The sequence goes on along the minus strand of BROG01000103.1, from coordinate 182,663 downwards.
GCCACCGGCCCACACACGGCGCCCAGCGCAACAACCCACCACCAACCACAAGAAAGCATCCCACGAAAACCCCCACCCGAGTACAAAAAAAACCAAAGACCGCCACCAGACGCGGCACAGCCCCACGGAGTGGGCCCAGCGCACTGAGGACAAAACCGCCCCACCGCGGCACTAGGGGGCGCGCCCATCCTGCTCAGAGCCGCCAACCCCAACGACGGCAGAGCACTCGACGCAGACCACGCAGCCCACCCCCGACCCACCCCAAAGCGCACTCAGAAAAAAGAACCAACCCGGGCTCGGCCTCCACGACAACGACGAACCCAGAACGCAGGCCACACGCACCCCGCGCCGCGCACACGAAGGAAAACGACGTTCCCCCGTCCACCCGCCCCCGGCGGGCCAGACCACAGAGACCACCCACCGCCCCCACAGCCTACCAAAGAGACACGCAGGCACCAGCAAAGCCGACCCGAGCAACAAGACCGAACAGCGCCCCGTGGCACGACCCAAGCACGCCACACCGGCCCGCCGCCCCTGACCGGCCGGACAGAAAACCCCGGCCCCCACAGCCGGACAGCGAACAGGAGCGCCTGTAAGCGCCCCACCGACCCGCGCCGCACACGCCAATGGCCGCGCCAGAGCAACCACCAGGCAAGACCCCACAAACACCCGGCAGCAACAACCCAGCGCCCGACCGGCCCGCGAAGCCACGCCCCCGCCTTGACGAGCCGAAAGCACCACGAGGACACAACACCCGACCCCCGCATGCGGCCACAACAACCCCCCCCCCGTACACCCCAGAGCAAGCAGACGCGACCATAGGCACGACAAACCCGCACCGACCGGAAATCCCCCTCGAGAGCCAGCACCGCCCAGGACCCACACCAAAAACGGACGGGCCCCGCCCGCCCGGCCTGCCCCCACCCCCAAGCTGGCCCCAAGGAAAACACCGAAAAAAAAGCACGACGCCGAACCCCAAGCAGGCAAGGCCCCGAAGGACACCCCGCGGTCACACTACCCCCGCCCACAGCCCCATGAAACAGGAACGCGAAAATGGTTAACACCACCGCCGCCTAAACAGGCGAACGACAACGAAGGCAAACGCCAAGGAGGTCGGACGCGCGGCGAGCCCGGGACACCGCCCTCCGACGATCGTGCCGGGCCCCACAAAGGAAGGGTGCAACACGGTCCCGAGCAGAGTCCACCCGAGGCACACCCGCCCAGGAAGACCACCGAGACCCCACCGCCAAAGCTCCCAAACCACCGCGACACACCATGCGCGCGTCGCAAGCCAGCCTAGGCACCACAGCCCCGCACAGCGACCGGAAACGACCGAAACGCGGAGGCACCGCGACGCCCCAAGGGTGCACCCCACCCCGCCATTCACGCGAACACCAGACCCGAATGCAGAGCCGACCCAACGACAGCGCCCCCCGGCACCCCGCCGCGCGCCCGCCTCCCGGGCCCGCGGGCCAGGGTACCGACAACGGGCCGGTCCCTAGAGCGAAGGCGCCCACGACGAACGCTACCCCCAAAACGCCCCGCAATGGGCCCCCCCGCCTACAACCCACCCGGCCAGGCCGCCATGCAGGCCCACCCGTCCGCAACCGCCCGCCCGTGCCCCCAAGACGGGAGATGACGCGCCGGCCCGAGTGCGACACGGCAGCGGCCCAATAAAACCCAAGAACCCACGTAGGCGCCCCCCGCACGCACGACCCGAACAAAGAACAGACCCAGACCCGAGTCAGGAAACAACACCCGGACCACGACCGAGGCCGTGTAAGGCCCACAGCCCCGCAGCACAGGCCGCGGAAAAACGGCCGCCGCCCGTGGAACCACACGGAGCGCACCCGGCCCCGAGACCCACAACCACAAACCAGAAAGACACCCCCCCCCGGCACAACCCCAGCCCAGCCCCGGCACGTCAGCCCCGCTCCACGAGAGTATCGAACATCCGGCCGAACACGGCCAGGAAGACCCCCCGAACACCAGACACGCAAACCCGATGCCCGCGAACAAGGACATAGCTACACCCCGAGGCCCCCCCAGGGAGCCGGCACCGCCACCCACGAAACCGAAGCCGAGGAACACCCCCCACTCGAGGATAAGCACCAAGGCAACAGGCCGGGCACAGGAACGCCCAAGCGAACACCACCAACTACCCACGCCAGACGTCGCACCCGTGGCGCGAAAAACCCACGGGCCGCCCCCGAACCAACAACAACCCAGGGACACGCCCCACGCGCCCGAACGCACACAAGGCACCCACCCCGGCGTGCCCCCGCCGGGGCCCCCGGCACGACCGAAACGCCCCCTGCCGAGCGGAACAGAGAACCACCCTCCCGCGAAAAACCTCTGGCTCGCACCCACGGCCCGGCGCCCCCCGGCAGCAAAAATAAAACAGCAAACAACCGGCGGGCGCAACCAAGAACGGACGGAACCCGGCCCGCAACCCCACGGCGCGACCCAACGACCGCAGCGCACCAACGCAGGCACCCCGACCGGCTGCTGACGAACATAGGCAATAAAGCAACACGCCGCCGCCCCAGGGGGCCGAGAGGGCCACGAACACGGCAAACAACCGAGGCGACCGAACAACCCCTGCACCGGGCGCGCAAGAAAAAAGAAGAGGCCCGGGCAAAATGCCAAAGACGCAGAACCCGAAAGGCCAAGCCACCAACACGCCAAGAACGGAACAACGTCAGAACGTTCCGAACCGGTCCTCTCCCCCACCACATAGGTACGAAACGGACCCCGAAGCACGACACGCACCCCAACGAACCCTCCCACCCAGGCACCAGCAGGGGTGCACGAAGCAACCGATCACAGGCCCCCTGACACCAAGGCACCCAGCACACGCGAAGCAGGCGCGGAGACGAGACAGACACCCCGAACACACCTAAGCCCCACCCAGCCCGGCGGCCAAGAACCCGGGCCAAACACCACCCACTGCCACCCAAGTAACGCGGGCCGACAACCACCGGACGCATACCGACACCAGGCCAGGCCAGGATCGCGGCCACAGAAAGTCAACGAAAAACACACCAAGCCAGGGACGGGCCGCGGGCAGGGGTGTAATCGCAGCCACATAGGCGAGGCCACCACAGGCAACCGACCCCTGAAAAAGACACAAGCCGAAAGGAGGGAGGCCGCCCCGCCGACCCGACGGCGGGCACCGCCCCTGGACGGTCCGGCCAACACAGGCAGCGCCGACACCCAGCGGAAGCCCTGCGGTGACGCGCCTCCCAGAAAACGCCACATACATCGGCCTACACGAAACAGAGACCCGTAACAAGCATCTGGCGCCGCGCGCGCGCCACCCCCAGAGGGGCTAACAGAGAAGAGCGTGCGCCCCCGGAGCCCGCCAGACGCTACAGCACCACCAGGATCCCAACCCCCCCCCGCCGCCCCCCCACCCACCACGAAGGAGCGCCTCCAAACCCCCCACCCCCCCCCGCGAGCCACGGAGCAAAAGGCCGAACGGGGGGGCCCCCCAACACACAAACGACACCCCAAACACCGCCCCTCGCCCGCGACACCACAAAAACGCCGCTCCCACCCCCCCAGGACGGCCACCACACGAAACCACAACCAAAAACGCCAAAAACCAGGAGGCAAACCCAAAGGCACTGGGAACACCCCCGCCAACCGCCCCACACTCCCTGGAGCACTAAGCGAAAAAGACCAGGACGTGGGGAAAGCCCCGGCGCCCACAACGCCATACCCGAAAGTCACACGGCCACGGCGCCCGCCCCCCCCAAGGGCCACCAGAGCAACCACCCCCGCAACGAGCCACACAAGCGCCAACGCCCACACCGCTCCACCCACCCACAGCAGGACCCTAATAGACGACACCACGGACAAGGAGCCAGAACCGACCACCAACGAGCCTCCCGCCCGTATGGCCAAACCGCCGAACCAGGCGCCGACACCCCCCATCACAACAAACATCCCGCCAGGGCGGTACCGCGCCTCCCACCGACGGGCACCCCGCCCCCTAACCCGTAGAACAAAACAGTCCGGCGCCCCCCCGACGCGACAAAGCAACCCCCGCCACCGGGCTACGCGCAGAACCCCACCAGGCAGACCCAGACCACGGCCACGAGCCACCACAAACGCGTAACAACGGCCCAACTGCCCGACGATACCAGCGCACAACAAGGCGCAACCCATAGAATTCGGGCCCACAATGCGCGCCAAAGGAGACATGAGTCCCCCCAATCACGCCGTCCGACACAGGGCCACGCAAAACCGGGCAACCCCAAGACCGCGCCAGAGCAACAAGCTGGCGGCCCCTCAGAGCCAGAAGCAGGCACCCAAACCAACCGTGCAGACCTACAACCACAATCAGCATAGCAAAGGCCACCGCAACCGTACGAAGAAGGACGCCAACAACGAGCAAAAAAATAGCCTACAGAAGAAGCAACAGCCCCAAGACCAACCACAAGACACGAGCACCGCCCCCACAAAAATACCCAGCAAACCCAGGCGAAAGGCAACCACAGCACAACAGGACCCAAACCAAGGAACACAGAAGGCCCGCTACAGGAACGCCGAGCGGAGCCACAGCTAACTAAAAGCACAGGGCGGAAGAGCCCCACAGCCAAAACGGCGGGAGAGCAGCAAAAGCAACCCGGCCCCACACCCCTGCCCCCGAGCACCAAACATGAGCATGAGGTGTCGGGGAAAGCTACGCCGACCCCCCCTGCCCGCGGAGAACACACCGGCAAAGGAAGGCCCCGGCAAACGCCGACCAACAAGAGGCCCGCGCCATCCGCGCCGAGCCACAATCAACCAAAACCCCGCCAAAATGCCAGCCCCACCCAACCACAACACCCCGCCTCCCGACCAAACACACACGGTACCCCTAGCCACCCACACCGCCAGCGAGCGACCGACAAAGCCACAGACCCCCCCAAGCAGTACGCGCCAGCGATAGAGCGCACCGGACACAAGGGCCCGACCGACCCCCGCCACGACAGCACCCGGCGCCGGAGGGGCACACGCAACCAGCCCGGGAAAACCAGCCCCACACACCCGCCGACCGGCGGGGCGCGGCTCCCGACGACGGCCACGGGCGACAACCTGCACCCAGGCCTGACGGGGGCCACGTTGCAAGCAAACCCCAGTAGTGGCCAACCCGACCCGACCAATGGAAAAACCCCCGGAGCCACATCCGGGCGCCCCGAAAACGCCACGCCCCCACGCACAGCCCCGGAACACGAAAAACAATTAACCCCCCAGAACCACCAACCCCGAACCACCTCCCCGAGCCCCAACAAACGCCCCCGAACCCGGCAGACCAGAGCAGACGACCTCGACAACCGACATGCAGTAGCCGGAGGAGAGGGCCCCCACACGAGCGAGGCCGAGCGCCACACGGCCCCCAGGCCGCCGGTAGAGGCCCAACACGGCGCAGCACAGGCCACAGGGAAAAGGCGCCGCCGGCCACATCAACGACTAAACCAAGCCAGTGCGCAGCCCGCAGACAACCCACAACGGCCAAACACACGAAGGCACCCCTAGACAACAGCCCACCCGGAAGAGCAGGCACCCCCCGCCCGCCCGCCCACGCCGACCCCGCAGAACGCCCCCCCGCGGACCCGAGTCCCCGGACACCCTACCCGACAGCAACAGCACAGCCGACGAGGCGACGGGACACCTCCCCCCCCCCACGCCCAGTGCACCGAGACGGCACCTCACCACAACAGCCCCTCACGGGGCCCACAGCACCAACAGGGGAGCGAGGCGGCCGCCCGGACAGTTAAAAATAATGGCCGCGCACCACACAGCTCACCCAGCGAGCGCAACCCGTCGACCCCCGCAGACCAACCAGCGGATCATGGGCCCAAACACGCACGCGCACCGTCGCCCTCGCCAAAGGCACCCAGGCGGCGTCTCAGACAGGCCAGCGACCCACACCCACACCGCACAAAGGTAACAACGCCGTGAGAGACGACACAATCCGGGGGCCCCCCAAACACACACGCGCCACCACCCGAATACCCACCCCCACAAACACGCGACGGCCCCCTCACCACGACGGCCCAGGGGTCCCAGCCCCAAACCAACCAGCCAGGCTCGGACCGAACCAAGACAAGCATGCAACCGACGCGCACCAGCCGCCGACGCCGGGCGAACCGCAGCCGACGCCGCGCCTGACAACACTTAGCACACAGAGCACCCCAGGCCGTGTGAACCCGCCAGGACGGACGCGACCCGCAACCCACCCACACCCCGCCACGCCCGACAGCATAGGCACCGACACGAACCCGAAGCAGCACCAGCCCCGTCAAAAGGAACCGAGGCGGCAAGAGAATCACACGCAGCGCAGGCCAGACGGACGGGGCACCCCGCCACAGATCCACGACCCTCACCAGCCCCCCCAGAGCGACCCCGGCCCTGCACCGCACCCCGCGCCCCAGGCCGCCCGGGCCACCACAAGGCCCGATGATGCGAACCCCCCCCCCCACCCCGGCCAAAGCCCCCACCCTAAAGGGCAATCGGGTAGCTAACAAACGGCCCTCCCGCGGCCCGGGACACAGACCACCCCCATCAACCATAACCACAACCAGAGAAATAAGCCGGACCGACACCCCGCGCCGACGCAAAACCGACCCCCAGGCAGCAAAGCAAGCAAAAAAACAGGGCAGCAACACGAGCACGGCAAGGGTCAAGGGAAACAGACGCCAACCCGGGCGGCCCCGCACGCCGCCCCGGCCCACAACCCCCCAGAAATGGGCGCGAGGAAGCAAAAACCTCCAAACGACTACGCCGCCCCCCGGGCCAGACCAGGAGGCCAACGCCCCAAGGGCCCAACAAACGGATACACCGCGACAACAGGAGCGGGCAAGACAACAAAACACCGAGCCCACAGAGGAACCCACAACAGAATCCCGAAAACAAAAATAGACAGCAGAATAGAACACACAGAACAGTATAGCCAGCCACCCACGGAACACCCCACGGCCCCGACCGTACCGCCGGGCACTCCCACCACGCATCGAGCCCGACGGCAAGCGGGCGACAACGACACGATCCTCCACCCCCACAAAAAATACCGGGAGACAAACACCACGAGAATCGCGACCCAGCGGAGAGCACAACGCGTGACGAAACGCCCAAGCATACCAACCCCAGTCGCGGCCAGAGGCCGTCGCCACCCCGGGGTATAGCAGCAGGCACGAAGGACACACCCCACGCCCACGCGACCAAACCCCCAGCGAACACCCCGCACCGCAGGCCCAACACAACCACCCCACAAGAAGCAGCGGTCCCGACGAAAGTAACGAGAACGAAAGCACTCTGCCAAACTCCGACGGCACACTCCCGTCGCCAGGAAACCAAAAAGCTAAGCACAGCGGCGACGGGGCGGCACCGGGACAACTACCCAGGGAAAAAGCCCAAACGTACTCCCCGCGCCCATAAGGCAGGAGGCACCCGCCCCACCCAAAAAACAATCGAGCCCCCACGCCACCCCCAGAAGCACAACCCAGGAAGCACCAGGCCCCCCCGCCGGCCCCAACCGACGACAAGCCAGCCCGCCTACCACCGCCATGACACCCGACGGCTAAAACATCCCACCCCGCCCCCCAGCACCACACAACCACCCCGAAACAAAAGAAAACCCACCCCCCGCCCAGGCCACCGCGAAACAAACAGCCAGCCCCCCCAGCGCATCCACCCCGCGTCGTCGCAAAGGAGGGCCACAGCCCGCCGCCCCCCTACACCAAAGGCACACAGAGCGCGGGACGCGCCAAAATCATCCCACCAGACCACGGGCGAACTGCACCCAGCACGCCACCCACAAACCGACCACCGGCAGCCGCCCCCCGCAGCAAGAACCCCAGACCGACCCCCCGGTAACGGCCACCGCACACGCTGCCCACACCGCCACCCCCGCGGCCACACACCGGCCCCGAAGAAAGGGCACAACCGCGCGGCCCCGCCACGAACAAGCGGCCAGACCACCAAGCCACAGGCACCGCCGCAACAACACGAACAAGCTCGACCACGCGCGCCCCCAACTGGGCCTCCCCCACCCGGAACCACCCGGGCCCAAGAACACGCAGCGGCCAAAACCGACGCGCCCCTACAGCCAACCCAACACCCGGTGCCGCGCGGCACGACAACTCCGACATGGAAAACAGAAAGCCCGCGAGCACCACCACAAGCAGTCACGCAAGACGACCGAGGCCACACACAACGGCCTCGCGGAGACAGGTGACCCCTACGGGCCAAGCAACAAAATCGCCGACCCCCCCCGCTCAGATACGTGGACCAAACAAGACCCCCGGACCCCCCAGGGCCGTCAAGCAGCACCCCAAAAAAGCCACAACCAGGACCCAGCCGACAACAGAAGCTCTCAGCCCACCCGAAAGCCACCACACCCCCGCGACAAGACAGCGGACACCGATGCAACGCCGAGCGCACGAAAAGGCCCCACCCACCGAGGACGCGGACCGCAAACCGGGACCCGAGCGGCCCCCCCAGGCGCCAGACCCCCTAACCGCCCCCACCGGACGCGCAGCACCCAACCCGACCGCGAGACAAGACACACAACACCCAAGGCAATGGAAAGGTCCGGGGGGGGTCGAAAGCACGCACGAAGGATCCCTAGGTTATCGCAGCAACACACCCGCCGGGCCACCCAAACGCCCAAACGACCCCTCCCGTCCGGCCACACGCCTCACCCTCCCAAGCTAACAAGCAGTGACGATCAGAGAGGCGGACAGCGACAACAGCAACACAACGAATACAAACCACTCAGGTCGCCGGGGCCACCCGAGCCGCGGCCCACAACAACACCCCTGGCGTGGGCACCCCCACCCGCTCCCCCTGAAGACACAAAAAACGCGTCACCCACGCCAACTCACCCCCCCCACCGAGCGTGCGGCCGGAGACCCCCACGCCGCGCCCAACGCGCGAGCCCGACACCCAGGACACCCCCGGCAAGGGGCCGGCCCGCCCCCCCGTAGCCCCGCGGACAGCCGGAAAACGGACACACGCCAAACCGCAACATCAACAAACAGCGGAACCCAAGAACACCTTCACGGTCAAGCTACCCGGGGCCCGCACACTCAGCCTACGGAACGCGAACCAAGAGAAGCAGCCCACCACCCCGCGCCCCACCTAGGAACCAACACAGCACACGCCACCACGGCAAGCGCCACTCGCCCGGGGGTCGCGGACCGCCAGCGCCGTAACAACGGCACGGAACAAGGGCCGAAACCGCACCCGCCCACACCGCACAGGAGCAACGGTGCCGCCGGGCCCACCCCACCAGACAATACACACCGCGCCCGCCAACCCCACAACACCAGCGCCCCGGCCCCCCCAACAACGAGCCCGAGCGCCGGCAAAACACCAAACATGCCACAAGAGCACCCCTAGGCCGCCGCCCACCAAGCGCACGCCAAGGCAAGAAACGAGAGGCCGCGTTAAAGCCAGGACAAAACCAGGATCAGGACACAACCCGAGGTCAGACCAACTCCACCCCAGCAAAAGCACCACAAAACGCCAGCCGCACCGGATCACGGAGCACGGCCGCACAAAACAAGCAACCTCTGGGCCGTGCCGAGCCCAGCCCAGACGACCACGAGTCAAGGGGCTACCTCAGCCATACGACGCGAAGACGACGAACGGGACGAGACTAACCCTACCAGACCCGGCACACAAGACCCAAGAAAAGAATGCACGGAGGCCCACCACGAAACCCCGTTGCAGCTCCCCGAAACTCAGCACGCAAACGACCGACGCAAACCAGATCTCAGCCACCCCTGAATAGCCGCTAGCCGCAGCCCCAGGCCACACCACAATGAGACACCGCGGCACCAGGAAACGCGTCGCGCCACCGCACACCGGCCTACACAAACCCGAGAAAGGCCGACAACCAACACCCCAACGACCGCCACTAAAACGCCACGGGGCCACAAAAACACAAAGCCAACCCAAACCACAGCAGAAACATCAACGGCGAACCCACTCACGAAACGGGCGGTGACGCAACAACCGCCGAAGGGCACAGCAGGACCCACCGGGGCCGACAGGAGCCCGCCGCACAACCAGGCAACCGCCCCGCGGGGCCAGTGGAACCCACGACCGAAAGCCGGAGGTGACCAGGTAACCACAGGGGCCAGGAACGTCACAAACCCGACCCACCGCGCAGCAGAGCCCGGGGGAACGGCCACCATCCCAGCGACCCCCCCGCAGTATGGCCCCGGAGCCACCACATGGTCGCAGTCCGCGCGCCGGTCACCAGCAACACCCCCTCCAGAAATATGGCGCCACCCCCGCGGCGGAGCCGACCCAAGGGCGCGCCACGCAACGACCGCGAAAAGCCAGAGAGGCCAACACCACGAAGAACCTCACCAAGCGAAGGACAGCAGTCGTGACCCTCGCGCGTCCGCCGAGCACCGGGGCGAGAAAGACAAAACACGCAAACCCAGAGCACCAGACGCCGCCATCGACCGAAACCGCCCCGGCCTGGTACCAGACCACGACGCACCCTCGCGGCAACAACACACGCGGCAACCAGAACACGAAGCGCCCCCACGACCGGAGAACGGAACACCTGGGCCGCAAGCGCACGACGCCGCGACACCGAGCCCCCACCCCGGGGCAGACCCAAGGGCGACGACACAGAAACGCCAGTATGAGCACGAAACCAACCCACCCGCCAGGAGCAACCCAAAAGCGACCAAAGATCAACCCCGGCGCCGCAACGGGGCACCGGCGCCACGCCCCGCGGCACGATCAAGGAAGAACAGGCCGCAACAACCACGCGCGCGCCTGCAGAGGAAACACCCCCCGCAAGCCCCGCTAGAGCACCGACGCCGCTAGGACGCCCCACCGGACCGGGCACCCAAAAACGAAAGACAAAGACCCCCCCCGCACCGCTGAAGCAACGGACCGCTCCCCCACCCGTCACCCACAGCGCGGGGTCCCAACTCGAGGGGACGCAATACACGCGGACAAGACCCGCAACACGGACGACCCGAGAGAGAGGCCCGGACAGCCGCACCGCACACAACCCGCGCCCCCCGAGCGCCGACGAATCGCAAAAAAGAAAACGTCAGCCCCGATCGGCAAGACCACACGGAAACCACACGCAGCCCCCTAGGACCCGGAAGCCCGCAGACCCAGGCCAAGCAGACAGACCCCCACACACCCAACCAACGTAACAACGAAAGAGCACGCCGCCGCACCGGCAGCAGCGCAACCCTCCCACCCCCCCCCCCCCATCCCAGGCGGCAACCCCACCCCGCGCCCCCCCCCCCAGCCAGTCCGCCCCAGCCAGCGCGTGCACGCGTCGTGCCGCGCCCCCCGCTAGCCGCGGAACGACGGCACCGCCGGCTAGCCCAAACCAGAAAGGCGGAGACCAACTCTAGCCCAGGGCCGAGAGTGCACAAAACGAAGAAAAGGCGAGCATCACCACCCAGACAAACCGGCAGACGCCGCCACGGCGCCAAGCGGGGACACCCACACTCACATACATATTGACTTTCTCTCTGATAATCTTTACACTATTAAGGATCTGCCCATGTAACCATTCTATGTAATAAACTCTCCTACAGACTGGCTTTCTCTCTGATACTCTGTACATACACTAGATTGGCCTATGTAATCATTGCATGTAATACACTCCCCTACAGATTGACTTTCTCTTTAATACTCTGTACACTGTCAATGATTGGCCTATGTAATCCTCTATGTAATACTAAATCCCCTACAGATTGACATTCTCTCTGATACTCTGTACACTATCAATTCCTTTAATCAAATCAGCAGCTTTCTCTGCAATCATAATACAAGCTGAATTGGTGTTACCAGATACAACTGCAGGCATAATAGAGGCATCAGCTACCCTCAGATTGGAAATCCCCTTTACTCTGAAAAATGATAAATATTATTAACGATACAATTATAGTTATACAAAAGAGACCAAAACAAATGCTCAAGACGATCGTTTCTGTCAATAAGACTTCATAAGTTGAGCTCAGATTTAAATAAAAAGTATAATTCCGAAAGAAAAAGAGGTATCATGCAAGGCCAAATAATAAATCTAAAACTAAAAGAACTGTGTATGGAAAAACATAAAATGATCAGTGTTTTCCTTTTTCTTACAAAAGTCAGAATCGATTACGTCAAGTTTTTTTAAAAAATGTTAAAAAAAAAAAATTTCCACGAAATCTATACTAAATAGCTGATGAAATATATACAATAAATTATTGTATGACAAAGTCTAAAAACAAATTAACAATGCGTTCAAAATTTATTTTCCGATTTCTACGAAAATAACACACTTGAGTCATACATCTATGTACATTCCTCAGATGTAATTAGTTTTTCAATCCATGCAGCAATTCTGGTATCCCCCGAGGTATATTTGACCCCTCCCCGGATCCATACGTGCTGCTGATATGGCCGAAAACCACAAACTTGCTATAGGAACTTAAGTACTTGCTTCTTGTAAAGTTTCGTCAAAATCTCTTCAGCGGGTTTGGAGAAAAAGTTGACAATTTGAAAAGTTAATGGACAAACAGATGGACAGACAGACAACAGACAACAGATTATCAGAAAAACTCACTTGAACCTTCGATTCAGATGAGCTAAAACAATTTTTTAAAAGTATCGAATATGGTAAATGATAGACCTTTGTGAACTTTGATAAAATTATTTTTCGTTAAAAAAAGACAAGTAGTTGTTGAACCCTTCTGAGGTATGTAGGTTTAATCATAATAGGTTAAGGGATGAAAATAGAACAATCACAAGGAAATTTAAAGGACGGATGGAGGATATACCTTAATACATTTTATGACAGGCGTGTAAAAACACTTTGACCTAAGAATAATGTACATTGTAATTGCAAATGACTTTTTTCATACCTTTGAAATACTTTATACTAAGTATGAGAAGAACTGACCCAGTGGTTTGATTGAAAATGTTCAAAAAAATTTCACGACGCATGTAAAACATGACAAACAGATTGCATTAGACGGAAGTGTAGATAAATAAATAAATTCAAAAATATCAATAAATCTTACCTAAGAGTTGGATCAACAACAGAATTTTTATCATTGTGAGCTCCCATCTTACAAGTGGATGTCGGATGATACAAGGTGAGAGTGATATGTCTTGCAAAACATTCCAAATACTCGTCAGATGGGAAGGTATACTCATTACAAAACGGAAGTTTATATCTTGTGTCTTCTGGAGTAATTCCCATTTGTCTGAATGCTGAAGTATTAGCCAACTTCAACGCCACTTTGACACCTAAAATGTAAAGGAAATATGTAATACAATCACGCACAGAAATATGTTCTGATCAAAGATAGATTCTGAAAAAAAAATCTGAAAATTAATTTAAAAAGATTATACACTGACCAGTCTTATAACTTATGATTTAGCATAGAGATAATATTGTTGTTATGTATACTATCTCCATAACCGTAAGCACCAATATTTAACGTTTCTAATCAAGAAATCACATTTGGATTAGGCACAATTTATGCACTGAGGTTTTGTTAATTTTGATAAGAACGAATCACTTGTTAGCACATGTATTAACATGAATAATGATTCACATTAAACTGATAATAAATAACTAATTACATACATATTTTAAGATATGTTGAGATAAATAAATGTCGCTATATAGATTGTTTTATTGATGATGATAATCTTTATAATTCTGTAATTTTATTCGTTTTATCCTTACCTCTCACCATTGTTTTCACATCATCAGGATCCTCAAGGTAATGTGGGTCAATTACAGGGGGATCAAATGGGTCTATACTTTTAAGCTGAATTGTACCTCTGCTCTTTGGATGAAGCAAAACCGGCAAGATTTTAAATTCCTCCGAATTGTTCAATCCCGTTCGATTCAACACAGCATTTCCAACCTGAAAAAATACAACATAAAAACAGTACAAATGCCTTGCAACATTCCATCCTCCACCTCTTATCAAATGAAACCTCCAACCCTTATAAACTTCATAATCAATCAAATTAATTCTATTTGCTTTAAATTCCAAATTTATTTATCTTTATCATACCTTATCCTCAGAGTACATGTTCAATGCATTTGACAAAGTCAACACCTGTAACATCACAACAGGTGTGAATAAATTGTCTTCTTTTTACACCTGTTTCATTCATTTTGATGATCAAATTCACCATTCTTTGTGTATTGGTTTCATAAATGTGTACATGTAAACTATAATTATTTACCTATTAATTAATATATACTATATTTTCCAATCGAAGACAGCTCACATTGGTTTAAATACACTACATAATTACAAAATGCTTCAATGACTTCTGGTTGTAATAAAGATTACTGTACCTAATACTTAATTACTCTTTCGTTGTTTTAATGTAGTACAAATAAGTTCTTCAACCAAAGAAAGGAACGGGATGTTTCAAAAACATACACACATACACTTACCATACATACGCACAAACCACACACACACATACACACACGACAAGAATATATTAAAACCTCTATTAAAGAGTCACCTATAGGTTTTTGGCTTACCTCATGAGGCATGTTAAAAGCCTTTATTGTGTGAGCTACTTCTACATTAGGCGAAGCAGAGTAAAAATGAAGCTGGATATCTGGAAATTTGTCTTTAGACTCGGGATATGTGAGAAGAAATCCACTACCTTCTAAACCATTGGATGCAAGGAAACCTAAATTCGATAACAAACGATGCAGATTAATATGTCAGCTTCTTTAGTGGGTGAACTGACAAAAGTAAATAAATTTATTTTTAATACCGAATTGCAGCTTTTTTTCACCATACCCTCGAAATGGCCAAATGAAGACCAATATGGTTTTACTTTTTAAAACTGAGGACACATTACAAGCAGACTAACTATGTATATTTTCCAACCTTGTTTAAATATCAAATAATTAAGAATATTGGTGAACTTCATAATTTTGTCTTCGGTGATGCCGTATGAACCATTTACAAAAAATCCTAAAACAGTGATCACATGATCCTGGAGGTTTTGTCCTACTGGTAAATCAGCATAGACAGGAATCTGTAAAATATAAGAAAAGAATACCAAATGACTTGAAAGTGATTATATGTACACCAGTGACAACCAGCAATATTACAGTTTTGTTTTAAGGTCAATTAAATTTACACTTACGACTTAGGACTCACGACTTTTGGACACACGGATCCCTGATTTATGAGAGAGTTTTCAGTTATAAAGTATAGTAACTACATACAAACATGCATAAAAGAAATCAACATTTAAGTACAAAAATGTACATTAAACCACTGAAATATAATATCACTCACATATTTTCGTACTTTACAATGTGCAGTTTGAAAACCTTAGCTCCATCACCACTAGCCCATGATAGGCTATAATACGTTGGGCATCATGTCCGAGGGTTTTATTCAACTTCAGAAAATATTGCAATCTGCATAGCAGATTCTATCGAGTTATGAATACTGTAAACCTGTAATTTTTTGTTCCCGTTTAATTTTCGTCATTTTCGTCCTTAGATGAGAGGGCGAATTTAAAATGAAATTGAAATGTTAAAGCTGAATAACTGAAGCATGGACACGGACAGGCCATCCTTGAGACTATGGTGATTTATTGCGAATTTATGACCGGGTGAATATATTGTCTGTCATAAAAGAGCGAAAATAACCAAGGGCGGAAATTTTCAGGTAAATAGTATAGATACTCTCAGATTTTACACCTGTATTTTTTTAAATGAGGCTTCATATTTTCTAATTGTAAAAACGTTAAACAAAAATATATGACATAAATTCGAATGTATGAACAGGAAAAGACCTGACAATAGATAAATGGTTGCAGGCTAGAAATATTCACTCTGGGTTTACATACTCCTAATGATTCCAAGTGGGCCCTAGGTCCGATGCCTGACAACATCAAAATCTGTGGAGAATTAACAGCTCCAGCTGACAGTATCACTTCCTTGTTTGACATAATCCTATGTTTGCGTCCATCTCGGATAAATTCAACTCCTGTTGCTTTCTTGTTTTCAATCACAACCTGTAATAGTAAGCATGTAACAGAATGTTAAAAAGGGCTTAACTGTTACCAAAAGCCCTGTCTCTAGGCTCATGGGATCACAATGTTTTTACACACACACACACATACACACACACACACACACACACACACACACACACACACACACACACACACACACACACACACACACACACACACACACACACACACACACACACACTATATATATGCTAATTACCACTGCATACCAAACTGGCCTGGTGATTTTTAAAGTTTAAAATTTTCAAATGTGTATGTACGATTTACATCCCCAGGACACACATTGCGCATGGCATGAAAACAGTTCACATGGGACATTTAGGTGACCTAAAACAGTTATGTATAAGTAGCACTGGAAACAACGTGGAAAACAATGCTGTACAAACAACATTATGTAACTGAATGAATTCAAAATCTTACTAACAGAATATACATGTACATACCTTGGTTACATGTGAATTTAAACTAACATGTAAATTTTTTCTGTCCAGCACTGGTTCTAAAAATGCTTTTGACGTACTCCATCTCTCTCCATTTTTGACAGTATACTGCATATAACAGAAACCTGTAATGAAATGTTACTGATAAGTACACATGTACTGAAATCTGTAAATCTCACTCAGAATATATTGCCGCTCATTGTATCATTTGGCAATTGTGGAGTAATTGTACATACACAATTCACTCCATTGTTTTCTTATGTCACTTTATATTTATATTTGTAAATACATTCACCTGACTAGAATTGAAGCAACGAAAACCAATAATGTACATTTGGCATACCTAGTGAAATTTCCGCATTATTTCTGAAGAGTTTCGGTGTATTGTAACGAAATTTGTTTAACCTTGTCATATTACTTGAGTTTAAAGTGTCTGAAGTTTGATTTATCGAATTTATTTGAGATACTTTGAAAGCCAACTTTGTCTTCCACGTGTTTGATAATTACATGTAATTGAAAATTAGTTATAAATTAAATTAGATGAAAATGGCGGTAGTTTGCATTCACCGAATTACTTGGAATAATTAAAACCGATTCCAACAGTTATGCTTTGAACAGAACAGAATTTCAGCAAATATATGTAAATTTCTATTTGCAGCAAATAATGATATAGAAGATACATATAGTTAACAGATAAAAATGTATCAGTTACACAACACGATCAAATATCTATTGCAATACGGTTGATTTCATCTGATAACATGTAAAGTTAAATATACCATCTTGAGTTTCTCCATTACAATCCACAGTTTTGTATCCTAGTTCTTCCATTCCTCTCCTGTACATGTCACTAAGAGGAGTAAAGGTTCCATTGGTAACTGTTAGTGGACCTCTTTTACCATGATATTCTATTGGTAAAATGAAGATGCAAAGGAACAATTAACTTTTGAAGATAAATACTGTTTATCAGAAAAATTACTTTAGCAAGTTTTCGTCCCAAATCAAATTAATCATTTTATATTGCAGAGATGGATTGATTTTTATATAGAGAGATCTTCTTTTAGCATATGTACTTGGGCCTCTAGTTTTGATATCTTTTTCATAACTCTGGAACTTGGCAAACAAGGCTTGAATAGATATTCTTTGGTCAATTTTTATTTTTTAAAACTTTTATTTATTAGTTGAAATCTGCTGTTTCTTTAGTAAAATTAACATCAATTGTATTTGAAACAATGGAAAATTGAAATGATAGAATTTAGATCTTTTTCAAGTAGTTTTGTAATATAATACAGAAGTAACAAGTGATATCCAAAAGAATACGACAAATAAGATATCAAAACGGTTTCAACCCAAAGAACAACTGCCAATCCCAAACAGAAGAGGGGCCAGGTGTCCGGAAACATATTTTTGGAAAATCTGGTTGTTGGAAACAAAGAGATCTTTGACTCACCTAAGGTAAACTCTGAATCTGCACAGAATCTGATATACTATATATATATATATATATAGTGTTAATCGTAGAAACCAATTAGTCTTGTTGAATTTAAAGAAATAGTAATAATTTTGAATTATTTACTCTTTAAAAACGATATGTAAAACTTACTAGAATTTTTTAGTTCAGGAATTTGAATGTCCTCAGATTTGATGAAGTAAGGAAGAACATCTTTGTAGCTCCATCCATTACAACCCTTAGCTGCCCAGCTGTCAAAATCGTGGGGACTACCCCTGATATATATCATATAATTTAAACAACTTGATCCACCAAGGACTTTTCCTCTGGGCCAAGCACTCCTCTAAAATAACAAATATTATCACTATCAAAATAAGATGAATTATAGCATCAGAATTCAGTAGCTTATATTGTTTTAATAGCTAAAAAATCATCAATTATCCACATACATATATGTGAAGATGTCACCAGTTTAGATTGAAGTGCCAGAACGTTATACGTATGCTATGGACTTGAATCGATAAAGTCAGAAACTACAATGCTATATATACCATACAGATAGTCAGTTTAATATCACTTCTATATTCCAAACCACAAAATATAGTTGTACCTGTTCTATCAAACCTTTACAGGCATGTTTTTGTGGTTCTGTAAGGTATTTCCAGTCTTGTTCCGATTTCTGAACTTGTATTGATGCTAATGGAACGCTGATTAATTGATTGTCAGTGTGTAGACCTCCGGCTTCGATGAGCAGCACTGTAGATTCCGAATCCTCTGAGAGGCGATTTGCTAAAACAAGGCCTGAGGATCCACCGCCAACTGAAAATCACACAGAGATTTAATACCGATGATCCGCAGGTCCAATAGTCCGACAATCTTGTATTGTAAAGAGATTTCGATTTAATTCGATTTTGATTTTGAATAGTGTTTTACGCCACACTCAACAATCTTTCAGTTGTATGGTGGCGGCCATTTTTATGTTGATGGAGGGGAGAACCCGGTTACAAGACATTTCGAAGGGAAGAGAATACGATTCCGTCACAAAATTTTACGATCGGTATAATGAACTTGTTTACAATCACCATGTTTCACTAAATTAAATGTTGAGTTACCTGTTCAGTAGCGGTTGTTGAGCTCTCTGTACTGATTGTGACGAGGATTTATTCCTCACTTATTTCTTTTGAATTTGAATGTGAACCCATGGAACTTGATCCCACTTCTGGTTTTCCAAAGATCCCTGTATGTTCAATATTCACCAGATTTGTATATTGTATGCTAGACATCCTGATGATTTATATACTTTTTTATATTTCATTTGCTCTCAAAAGTTAACAAGTGAGGTTTGTTAATTCATACGAATGTTTACTTAATTAATATGATCTTTTTGTATGTACATGTGGGCATTTGAAAATTACGAGCACCTAATTGGTACTTAAATTGTAGTTCATGAGTCGGGTAAATTTTAATGTATGACACTAAAGCCTGATTGACATCATCGATATCTTGGTTTACGTTCTTCTTTGACCAGACAAACTTGATCCAAGTCATTTGTTGACAATATCAATTTTTTTCTGGTATTTGGTCAAAGGAAAAGTTAAAAATTATTGTTTGCAAAGATTTTAATATACCTTTACATTCTCAATGCATTTTTTTCATTTTCATTACCATATGTTGCGATTTTGCATATGCATTACAATTAAATGAAATATTAAGTAACCTATTCGATAGCGGTTCTTGAATTACCTTTACAGACTGTGACAATGATTTATTTCTCGCTTATTTCATTCGAATTTGACTGTGGATTCACAGCGAGTGTAACCCTTCCACAGGGGAGCTTACTCCTTCATGGCAGCTGATCTCACCTCTGTATTTTCAGAGCTCCGTGTTTGTTCAATGTTCAACAGATTTGTATATTGTATCCTGGACATTAATACGATTAATACATTGGTATCTGTGGTATTAATGATCTTATCAGTAATCTTTTAAAAAAAAACGAAAATGAAGGCGAGTAAAAACGTTCCTTATATCATGTGGCTTTGCAGTTTTTCTAGTTTTGTCACGTGATGATCTTAAAGCCCGGTTGACATGGGCTATCAAAGTTATCTTTGACCAAGAAAACTAAGTCGAAGTATTTGACAGTGTCATACAAAACTTGGATCAATAACATGGACGGACGTGGATGGAATAGAATCACATCCTATTTTTTTGAAACCTGGATGGGGTGCGAATTAGCCAATCATAATTGTGGTTTATGGTGATGTAACTGCTTACAAGGCAAGGTCAAATGACCAAGTCTAAATAAGCAAGACGGCCACAAAAACACTTGTAAAAGAAAATAGTTATGAACTAACGATTTGAAGAAATAAGGCATCCTATCGCTCTGCTGGGATCCCCCAGTTCAGCTCTGCACTCGTTTTGAAATCGATCCTTTGAATAAGGCGCAATCTGAATCCGAAATTAGTTTCCGATCAGAACTGAGATTTTAAATCATGAGATTAGTTAACATTGAGTCGTTAAAAGAATTCAGTTCAGTAAGAATAAAAGTAGGATTTACTTCGTTCACAGCTCTTCGGAATTTCGAACATCCGGGTTATATCGGCATCTTTTAAAACAGAACTAAACAGGTGGAATTTCAATTTCCGGGTATCTCAGCATAGCGAGAGGATGCCAAATTCAAGACTTTTAAAGATCATTAAGTGGGAAAAGCTGTATGAACACCAAGAAAAAAAATGCTGAGTGTGGCGCTCAACAAATGTATTTTTGCTTGTCGTCTGCAAACTTAGTATTCTGAAAAACTCGATGTAGGCCTATAACAGAAAATACTTACCTATTATGTAATCAT
The DNA here is from genome assembly GCA_030159075.1 of Atrina japonica. Classification (NCBI taxonomy): domain Eukaryota; kingdom Metazoa; phylum Mollusca; class Bivalvia; order Pterioida; family Pinnidae; genus Atrina; species Atrina japonica. The sequence goes on along the minus strand of BROG01000103.1, from coordinate 161,866 downwards.
ATGAATAATTCAAATTTGTAGTTTCTATTATTTGCGAATTCTTTGTGTAGAAGTAAACTATAGCCACAGCTAACAGTAAAACCACGGTAGGCAAAAATTTTGACGTCATCTCAATTTTGGGGGTACAATTCTGAAAAAGAATTTTCAATCGTATAAAATATCTGTCGTGGTTGTATTAGGGAAAATGTGAATATTTGTTGATTATTAGAGAAATCACATGAAATAGTTTGTCAAAAAACAAAAATGTTATATTTATATTGCCTTCAATAATTTAGTGAACCATTTTCACCCTCTAGGATTTACTCAAGCTTATCACCATGCCGTAGTCAGAGAACAGTTGGGCTGAAAATAGGCATTCCTGATTAACGCCTTCAATACAAGGCGCAGTCCTTATCAATCAACACTCATAGGTGAAATTTACTATCGTTGGAAATATCCGGTTACGTGATGAATCTGAACACCTGTAACTAAATCCGGTTAAAAAGTTTTAAAAACTACAGATTACCGATATACGACCTTTACACGGTCCTCAGTGCCGCAAAACACAAGAAGTTATAATCCTATGATAAATGATATTCTAAACTTTGGCTATTCTTAAAATATGGCCTGGTAGAGTTGGGTGGATATTTTCAACTTTTAAAAAACACAATGGCGCTATGCACTAATCAACAGAATACTGAAGCCGATACGTGCCACATGTAGCAATAAAATGATGTCGTTAGTATACCATCTGGTAACAACTTTTATGTCGTTATAACAAGATATGTCGTTATAACAAGATATGCTGTTATAACAAGATATGTCGTTATAACAAGATATGTCGTAAAAACAAAATATTATGTTGTTATAACAAGATTTGTCGTTATAACAAGATCTGCCGCTCTAACAGAATATCATGTAGTATTAACAAGATATCTTGATGTTGTTTGTTTATTGTTGTTTAACGTCCCACTCAAAAATATTTCACTTATATTGAGTCGTCACCAAATGCCGGTGAAGGGCTTCAAATTTTGGCCAATGCTCGGCACTTACGGCCATTGAGCAGTGAGAGTACTTTGAATTTTGGCCTATGCTCGGCACTTACGGCTATTGAGCAGTGAGGGTTCTTTAACGTGCCGACACCTACTGTGACACGCTACCGACTGAGCCAGGTCGACTCAATTTTCATGCTATTACAAGATAATTTATATCTTCTTATAACAACACAGTATATTTTTATAACGACGTAATCTCTTGTTATAACGATATATCTTGTTATAACAAGATAATACCTTGTTATAACGACATAATATAATATTTTGTATTACGATTTTTTATTACTACATGTGACAAGTGTCGGTTTCCGTAACAAACGTCTCGGAGCATTTCGGTGCTAAGTTGTAAATAAAATGAGTTGATAAACATCATAGACCTATACATCAAACAAACTATAGGTCATCCATGATAAAATCTTAGATAGGGGTTTTGTCAGAAACAAAAACAATACGGTCTTTTTCCCACAAAAGATTGAAAAAACATTTAGTCATGCTCTGATTTCATGCATTTCTGTTTCACTAATACTTTTGTACCAGAAAACAAGCTCTTCACTCCTTTTGTGATTTAATTTATTTTTTCTTTTCGTGTTTGTATACACGTGCCATTTTATTTGGGTGGACCTATATATGATAACCAAGTCTTCAAAACTTAAAGTTTGATTGTTTTGCTTACGCTACACGGACCAATATGAGTAGTTACTTCGTCCTGTATGTAAAAGTTACTGATGTTGCTTTTCCGCCATTCGTTTAAGAAAAAATTGTCAAACCTCGCTCCATTATTTACATGATTACATCACAGATGTATTTAGAAACATGCATAAAAATGAAAAATGAGGCATTTGATTTTAATTAGTAGCAGGTATATTCTCAGAAATATGTTAATCAAGTCTGACAATTATGAAAATTGACAGACTTGATTAGTATATTGTGTAATTATGTAATTTTGAAAATCTATTAATAGTTTTGATCGAATATACCTAAAATTTGGGTCAAATAGTGTAAGAATTGACTTTGTTAATCTATAACGATTGATAAGCCTTTTTGCTTTGCTATAAAAAGGAAATAAAAAATTGTGACACATTTCTTCTAATTTCGCTACAGGAAGTCAAAATCTTACTCTTCATTATCAATAATGTTTATTGTAGATACACAAATTTAAAACTATATCCCGAGACATCTTAATCTAAGCCCCGAAGTATATTACAACTAGTCCTGGGTCTATGGTTGCGGAAAAATCGTAGTCTTTCGTGAAACATCCAAATTTCGATAAGATGATAATTTTCAAATTTAAAATTATCTTTTCGATAAACGCTATAACTAAAATATTCGAATTTTTAGTTAATAACCTCCAGAAAACCTTAATACAATTTGAATTTTAAATTCAACTGTAAAATATCGGAAACCTGAACGCTCGACTTCGTTGTTAGATTTTTCTTTGTCCCGTAGCGTCAAGAGTTCATTTCAAATTCATAATTTCTAAATTTGTTATGATGAATTTAAAGATTAAAAAAATTGAAATTTCTAATATAAAACTTGTCCCTTGTCATTTCACGCCTATCTCCACCGTGTTAAAATGCTTAAAGGTCCTGCAACCTACCTTTTCACAAACTTTTAAATCCAACAGCCGGATGATTTCTGTAATTCCATGACATTTAAAATTTGGTGATGCTGTGTACACAAGAAAGACAACGATACGAATCCTTTATCCTGTTGTGAACTCTGTACTAACTAGAGAGATTAATGGCTACAAATGTTCTCACAACCAATGACCGCGTTCACCTCATCCTGTATGGGTTTCCCGCAAGTCATTAATTAAGATTAATTTTAACTTGTGATGACGAGTTTACGAATTGTACTTAGGTTTAAGTGAAATATTACAAAGGAAATCAGCGGGTTCATAACCCTCCGAATCTACAGCATAATTCGTCTGCTGTAGAATATTTGATGTATTTCATCGGTCATTATACTAATAAATAACTACCCTGCCCCTTCTCATCCTGCTCTAATTGTAAGAAAATTACCTAAACAGTTTTTCTTTGTAGCAATACTGGCAGATACCAATTATTTTTATTGATAAGGTATTTTACAATTTAAAGGGGCATTCAATAGTGTGTATACCAAAATAAAAATATTTCCATTTTTTTTAAATTTTACTACTTGTACTTGATGTACTATAACAAATAGGCATAAAAAAAATCTGATATTCCTATATATTTTGTGAAAATAAGGCCAGGTCGAGTGTTGTGAAGTTAGTTTGACCAGTGAGGATTTTTTTTCTTAAAACTTTATTTTTTGGTTTAAGACAATGTCTTTAGACATTTTAGATATAAATCGGGACTTTCTTTCAAAATTTGAAGACAAAGGACCCTTATGGGGACTTCGTCAATTCGTCAAATAGATTGACGAGTGACGATTTTTTTTTCTTAAAACTTAATTTTTTGGTTTGAGACAATGTCTTTAGACCTTTTAAATATAAATCGGGACTTTCTCTCAAAATCTGAAGTTAAAGGATCCTCATGGGGACGTCGTCAAACAGATTGACGACTGACGATTTTTTTCTTCTTAAAATTTTAATTTTTGGTTTAAGACAATGTCTTAAGTCATTTTAAATATAAATCATGACCATTCAAATCCGTAAACCCTAAGTAACCATGACATAGGTACAAACATAAATAAACAATAAAGTTATAGGATTTTCTCGAGAAACAGTTTAGCAACAAGAAAACAAAACATGATATTTAGATCAACATGGAAATTATTTTCTCGGGTGCACTCTCTAAAGTAAAATAAGAGTCATCGTATTGATATTGAAAAGATTTCTGTCTCCCAAAAGTACACTAGATCTAATACAATAGAGTTATACAAATTGAAAAAGAAAGTGCACTGGCGGGGAAGTGCACACAATTTGCTGACATACTAACGTCAAAACCCCTATGACGTCACAATGTTGACGGCCGTACATGTTTAAACTTTTAGGCTCTATTTTCCGGTTCCGTTCTTCCTTCATTTTCGTCTTTTTAAAATATCATTAGTTAGCAGCAAGAATGTCTTTTCCGGAAAATCCTTTGATTGAGAGCGAGGAAGGGAAGAGGAACGGCGAAACTGAAAATACTTCTTCCCCGTCGACAAACGAAAAAGATACCAATTATTCGTGGCTTGTCTGTGCGTGTGGGATGACGTTGCAAGTCCTTATCCTTGGAATTCTCCATGCATATGGCGTTTTTTATGTGGAGTTCATCCGTTCATTTGCCGCAAGCAAATCAAAGACGGGTAAATTTTGCTTTATGGTATATCATAATTATGTTATATTCAGAACTAGTGAAATGCACCAAAAATCACAGGGGTCAGACTATGAGCCGAGAAATTTTATTTATCATAAATTTATCTAAACAAAATATTTTAATCATAATCATATTCTGATAGAAGTTGTATATTTTTCAAATGTTCAGAATATTTAATAAGAGTACACATGTCTTGGTCTAAAATAATGTAGGGATACGACCAAAACTTTAGGAAACTCCATATAAAATGCAACGTAAGGCAAAAACATATCGGCTATCTTGATCTTAAAAAATCAGATGTGTTAAATATGTATGGTTGCAGGTGCTTTCATAAACCATTGGCACTGGTGCAAAATAATTCAACATCATTACGATAGAACCCATGTTATTTTTGGAACGTGAAAATAAGATCAACCTCACATTTTTGGTGTCGTGTACCGAAAACATTTTGTACGCAGAAATAGATGACATCATCAAAGCTCTCATACTTCGTATGACGTATCTTACTGTAACGTCAAAATGGAACGTTCATTTCACGTCAGTAAAGGGGAATAATGGTAGTTCGGTAATGAAATTAACGAGCTCAAATTTAACTTCAGATGTCAAACTTCGAGAAAAGATTCCATCATTATGACGAAAAGTATAGTAAAACAAATATATCAACGGAGCCACAGAAAGATAGCGTTTACGCTTGGTGCTTGGTTGCATGTGTGCTCTTTTGCAGGGCAATGCTAAATGGACTTTTACACTCATGGGGATCATTTTTTATAGAATTCGTTCGCGAATTCAATGCGTCGAAAGAGACCGCAGGTATGTTACTGTATATCTATAAACTGTCGTTGTCATATAGCATCTAATATAAACTGTCAGTACTATACTTTTATAGATTGTGACCGCATGGCTCATCAGGCTCATGACCTAGAGATGGAATTTAGTGACCTATGCAAATCGTAGTTTACGTACTGCAGTAGACTTATCCGGACACATGTTCCCGTATCGATATCTGTAGAAAAATTACCCATTTTTCCGGGTAACTTAAATTCTATGGATTAAGAAAAGTTGACAACGAAGGAAATGTGAATAATGGAAATAAATCAAAATGACATGCTAATTATATTTGAGAATACTGTATTTGATCACTTTGTCCCTCCCAAATCAATAAATATTTCAAAAATCAAAGTTTTTTCACTTAGTTACCCATTATAGGAAGTAATGACATTTTCTTCCATCGTTCCCGCTGGCCTCTTGTCTACTTTAGAAAAATGACCCGATACAATTTCTACCATAAAATATTAACACAGTACGGTAGATGTTTTTCTACCCAGATACATTTTTCTTCGATGGAAAATGGCTTGCATATATTTTATACCAAAGAAAATAACCTGGTATTTTTTCTACTCCAGAAAAATGACCATGGAGAAATTTTCTACCATAGGAAAATGACCCGTTTACGTTTTTTAACGATTGAAAAATGAGCCGGGTGTGTTTTCTACCATAAAAATGACACGGATGTAGTTTCTATCATAGAATAAAAAGAACTGGCACGGATAGTCTATAGAAAAATGATCCGTGTACTTTTTTAACGATTGAAGATGGCCCGGGTATGTTTTCTACCATAAAAATGACACGGGTATAGTTTCTATCCCAGAATAAAAAGAACTGGCACGTATAGTCTATAGAAAAATGACCCAAATATATTTTCTATTTTTCTACCATAGAAGAAAAAACACGGGTATATATTCTACGTGGTCACTTTTTCACGGGACGAATAACAGAAATGTTGAAACGGGTAATTTCTCCAACTGACACCCGGGCTAGTTTTCTTCTACAGAATATTTTTTACTATCAATGCTGAACCACTACTGATAGTAAAAATGTCTTATTAAAAATGTTGAAAGCGAACGATTTGGATCTATGAAGGATTGGACTAACAACAGTGGCGGATTCAAGGGCCAAAGTATAGATGAATGTACAATAAAAACCAACTCAAAAGCCCAGAAGTTGACAAAAAATTGTTAAAACCTATATAAAATATACAGAGCTGGGACAAAAGTATTCGTACGCTATCATTTTAACTATATATTTCATATAAAACACATTTAATATATATATATATATATATATATATATATAGATATATATATCTATATATATAGATATATATATAGATATATATATCTATATATATATATATATATATATATATATATATATATATATATATATATATTGTGGAGCCATATCTGATCGCATTTCAATAGAATTTTCGCCGTTAAACAAAGAATTAAAACCAGTTTCATTATATAGATTGATTTTTAATTTTAAATAATAAATTAAAAGATTTATTTATTTTCAAAACAGAAACATTTAATTTTGTGATGACAACTACCTATATGGGTAAGTAAAATTGTGACGTCAATTTTTTACTTTATGTTTAAATTGTTGGATCTTTGAAATTACACATTAGAGAATTATATCCAAATGATCAATGAAACATGGAAACATGCTCTGTTTAATGGTGAAAATTCTATTGAAATGTGATAAGAAATGGCTTCACAATATTTTTTTGACAAAATTTGGTTTTATATGAAAAGAATGATAGCATGACAATTATTTTGTCCGGGCTCTGTATATAAAGTTGGAAAATTCATAGATAAATTATTAAAATTTTCGGGCCTTGCTTCGCTCGGCGAAAACGTTTCTTAAATATTCCTTCCCTCTAAGTTGAAATCCTGGAGCCACCTGGCTCTGTCTGTTGTTTTGGATTTTATGGCTCTTGACTACGCTTTGTAGTATTTCAATTTCTCTCTGAAGTGTTTGCACTATATCGGTAGAGAAATTTTCGTTTGCGTTTTCTCTGCATGTATGAATATGATAATTTATTTGTAAACAAGCATTGGATCAAACTATATAAACGATTTTCCCTGGCGATATAATCAGTTAAAGATTGCAAAATTTAATCATCAATGATATCCATTTCTTTACACATTTTACTGTCACCCCTCCCCAAAAAACAAAGAAACAAGAAACTCTCTTTGAAAATTCCTGGATCCGCCCCTGAACATAGTCGTATCTATGTATATAAATGCGGCACTGGTAAAATAAAGTCGTTCCATAGAAAAAAATCCTTGTATTTTCTTAATTTCGATTTTTTTCTTTCAGCTTGGGTTGGATCAGTTGCTTACGGGCTTTCAATGACATTTGGACCCATTGCGAGCATACTTGTGAACCGTTATGGTTGCCGACCAGTGATGGTATCTGGATGCGTCCTCTGTGCTATAGCCGTCTTCGTGTCATCGTTTGTTAGCAATCTGTCTCAAATGTTTGGCACATTTTCTTTAATATATGGCGTCGGTGCCTGCATGTCAATAAGTCCAACCATGACCATTGCTCCTGAATATTTCGACAAATATATGACAGTTGCAGTTGGTCTAATGACCGCTGGAAGTAGCCTTGGCACGCTCATAATGGCGCCTTTATCACAGGCATTAATTGACGCACTTGGCTGGAGGAACACGTTCCGTATCTACACTGGTACATGTCTCTTCAGCGCGTTATGCTGTTGCATTATCAAACCTTTGTCGTCTGCTAAGAAATCTCCAATACAAAGGATTAAAATGTCGCCTGCTCGTCACTTGATGCAAGAATTAAAATTATGGAAGAACAGAGTATTTGTTGTCTGGACTCTGGCTATTACCTGTGTGATGTTCGGCTTTTATATTCCTTATGTACATTTGGTATGTATTAAAAAAATTAATCCCCAGAGAGAGAGACTGCACTTCATTGGCGTCAGTCCATAGTACAAATCAAAATTTATGGCACTTCACCAAAAGCTGATGATATCTCAATATAAGTAAAAAATTAAAAAAAATTGGCGAAATGTAAAGTAACAATCAAATAAACTGAGATGCGCTTCAGTAAAGCTATGACCCCGATAGCCAGGTCATTCTGTATTGTAAACTGAGTCCAGTAAGTGCGACAAGCATTGCCCCATAATGTCATTGAAATAAATCAACATACCCTAGGTTAAAATGTAGGGAAACAGACTCATGTTATTTGATAGAAACAAAAATGTCGCAAACTGACAATTCCAAATAAAATGTCCCCAATTTTAGATCTGGACAATACAAAATGTTCTTGGCATATCTTTCTTTTAAAATAACTTTTATTTTTATCATTATAAACGGTACGAATTATTCCTATTTACAGGTATCATATGCCAAAGACGTTGGAATTCCCCCAGAGAAAGGTTCAATTCTTTTGATGATACTCGGCGCTTGTACAGCAATAGGAAGAATAATGTTCGGCAAAATTGTAGCGTCCGGTATCCTGAACCGCCTACACATGCATCAGCTATCCATGTTTGTCACCGGATCTGCCGTTATGTTGCTACCTTTAATTAAGACCTTTACCGGAGTGATTCTGTATGTGGTTACTATAGGGTTGGTCGATGGATGTTACGTTGTTCTACTACCCGTTCTGACGGTGTCCCTGATGGCTGGAGAAAATACGGTCACAGCATGGGGATTTTTGGTTGGAACAAGCTCTATAACATTTACTCTAGGTCCACCAGTCGCAGGTAAATAATTTGGATGCCAAACATGGCTATTTACTATTACTGTTTTGCTTTTTGAAGGATCCTTCAGCTTGAGAATTGGTGACTCCAAGCTCAGAATTGTAATCAAGAAATTATTAAAAAAGTATGTTGACATGAAAATAAAACGTTGACCATACTAATTTCCTATGAAATCTACACCAAAATCTGTGAAAGAGCACCTTAGTGTCAAGGTGAAAATGAGGTACACCGTCATCTTTAACACACTTGTCGACGCCGTCATCCTTAATATACCTTGAGGACACCGTCAACATTAACAAAACCTTGACGGCGCCGTAATATTTAACATACATTGACTACGCCTTCATCTTTAACAAACCTTGACGACGCTGTTATCATTAACGTACCCTGACGACGTCGTCAGCTATTATCATTATCGTACCCTGACGACGTCGTCATCTTTAACATTCCTAGAGAACGCCTTCCTCTTTAACATACCTTGACGACGGCGTCACCTTTAACATACTTTGACGACGCCGTCATGTTTAACACAACTTGACGACGCCGTCATCTTTAACATACCTTGACGACGTCATCTTTAACATACTTTGACGGACAGCAGTGACGTTACGGTGTCAGAAATGTGCAGCAATTTCCTTTTACAACAACAGCAATTAATGCACTGTCACATTTTAATCTGTTCAAGTAAACAGAAAAACTAGAACAAAACAACTTGAAATGCAAAATTTCTATTCACCCGATACCGTACCGGAAAAAATAACGAAATATAAAGTTTTATAGTAAGAATATAGGAAATAAATTTAATTTTAAAGACAGACGGTCTGATGTTGTTTTATATATATGAAATTGCAGACTGCATAAAATATGAATAATAAGCCTTTTATTATATGAATTTGCAATGATAACGAACAGTCTTGTCCACACTACGTTAATTTTCATAGTGTTAATGGCATGGTGACAGTTAAACATTATACTTATAAACACGGACATAATTGACAACTGTAAACTGTGTGAAAATGCCATCGGCTTTTATGCCATTGTAAATTGTCCACATCTTTGAGTCGTTATATCTCTTCAGCACATGTAGAACTAATGGTATTTATGCCTACAACGATACGATGTGATAGAGACTGTCTAATGTACGATCATTTTATAGACACTAACTACTAGTACCTAGTGACAGATTGTTGCTATAAGAGTGTCCCCAACCATCTGAAATGATAAATAGTCTGTCAAATGTACGGTCGTTTTATAGATACCAACTACCTAGTGACAGAATGTTGCTATAAGGGTGTCCCCAGCCATCTGATATATTAGAGACTTTTTAATGTACGATCATTTCATAGACACTAACTACATAGTGACAGATCGTTGCTATAGGGATGTCCCCAACCATATGAATATTATAACATACTACCAAAGTTATAATGCTCAAGACGATATCGTTTCTGTCAATTAGAATTCATCAGTTGAGCTCAAATTTAAAAGTTATTTTCGAAAGAGAAAGTGGTATTATACCCAGGCCAATTGATATCTCTAAAGTAAAGCCGAAATCCGTCTAAGAGTTTAAAAAATGACTATGTAGCTTTAGAAAAAATTTGGAATTTAAATGATGTTAACACAGTGCCAAATATTACTTTAGTAAAAAAATGAACAACTGGTACCGAAATACCAGGTACTAGGTTTATGTATACCCTCGGGGACTCAAACGGTCCACCAGCAGTGGCAACGACCTAGTGGTTATAAATATTATAAACATACTACCAAAGTTATAATGCTCAAGACGATATCGTTTCTAATGATAGATAGACTGTTCAGTGTACGGTTATTTTTCGCGACAGATTGTTGTTATTAGGATAATTATTTCCCCAATTATCCGATGTGATAGAGATTGCCCAATGTATGATCAGTGTGTAGATACAAACTAGCTATGACAGCTAATTGTTGTTTATGAGGATATGCCCCGATGAACTTATGTGATAAAGACTGTCCAATGTACAACAATTTTAAATGGAGTGAGTCAAACTACCCAGGGATCGATTATTTTCATAAGTGTACGAACTTTGGAATCAGTCTATGATTTACATATTTCAAGATGTTTATCTGGTAGAAAAATTATGCATTTTTTTTTTTTTTTTTTTTGCTTTACAGGTGCTCTTTACGACTCCTTGGGTTCCTACAACGTAGCGTTTCACTGTGCTGGAATACCCGTCATAATGGGTGGGCTTATTCTTTTCTTGATACCTTGGGCACAGAGAACATCGCAAACAAACAACATAATGGTAGTTGTGAGTGAAGAAGCCATTGCCAACGAGTATGATTTTGCAGACGATCTTATCAAGGAGTGCGATTATACTAGAGACGAACCGACCGGATCATCTAAGGAATCTGTTGTCCATGAGGCCTCCTGTGGAACCAAATCTGTGGCATATTCAAATATTAAATACAGGAAGTTATATAAAGATCAAAGTACAAGTACATCGCCAGAATCAATGGGTTATATTCCGCGAGATATTAATGAAGCAGTTTCTATGCTTAGAGAAAATGCACGACATATTGCCGAAATGTTGGGTTCCAGGGATGTTGTTCCGGAAAACACCAATCCAATTTCAAAGTCAAGCACGAAATCAAAGAGTGAAATGGTTCAGGTAAACGTTAAATTCTTCCTATATCTTCACATTATATGATAAATTATTCCCATTGTTTGTCAAGCCAGGAGAAGATGATCGATATGACGCCCAAATTTATCAGTTGAGTTCGAATTTAATATGAATGCATATTTTGGAAAGAAAAGTGATATCATACAAGGCTAAGTAAATAATGAAAATCTAAAATCAATAATCAAAACTGCCCAAATCACGACGCATTAGATGTGTAAGTGAGTAGCCACTGTAAAATACGCGTCTTCTTCATAATTCTAAACATAATTGTTCAGAATTGTAGTGACATTTTGCTATACAATGTTTTGGACATCAGGCAATAACATTGATGCTGACAGACACTGATACACGCATTAGCAGTTACTCTATTAAGAAAATATTATGTACTTCTTGATATTTCTAGCTGAACCTGTTGTTGCCCATCAAAAATGGTAGATTTACATAGCATAAGGATCCTTATGACATTACCATGAAATGCGAGAAAACAAGAATTTCCCACTAACGCTATATTTCTAATTTTATAGATTTTTCGTGCTGGAAACAAAAAGAGTTGCTGTCACCTACGTTCATTCTATTATCATATATATATATATATATATATATATATATATATATATATATATATATATATATATATATATATATATATATATATATATATATATATATATAAAATGAGAATATATACATTAAATCAACATATGATGAAGTTTCTGAAAACAAATTACAATTTTCCATAATTGTCCCAAGAACCCATTTCGCAGCCAACTGGCTCAATTTATTATATGCATCGACATCATTCCAAGTCATTTAGTATCGTCTTGAGCATTATAACTTTGGTATTATGTTTATAATATTTGTATTACCATAAAATTGAGTCCAAGGAGCTGGCTGACACACGCAAGTGACCGGTCTGACAGTCGATTTATAATCGCTTTATTAAAAGGACATAGAATTTAGGTAATTTATGCATTGCCTCTAATGAGTGATATCATAATTATTTTTACAGTCGTCGATTACTGGTCATCACCCCAGCAAAGTTATCAGCATCATGTCCATACCTGGAGGTCTGACCATCAGTCAGTGGGAGCCTAATGTAACTGATGAAAAAGATGTCAGTGTAGCTACAGAATCCCCAAACATTCCGCTATCGGTGCCACCATCACAAACCCAACTTTCAGCCGCATCATCCTACCAATCTAGAAACTTTATACTGGAGCCTTTCAGCGATTCTTCAGTTCTGCTGTTACCAACGTCTAGTCAGTTGTATACTGACGCTAAACATGGCGTTGTTGGACCTCCGTCTAGTAGCTCTAGAGTACCCGCGGCCACTGTTTCCCCTTCGGGTCTGGAAAATCTGAACAGTTTTGAACAAACGATTGAAAACCAATTGGGTATGCTAATGGGAAATCTGAGTAGCCAGTTGATCGATAAAAAACTCGAGGATGATAGTGAACAGCAAAGAACAATAAACCCGGCTTTTAGAGCTAGTATACAAGGAACGTCTATCAGTAATTCATCTCAGTCACCATCATTCCACATCGTCTCCCCGCGTTCGATACCTACGTCACCGACACTTTCAGCCATACCAGAAGTAGCAATTCCCCCATTAGTGAATAATGACACTACCGAGGATATTGAACCAGATAAAACTATAAAAGATGGTTTCTTACAAAATTGTTCCAATGTTTCTATGAAAGATGATCATGCAAACCCTTCCATGTCAACTTCACCACGGATAGAGAGTTCGTTGTCGGACGCAGTTCAATCAAACTCAAGTGATTGTAACAGAGTTTCACGCTGTTGTAGTCCTGCTCGAGAAATTGACGTCTTTACCCATTTGTTTGATGACCACGACTCTAGACTTTGACATATTTAAAGAAAACACAATCCTATATTGGTACTGGTTGTGTTGTCATACTTTGTAGAAGGTACATTGCGCGTGCCAGTGTGGCACTACACAAACTCATATCTACAAACTAATTTAAAATTTAAAAAACTGAAACATTAGAAAATCAAAATTTCCAGAAGTATTTGATACGTGAAATACTCATTACTATAGAGACTCGAATACAGTTCTACCCCATGAATGAACCAAATCGTGCATATGCAGAAACACTCGAACCAAATCCTGCATATGCAAAAACACTCGAACCAAATCGTGCATATGCAGAAACACTCGAACCAAATCGTGCATATGCAAAAACACTCCTATGCACTAACGCTCCAAGCAATGTGAATCCCTCCACAGCTTCTGTCACGGGGTGCGTATTGTATCAAAACTGCTCCCTATGCGGTTGATGGATCATACCCTTTGCCAAAATGGAATACATGAACATGGAATGCGAAGTATTACTGGACAGGAAGCCAAAAAGAAACAAATTGGACTTAGCGTCAGGTTTAGAGTATATAAAACGCTACCTTGATAGGTGATTTCTATAGAGAAATGTTTTGGCATGTATAACATGAATACGTATGTGAACGATTACTGAATATTTCTGTATTTTGATGATTTTTAAAATTTTCGGTGAGGTATATAACTCTTAATTGCGCCAAGATGTATCAGTAGTTTCCTCTTAAAAACATGAGCATGTTCATACAAACATGTTCACAGCTTAAAGCACCTTATGTCGCGAATTAATTTATTTAAGTCAAATTACACAAGGAATAGGGTGTCAAAGAAAGCTGCACGTCTTACGCTAAAAAGCTTCATTAAGTTGTATTTGCCCTGTAACTGGTGGCATCTTTAAACACCTTCATTATTTTTAACGCCCGACTTATTTGGTCCTCTTCTAGAAGACATTTTAGATATAAAAAGATCTAAGTTGTTTATAACAATACTGTCCAACAGAGTCCTCCTAAGCCAATGTCGGCCGGAGTGGTATATGTGAAGACAAAATATTTATCTGCCGGAGTATGTCATCTGATGGCTGTGTAATACAAAATATAATCATTGCCCTTAAACTCCTTTATACAAAGTACAATCGTCTTTAGCGGAAATGAGTTGACTGTACATGTAGGCTATACATTTACAACAGGGCATGCGCTTACACCACATATCGTTTGCACACAAAAGTGGTGGCAAAAATGGAGATATTCTGCTATGATTATTTTACCCGCGTTATGGTAGATATCTCGGACTGATAAGAAAACAAATATGTAATGGTTACATCGTTTTTTATCTTTCTTATTGCGAGTCCACGTCCATAAAGAAATTCTGATGACTTCCCGATATAAGTACTGGTAAGCCTTTCCCAATAAATTTGTTATTAACTTTGAATTAATTACTGTGACATAACTGCCTAAGTACAATTTCATAATGTACTTCCTCGAACTACTGAACCCTAAATACGGTATATAAAAAGGAGAATAAATATTTATCCATCACACTTTATTAATTTTATCATATTTGTGCCACTGAACTACATTTATTTATAATTTACAAAATTTTGACGCAAAACCCAAAAGCATATGTGTCTGACAGATTCCCTGCATTTGACGCTGAACAAAGAAAAAATAACACGGATTTCATTATCAGTTTCACTGCTAGTGTCCCTCTGTAACCATAGTTACTTGAGGTTTATTACTTATGTAAAATTGAAAAGAGGTTTATTAGTTTGGTAAAATTGAAGAGGTTAATTACTTTTGTATATTATACAACTCTGGGCATGCTGTAGGCTTTTGTTCATACATTTTTTCTAAAAGATGAGATTTTTAAAATACTATACGCCTATTAGTGATAACACTATGTGCTTTGTATAACAATTATGTTTCTTATATATATATTCAACCCTTGTGTTAAACCAAATTCAAGGTCTTTTGGCTTAAAAAGAGGTTGAAAAATAAAATGACATGGCTCGAATTTGAACATGTCTCATTGTAAAGATTTCATAAGGTTTAAAATCTAATGGAAACCGGGTGAAGTAAACGTGGGTAGTGTAAAGGCTACATTCACAAAAAGTATGATATATCGAGTTGTATATTGCTGCCACATATACATGTATTACAAAATGATGTTGTTATTTCTTGTGCATTAAATCATGTTCCGATGTAAAGTTTGTATTAAAAAGCCATTTCATCAAAAAATCATTACATTCTGTTTATTATATCGTTGTCGTAAAATATTTCATTTAACAGAAAAATTATCCCCGACTTCAAAACGTGTTTCCGCAATTAAAAGCATAGGATGAAAGACGGTGCGCTACAGAATCTAACACCTTTAGATTTTTATATATGTTCACGCAGTAAAGTGTACAGTTATTGTAGCGAGTTCCAAATCGTTATATTTCAGGCAGTATGCATTTGTTGGGTTTTGTATTCTGGTTTTGGTTATTAAAAGAAAACAAACAAACAAACAAACAATTGTACGTTTAAAGGGAAGAGTTTTGGCCTAATTTTGACAAAAATTTCGTTGTTTCCATCAATAAATTAAATATAAATTGTTTATAATTTATGTCACAGATCCATTCATTATCTTTGTAATAAACATTAAGATCACGTCGCCAGACTTTACGTAATGGAATAGCTACCAAGAGAGTACCAAAATCTCAACTTTCTGTAAAAATAGGATAAAAAAAACAAATTTTAGAGGAATCACTGAAAAACCTCAAATTTACTAAGAATATGTTGGTAATATAAATTATGCGAACTCACTTTTATTTAACTACTGTCATTATGCTCAGCTTATCAAGTGAACACTTAGTCAACGCGATAATAATATTCAGACTTTACCACCTAATACCCAGTTGCACAATACGTTGTCAAATCCAACTCATGTTAAATCAATGTGCTAATCATAGGTTAAATTTAACAATGTATTGTGAAAACTGGGTCAGACAAATACATTACGAAGCACCTTTGAACATTTGAGCAGAATAAATATACCAGTCGTCAAAGGAAAATGTACATGTAACGAAAATTCATTCAATTTTGAATGTGTCCCATCACTATAGTTTAGCCTAACAATATATTGTGTTTGATGATGGGCAATAAATCATGAAAACCAAGTTGTGAATTTGAATATCTTCTACAAAAGAAGTTGAGTATTTCAGTTGATATGAATAAATAAATTATTTTAACCTGAAAAGGATCATTTCCATAAAAAGTATGGTAAATATTAAATAGAAACATTTTGCAAATGCAAATTTGAAGCTTACGATACCCGGTCTAATTTCGAGGAATGAAGTGGTAACAAGAAATAATATTTCAAAAAAAAACTCTTCAACTTGAGTAAATTATAAAAAAAAGAAAATTAAGGACATTCAGTTGTTTTTAATTAAAAGTTTTTTTTGCAGATTTTCTCCATCCATAAACAGGAAAAGCAGGCCTAAAGGACCTTACTGGTCATCCAAGCCCATATACAAACTTCAGGCTCCGGATTCATGGAACTCGGAACGTTCCTGTTTTACAACACACTCAATTTTTCAGTTATATGGTGGCGACCAGTTTCTAATGGTGGAGGAAAGAATCTGGTTACCATGCACCAAGGAAGAGACCACCAGCTTTCTGTAATTAAACTGGCAAACTCCCAAAATCAGATTAGGATCCGGTGGGACTCTGACCAGCGATGACGAGACTTCATGGTTTAAAGCCTGATGCTTTAACAACTTGGTCATGAATGTCCACACAGCATGTGTAACCCTTCTCCGATAGGTGGGACAAATCAAATATGAAAATGTACAATGCACATTTGAATGGCATGATTTGCACATTGTAAGAAGCCAACATATAACTACTGGTCACATGTAATCATGTGACTAAGGTGGTCAAATAAAAAGTAGATTCTATTGGTCAATAATTTCAAAGAGTCTTTATTACAACAGGAATTATCTTTATTAACACTACATGGAGGTAGTTTTACTGAGCACTATATTAAAGCCATGAGCGTCTGACTACAAGAATAAGCTACTCACAAAACTAATGTCCTCTAGATAAAAACTACATCTTCTTTAGTATTCAGACATTTTCTATATATGCTACTTATCTCATCAGAGCTCCAGAAAACTACCATAATATTAATAGCATATATAGATAATTTATTACAATAATAAATTTGTACAATGAGGCATTTGTAGATTATAGTAAAATCCATATACTAGTAATCTGGCGGGGTGGAGTCTTTCTTGACCCGGACGAGTTTAAATTTCTGGATAATAAAGCATAGCATTAAATTAAACTGACTAGAGTAATTGTTCCTACTTGTCACCATACATAAGAGAGTATCCAGTGAGGAATAAAATGTTTTTCGTGTGCAGCTTACCATTAACTGAAAAGTAGAATCATCCCCATGGTTACTCCGCCCGCCATCTTACATGTATGTGAATCAAACAAATAAATGATGCATGTATATTTTTTACTTATTCAACTTATAAATCACTTATAATATATTTTCACAAATATGGTACATATATATGCTTAAATGTGTTATAATCAATTATGTAATAATTTTTTTCAAGGAAAAAGAGAACAAAATGTTATTTGTACCTGTCACAGTATTGAGACTAAAGTATATGTTGTTCTTCCTGATACATGACCACAACTGACAAAATAGTCCAGTTAGTTGCAACAGCATTAAACGTAATTTTAAGATAAATACACAAAATTCATTAACCCGGTACAGGATATGTTTATAATTTCATTTCCTTGTCCTTATTTCTCCAGTTTTACCAAACAACAAGCTCTACGTTAATACAATTTATTCAACCTTACGGAGTTTTTATTGTGTTGGACACAAACCCCTTTTTGAAATTCTTTTTTTCAAGTATTATTTAGTGAACAAATTCCAGAATTATGTTAAAAACTTAAATTACTTTACCTGAACACTACATGTTGATTGGATATAAGGGGGAAATTAGCATAGATTGAATTAATTTTTTTCTTTCAAAAATAATCACTCAAGAGTCCGAAAAGTGACAAATTATGATGAAATGTGTACTTTTTGATACATGTAATAGATTTTTAGATTCTCAGTTTCTGCATACAACTAAAGGTTTAATAGTCATTTACCGTCATCTGAGTCCATTTTGTCAGTCAAGGTTTTATATATATATATATATATATATATATATATATATATATATATATATATATATATATATATTCAGAAACTTACTTCATTAACTGTTTTGGATACAATAAATTATATACAAAACATTAATTTTTGTACTTCATGGAACATGGGTCTGATGATGGTGCAATTCAAAATAAACATAAGGACGTGGATACCAAAATAATCATGATACAGTTGTTTACATACTAACAACGAGTACCCTGATGGCCCAATAAACAGTCTAACCAATAACCTGATGGACCAATATACAGTCTAAACATTCCTAACGATTCAGTGTAATTAACGATTACCTGTCCTGAAAGACCTATGAAATCCTCAAAAAAATGTTTTCCTATGTATATGACTCCATTGAAATGTACATTTGTAGATGTAAACAAAACCTACTTAAACCATATAACTGACAATAAAAATTGAGCCAGCAACTTATAAAAGGGTCCTTACAACATAAACAATGAAATGTGAGAAAGCAAAGAATTATGTCTTATGTAATATTTCTAATCTTGTAGATTTTTTAAAAAACTGGGGTTGTTCTTGCTTATGCTAATTCTGGTGTTATATTTTTTAAATACAAATATGTATCAAGTTTCTGAAAACATAAAAAAACCACAATTTCCCCCAAATTCATAGGGACCCTTTTTCAGCCGCTGACTCTTAATAATGGTTACTTGAAGGAAGAGACCATCTGCCATATGTGACCTTTCTGGCATTCTCCTTTCAACAGTCTCTTACAACAGAATTAATTGTAATTTATAATAAACTGACAAAATATTTATTTCTTTTGATCTTGTATATTAAAACAAAATTTATTACATATTTTCTGAACTCTGCTGTGATGATGTACATACATGATGTAGATAAGTATGTTTTGTAATTACATTTACTCCTTAACAGTGATATAATGATGTCAATCTCAATTTAACATGGACACAGATGTCTCTCCTCATTATCAATAAACAAATAGAAAATAAAATATAACAAACATCTACACTTTGGTCCACAGAAAATTTGTTCTCATTCCTTTTGATACAGACAGGAATAAAACGCTTTATTATAAAGATATTAGAATATCACAATATATTTTTATATTGTGAAACTAGTCCCGAGTCCCTCATTATGAAAAACAAATGACATTAAGTTATCCATTGTATAAATCAGATATGTTAAATTTTGATATTTCAGTTGCACTCTCGAAAAATTCTATCTAAAAAAGTAAATTTTATCAAAACTTCATAAAAATGACTTTTCTTTAGCTGAAAGACTTATATTTTATATTAATAAGATATTTTTCTATGATTATTGTACGGGAATCATCAAACAGAAACAACAAATATGGTTTACATCTGTCATCGACATTAACTCAAAGATGAGTCTTTTGACAAGTAATAGACAATTTCGATGTGCAATATTTGTTCCCCCTTTGACATTTGGTCCCAGAGAACCTTGAATCTGTACATGGGACATGTCTATCTATCATAAGTTGTAATTATCATAGTACCTTTATACCAGTCTTCAAATATTGACCTTTTATACAATGGACACCTTAAAACATAGAAAGAGTGAATGAGTACTTCTTACTATTAATTTCCTTTTAGTGACTAAAACATAAATCATAAAACTTAAAAATAACTTAAATCTAATCATTTTACTCAGTTTTGACCAATCCTGAAATCTGATTAGCTGAGCAAGTTAATTTGATAATATTCTCAGACTTGAGTAAATTCTTAAATTTTATGGTGCATGGCCCAGAGCAGAATTTTCTCTATATATTGGTTCTATGGAATACATTTAAACAAACACAGAAATAAATAAGACATAACTTCCAGTTTACCTTAGAATATAAAAATTTCAGATACCAAAGTATAAATCAATAGAATGTCCAGGACATAGATACAAATAACAAGACAATAAGATGAATGCATAATAAACATTCCAGACTTAATATCTACCATAAAAATCTCAAATTTGAAATTGATTTCCACCTGAGACCATAAAATTTAAGAATTACTTAAGTCTAAAAATTTCGCGTAATATTTGATTAATTCTAAAATGAGTTATAAAGAAATCTATATTGAGAATAATTACTGTAAACCCCTTTCATTTTGTTAACCTAAAATCTTGTGATTTTTCAATTTTCCACATTTCATCCCCTTATTTTTTATCATTTTATGTTTGTACAATGGAAAGGATTCTGGAATATATTTTCACTAACTTTAAATTTCATGATTTTTCACCATTTGCAAAATTAAAGAGCATGTGAAAATTAAGGGGTATATAGTGTTCTCGAAAATTGGTTAATTCTGAAGTTTTATGGTGCCAGATGCCAAAATCTTTCACACAATAGAATAAAATATATGTACAACCAAATACATTGCAAATTGACATTCATACTATAATTAATAGAAACACTCATAAAAAAACAACAAAAAATTTAAGGTACCCAGTTTCCCCAAAAACGTTTCCATAGACATCTTTTATATAAAGTAAAGTGACTAACTTTACAATAGGTTGACACATACTGTTTTGTTATCACTAATAAATCTTGCACAAAAAAAATATATGTACTTTAGACATTTTATTTTACATACAAAATTTTTACAAAATTTTAAAACCAATTCAATATTCTTAGAAACATCAAAACAATCAACAAAATAAAAACGATATCTAGCACAGATTAAGACCAAAATACCGGTATGTGACATTCAACATCAACTTAAACACTGTGATTTAGAAACATTAAATAGAACCACAAGTAACTCATCAATCCCTGGAAAACAATGGACGCTTCTATAAATCAATGGCTCAGGCAACTCCAAATTTATCTTTAGGGTGAGTGAGTTAAGTAGTCATGACTTCAGATTCTATAGCATTCTGATACTTATCATTGATTTTAACTTTAATGCTGTATAAAGAACATACATTTGGGACTCTGGATTTGTTCTTTATTCCACAAAATATCACTTACGACAAACAATATATTTAAATCAGTTGTATTGATGCCCATATTTCATTATCTGTGAGACAAACTAATAGGCAACAATAAGGTTTCCTTCTCAACATGCACTTTATGAAAGATGCCCTCCAACATTGAATGTTTGTTTGTAACCTCCCTAATTTGTAAAAATGCTGCTGTCTGAAGATAAAGACTGCTGGCTGCCATTATGTTTACATTAACAACATCAGAATCACATCAACATTTTAAAGGCATAATATCAATGTACAAACATGTATGGGCATAGTCATGATGATGTTTGACAGAGATTTGTTGTTTATGGCACTCAACAACATTAACACCTATGGAAAATTTAGCTTAGCACTTTGAAACTGATGTCAGTTGACACAGATTTACAAGAAAGTTTAACAAAAACAGAAAAATGAAGAATATAATAACAATTAGAAAAAAATAATAAATAACTATTTCTGATGAAAGCTACCAAAATTTTGATTCAGAAAATATACAATTTATATTAGGAAATATACACTGTTTTTGGCAAAGCACATGACTTTAAAAAATTCAAAGACTTTAAATATAAAAATACACATAGTAATATAATCTATAATTTCACTTAAATTTTTTGGAAAGCACTTTAACAGAATCCGATAGAAATGTTGTTTTAATCAATGCACGCAGAGAAACACTTCTTGACTGCATCTCTGAAATAGAAATTGATAAAAATTGTCATCATTATTATACATTTATGGACCTCTTGGTCTCGTCTACCTGAAGCAGTCATATTCCCCCAAGGGCATAGCATAGGGTGATAATTCTAACTTCTACAGTATCCGTAATACAAAAAAAATAAATTATTATATGGGACACATGTATGTCTTTGTTCATATGCATGTACAAAATTACCACCTGAAGCATGCCAAAATGAAGACTTTAACTCATTCACCCCTAAAGACACATTTGGACTGGTCTAAATCAATGATTTACAGAAGAGTTCATTGTATTTCAGCGGATGATGAGTTAAAGTCATTTTCAGCTTTAAAATTGCAAATTCATGTATGTATTCATTCAGTTTGATTTGATTTGATTTTTTGTTTTACGCCATACTCAACAATTTTTCAGTCACATGAGGAGAAACCCCAGTTACCTGGTTAAAGACCACCGACCTTCCGCAAGAATATATTCATTCAGGTGACCTGATATAGGAGACAAGAACACCTGTACTTGCAACATCTAAGTAATCAAACATACTAATCATCTTATTTAATTAAGTCTATGAGCTTGACCAGCCTACTAATCATCATGCCATAAATAAAATATCTAGTACACCTTTATTATCTTAACTGTGATCAATACTACAGTTTTGAGGAAATATGTGTTTCATTATGAGTTTTACAGCAATGACAAGATCACTTGATAGTTGATGAACTACAGGTGACTCTCTATATCTTGAAATCCAAGGGACCACTGAAAAATTTTAGGTTTCAAGTGTTCCAGAAATTGACACCGTGACCATTGTAGGTTCTTAACACTATACAAAATAAGGGATGTTTATTTCTATAATTCACATGAATTTTTTTTAATCATAAGCTAAATTTCAGCATAAAAAAACTTATAAATATGAACATATAATCCAATAGGAGATAAGAGGTCATCCACATAAGATAAAAGTAGGCCTATGGTCTGCAGCTTGATCTACATGTTAAAATCCCACTTGACTGCGACACATGTACTTGAAATCGTACTCAAGAACATGTCTTTATTCAATTATTCCATTATAATTGATCTTAATTATTTAACAATATTGTCAATCACTCCTCGGTTATGTCAGAACCTACTTGTCACCCGGTTATCAAAACACATCCTAGCTTTAATCTCCCGGGAGTCATTCTTACTGACATACATACTTGCTTACCGCATTTACGTTTTCCTATATTCACCGTTAATTATAAAGACTTTGACATTTCAAAATGAAAATTCAAAGGAGTTTACAAATTGTGACTTCGAATCAATTTTGAGAACTTTAAGATTTCAATGTTTGAGAGATTGAGAGTTAAATTACTTATTTGATGAAGGAAACAATTGGGACCTGTACGAAACTTCAAGAGATTGAGAACTTTGAGGTTTTGACAATTGAGCCATCAAGAGTCACCTGTATATACATATGCATGCCTATAAAACACAGCATTTATCATACCATTTTTAAATTTTTTTTCACAAAACTGTCATATTCTTTAAATAAGGCAGAAATGTATGATGAACTTAATTTGGACAGTTTGTTTGAATGGTGTTTTATGCCAAACTCCACAGCTTTTCAATTATATAATGGTGACCATTTTTAACAGTGGAGGAGAAAACCCAATTACAATGTATCCAGGAAGGTACCACCAGCTTTCCACAAGTAAACTGGAAAACATCCATAAATTAAAGTACAGAAAGTACCGAAATGGGTTGTTATTTTGGCAAAATAGCCATGGAATTCATACTACTTCTATCTAACATATATGAAATGAAAATAAAGCAAATTAATGTACGGTAGATCTAAAAACAAAAAATAAATTCAATTTCCAGCCTTTAAATAAATTCAAGATTAACATTCTAAATTTTATTTTTTGTATCTTCCGCACCAACTTTAAACATAATATATTGTCTGCTGTGCATTAACACTCATTTCAAAATAAAACGTAAGCATTTATGGAACCTACTTAAATAAATGTGACTTGAGGCAAGTTACATGGGCATTTTTAGTTGTGAAATCATGCATGTGTTGGTAAACTTTGAAAACTCTCACAGCTGAACAGTGCAGTGAGGTCGCCGCAGATAAGGTCAGTATTTGGAGGTTATTTTAAGTACACTAATATGTTTTCACTGTGAAAATTTGTCTGTTTTTTTCCAATTTAGAAGGATCGGTATTTAGAAGTTATTCTTACTTGAAAATATAAGGAACCGATCTGGACTTTGGTAACATGGAAGTGATCTGTTTTTAGAAGCACTGGTTTTCGGAAGTTGCACTATATTCAAAAAAAGAATTTTATACTGACCTTGCAAATGGAATATATGAGATTGAATACCATGTCAACGCTAAAAACTGCAGTACACAACACAAAATAGCCAACGGTGCACTTTTCAGCTGTAAAAAAAATAGAATGACTTGTTACACACTAGAGAACTTATAAACAATATATATCGCTGTTTTCCCCATTAGATGTAAAATGACTTTTCATTTCAAATTTTAATTTAACTGCAATTTATTAAATTTAAAATTTGAAGTTAAAAAGAATAAAACAGAAGTAATGCTGCAACTGGACATCATTTTATACTCATGGCATTCAATTGTAAATTATGATGAAAACTTCAGGAATATCAAAAAATAGTTTAAGTACATGAACCATGCTCAAACTATATTTCAATTTTCAGGAGAATAACAAAAATCTGACTCATTCCTAGTCAGTCCCAGTCATATCTAGAAATTTTAAAAATGACAGTATATTTAAAATATTAAATTAAACTTTAAACTTCAGTATTGAGTACAATTTTTAACTTCAAGGCCAGGGAACTATAAAAAGGAAAAAAAAACAAAGCAAAAAGCAATTACTTACAGCAAATGCACAAACAAGTGTTAGAACAAACATCACCTGAAAAACAGAAATATTACAAAGTCTTTATTATTTATACCTTATAGCTTATAGGAGATAGAGTACATGTAACTGTTAAGTAATGCAGTCTCGTTTTAAATCTGATTCACAATTACTAGGCATGTCAAGAAAGGCACGTAAGTGGTCGGCAGTAGGCCCTATAGACGCATTTCACCTAAAACAGTGTGAAGGTGAAATGCAACTTGTTTGCAATTGAATTGATATCATTTCCAAATTCCAATATTTATTCTCTGCTTGGAGTGTCCTTTTGATTGCTCTCTCATTCTCACGTCTCTCTAATTCTGTCAATTCTTGCCATTGTCCGCATTTGTGTTTTGATTCTTTCAAATTTTTTTGTTGGTTTTTGATTGAATTGTGTATGCATGATTTGGGTATCCCCAGCCCTATTTTGAGTCAAGTTAATTTACGATTCACCTGTAAAGCCCAAAATTTCACTGTCGGCAAATTGTAGTCGCCTTTTCTATAATATAGTTTGATAATTTCTTAAATATTTCTCATTAATCTACTGTTTTTGCATCCGTAATTGATGAATTAGAAATGACATGTCAATCTAATTAGGGCAAACAAATACATGTGTGATTGATGGTTTACCGTGGTTATGGTCTATGAGTTAATAGGTATCAGATTAAACATTAAAGTTTGGATTACTAAGTATCATGTACTAGTTTACTGATTTTAGTAAATGTTGCAGCCTTACATATGAAATATTGCAGTAATTTTGTTTTGTGTCTACAATGCTTCTCAGATATACATGTTATCACGGTGATTGTACATTTGAAATTTTGCAGTACATGCAGTTTTGATATCCACATGTACAAGATTTATCAGGAATATATCTAAAATATTTCTAATTCTATTTCATCAGTTATATTCAATGCTTATCAGAGATATGTGGTCATGTAAAGTATTATGGTAATTTTGTAGTTTTGTTTTATATCTACATGTACAACACTTTTTCTGAGATAAAATCAATACATTTCCGTGGTTTTGTTACATACCATACATAAACTCACAAACACAGGTACACAAGCAAGTTACAAATATTGCTGTAAATACGATGGTTTTACAATTATTTTGTAAATAATCTACATGTACATAACTTAACACAATGTAAATACCGTAGATTCACATTCTACTGCATTCACAAAACCACTCCTTTAAATAATTCTTTACATAAACCTCTTTCTGGAGACCGCTTGTCTATAAAGACAACCTGTCTATAGAAGACTACCTGTCTATAAAGACCACTTATCCATGGCAGACAGGTTGGTTTGTCAAGATTGTATATGTAAAACTTACAATTACTAATATTGTTGCTATGATTCGTGTTTTGGCAAACATCTTTTTTAACTGACTCATTGGACCCATCAGGAAACAGGTGCTGTACAAAGAAAAGCAAAAGGTCTTAAACAAGAATTATAACCATGATGATAATAAGAAAGTTCAGTAACAAACAGTAAATTATAAATTTTCTACTAAAGAGAAATAATTTTGTTTCATCAATCTAAATGTATAATAACTAAAGAAATTCATAAACACATACATGATATCCTCATCCTGAGACCAAAAAAAACCAAAAACACAATGTATATCTGTTTTTATGACAAAAATAATTAAAACAGGGTAGGTACATGTAGGTTGGTAGTGCTCTTTTTAATATGTCTGATTTTAAAATTACTTGTAGATGTATATAAGTTTATACATGTGTGCTGGAAAAGGTAATACTGTGTCTGCAAATAGTATACCTGTATGCTATTTCTGAGAGTTGTGTGAAATGATTTCCCAAATGACCCATTAATATGATTACTGAAACAACACATTTTCAGTTTTTTTACCGACAAAAAAACAAAACAATGTAAAACAAATTACATATAAAACATACAGATCGGTCATTCTCAAAAATGTTCCACAATTCAGACAGAGTAAATGTCCTGTTATTTGGTATAAAGAATTTTAATATACAGAATCTGTCACAAGTTTCCATTCATATCACATTTATGATACGAGTTTTTGAATTTTCAATTTTGCGAGCCTCTGGTGAACAAAAAAGGGAAAATTCACAACAAGTATCGTAAATGTGATATGAATGGAAACTTGTGACAGATTCTTTTTATCATAAGATCAAACATATGCAATACAAATGGCATTTTCTGATGACTAGGGATGAGAATCTATATTCTCCTTTCTGGAGTTGACCAAATTGTTCCAAATAAGTAAAATACTTGTGCAGAAATAAGTGCACAGAACATATTGTAAATATTGCTTACATTTATAGCCTACATTTTGAATTATTATTTAAATCTAAGCATACTTGATCAGATGTTGAAATTAACAAAATTAATGACTTGGATACAACAAAATTTTAAAAACATCTACACAACATGTTTTATTTGATTGCCTCCATTCAAGTTTAAGTGACGTCACAAACACCAAGTGACATCATCGCTAACTTTCAGATGAATGAAATGACGTCATCATCAACCTTCAGATGAATGAAGTCTGTATACGTAGTGAATAAAAGTAGTTCAGTTTGCTGCACATTAGCCAATCAAATCAGCGCTAGGCTTTATTATACGTGTTACATATAAAATATTTATGTAATCCGTTATGAAGCTGAATAACACACAGATCATATGATAAAAAAAGAAAATTTTCCTGTTGACTGGTCACCATAGAGGAAGATAATTTTCCTGTAGCCTGGTTACCATAGAGGAAGATTCTGGATGAATTTTCCAAGTGCCTTGTAGATTTTTGATATTTTTTGTTTATTCATATTCTATGGTAAATTTGCATGTACATGTACAACGGATGTAAAAATGTAGAACGCAATGCCATAACTTGATAGAAAATCAGAATATTGATCAATTGTTAACGAAAGAATACATTTTTCACTTATGTAAAAATACTGGGATTCTAAGAATAATTCAATTTCAAATGGATCATAACATTGAATAGAAAAATTCATATAGAAGAAACGGTGTCAAATAACTGTATTTTTTGCTCATTATTTTCCTACATTCTTTTCTTTTATTACAAAAATGAAAGCTATGTAGATGCTTGATTTTGCTGTCTTGCAATGAAATATATAGAGATATATTACCTAAATTTAAGAATTTATTGATTTTTAATAATACGAGTTGAATTGTTAATCATGGGAAAAGGTAACAGAAGTTAATATAAATTCATTGTAGATCTATGTAAACATTCAAGATGAGACTAATTAATTATGTTCTAGAATATGAAAGTAAAGCATAAAAGCCTATTTTTCATATGTTAATGCTTAAAATTACCACATCACTCAATGACAATGTTTTGCCAAAGACCTCATTTTACATCTCCATTGCCTAAATTTTGTGATGTCAAGAATACATACATTACTAAAACCTTGTGTTGTTTCACTTGTATATTTCATTCTTGTTTACAGAGTACATTATTTAAGGTATTAATAAATAAAACAGGCATGAAAAATCAGAATGCTGACAAAAAAATGGAAGGGGTTTCAAATGTAATGCTGGTTAATAATCACGGACGTTAATAAATTTTGACTTTTATTTCAAATAAAATGACATTTTTTTCGTAATTTTAAATGAAAATGCATAATTTTTATAAGGTTCTATCTAATTATTAGAATTTTAAAAGTAAATGCATATTTAAACATGACAAGTATGCGAGATGTGGGTAACGTGTGTTAATCTCTTAAAAGCGACATCATGAATACATGTAATTACATGATCCCGTTGCAAATAAGGAATATTAAACAAGATAACAATTACAGAATAAATATTGTTGACTATTTTGATGTCATTTTCAGCTGTCTTTCACAACAAAAATATTTATATCCTATTTTTATAGAGTTGATGCCATCGGTAACGCTTGTTAATGATGTTTTAGTGACAAAACATCGATGAAAAATAACAAAACAATTTCACAATAGAGCAAAATTCAATGTTAATGTTTATTCATATTACATCAAGTGAACATACAATGAATGTAACTTAAAAATTTGTATTATTCCAATTTGAATAGGATACATTTATGAATGACATAGTGGTAGCGGCAAGAGATTTCCTATGCAAGACTAAGATTGTTTGCTTAAAAATATTGCTTTCACCTAAAAGACCACTGCAATAATGCAAAGGCATACATGTATATATATATATATATATATATATATATATATATATATATATATATATATATATATATATATATATATATATATATATATATATATATAACCCTATTTTGTTGATTAAAAATTGATGTCGTATCAATAAATATCAGAAATAGGTTAGATGTTTTAAAGGTGACACAGAATTTCTGTAATTGTTGAAAAAAATTGAGACTGACTGAGATAAACTGACAATAAATTGCAAGTGAATTACTTTTATTTTTGCAAACTGTAAATTGCTGTAATGTTTACCTTGAAAGTGATAATAAGTTTCCAAATGTGTACAAAACAGCGAAAATAACTAATCCATTCTTTAGAAAGATTAAACAGCTGCCCTGTTTGAAGAACAAAAGAAAAAATATGTGAAAAAATAAATGGTGTATAATAGCAACATATCATTTACTTTGTGCAAATGTGAAAATGGTAACAAAATAATGAGCATTCATATTTCAGTGCAACCTACAGTAGGGTGACAAAAGTGAGTAACAGGTATGATTTTTATTTTCTCTATATTATATTTCATATAAAACCACTTAAAAAAAACTTTTACAAAGTCATTTCCTCTTCAATTTCAGTAAATTTTTCACTTTTATAACTATTAAAGTTTTGAAGTTTGTTATCATGTGAATTTCCATTATTGTATGTTATAAAATCAAGAAGAGCTTAAACTTTGTACTGAAACTGATTATGGTAGATTGCATTAAATACAACATATCAATTTCTTATATTTTAGACACACACATAGACAGAGAATTTAAGTTAATGAGGAGGATACTGACACATGTAAGTTATCACAACTTTATACCACCTAGTATATAAAATAAGTGAGATATGTTAATATAGAGATAGAGATAGAGAGATAAAGAGATAATCAGGCAGAGAGAGAGACAAACAGACAGACAGACAGAGACAGAGAGAGAGAGAGAGAGAGAGAGAGAGAGACAGACAGAGAGAGAGAGACAGACAGACAGACAGAGACACAGAGAGAGAGAGACAGAGACAGAGAGAGAGAGAGAGAGAGAGAGAGATCCAACAGAATAAAACAAATCTTACCAAAACTGACAATACTACGCCAAGGACAAAGCAAATTATAAAACCCTTTATTCTTGTGGACCAACTTAGTGTTGAAGCATCTGAAATCTAAATTAACATTCAATATGAATTTAACACATCTATCTGTGGCAATGCGTAGATCTATAAGTTAATAAATGAATGTGTATTTTTTTTTTAAATATTATATGGTGGAAACGTTTCATTGCAGAACAATGGGAGCCAAAACAAATAATAAATTATTTCTGAAATGTCTTTTAAATATACCCAAAAGTCTTGAATTACAATGAATATATACTGTATTGCATACATTGTACATGTACATGTAGATGTGAAATTACAATGTATATATACCGTATTGCATACATTGTACATGTACATGTAGATGTGAAATTACAATGTATATATACCGTATTGCATACATTGTACATGTACATGTAGATGTGAAATTACAATGTATATATACCGTATTGCATACATTGTACATGTACATGTAGATGTGAAATTACAATGTATATATACCGTATTGCATACATTGTACATGTACATGTAGATGTGAAATTGAAGAGGTTGAAGTCTAGCTGTCCAGGTACATATGCATTTTGGAGAAATTACATGATATCATAGTAAGAATCCAAATGGAAATTTACCAGGGTCCGAAGTCACCAAATTTACTTAGTACTCAAGCTCAACTAACTTTTCGTGATTTTAAGGTAAAAACACGCAAAATTTATCCTGTAACTGGACATGTTTATATATTGACGCCATTTGACGGCACATAATTCTAAATAATTATCAAAATCATTGCTCATTTGAAAAAACTTTAGAAAAACTACAATATTACTTGAGTACATACTAAAATTTTCAGTACCGTACTCAACATATTTATTCATTTTTACAGGAAAACCCTCAGCATGACGCAAAAAATATATATGTAAATGATAAGAAATAATAATATGCATCCTAATCATTCACACCTAAACATTTTACAATTTTATAGTCAAAATAATGAAATAAAAGTTGAGCTTGAGTATTGACTGAAATTGGTGACTTTCAGCCCTGTGCTTATTCACAACTTTGTGAAAAACACTGTGTATTGAACTGTGTTGTACTATGAAAGGCCGTTTGGGTCACAAACGGGATGAATTTAGTGATGACCACTTTCACATTAAAATTCACTTTCAACGCGTTAAAGCTCACTTTTAACACATTAAAACATACTTTTTGGATGCAAATAGTGATTTTCAACGTGAAAAAGGATAATTCAATGAGTTGGTGTTGAGTTTAAACTTTTTGCATGCAAAACAGGATTTTAACGCGTTAGAAATGGAAAATTACAATATGAATTTACGTGATGAAATTAACCAATCAGAGGCCACGTTTTGTTATATTAGTAATGAAATGGTGCCAGATATCGAGATGCATTTTCATTACAAAAAAAAATTTGTGCAGAAAATACTGACATAATTTGTTGATGTCTATAGTTTTCGAAAATCTAAATGTGTATCTTTACTCCCATAATAGTTTAATTAAAAATACTGGTTCATTTGGTAAATATTGGTGACTGAATTAGACATAACATTTTTATCTGTCCCGGAAATGGCATCTCCGAGATCGAAACATACTGTCATTTGGTCACATTTTCAGGTATTAAACATCATTGATATTTTACATCTTATATGTGCAAATACTCCCAGCATATGTATCTAGATTATCAGATAAATTCTAAAGACTTTTTTTTATTTCGTTTAGTAAATATCATTAATACAAATTTAACTACCGTACTTATTATCCTATATTCAGTACATTTCTGATTTTTATATTTATAATGTAAGAAGCGTTCTGATTGGCTGTTTCCTCTTAATGACTTACGTGCAAGCAAAACTTACACGATGAAATGGGTTTTTGCCTGCAAAAACGTCTTTCATGTTAAAAGTCACTACTTGCATGCAAAAAGTATGTTTTATCGCGTTAAATTAGAGTTGTAACGCATTAAAAGTTATCTTTTACATGAAAGTTGTCATCGTGTAAGTTCATCCTGTTTGTGACCCAAACAGCCTTTCATATTGTATTGCACTGTAACTCTGCAAGGTGGTAGTGCAAATAAAATTTTCAAATGAAAGTGTTTTTGTGAATAGAATTTCAAGTTTATGTGTGAATAGCCATCACCTACTAATGATAATCAGACTCCTTCATGTAACATTGTCTACCAAACTTTCTGATCATCAGCTAAGTGAGTTAACTCAATTAAATACTGTGCCCTATTATGGTGAGGGTCTTCCAAAGGGTTTGAACACACCCTGAGATAAAAAAATTTCAGCTGTCTGTGAATCAGGTGACCAATCCGAGACATGCAATATGATTCTGTGCAGTTTGGGTTTCTGTTGCAAATGTTGAAGAGCGGGCCTGGTTCAGTTGTTAGCACGCTTGACTCTGGATCGTGAGGTCGTGAGTTTGGGTCCCGCTGGCAGCAGGTTGGTTTCCTGTCTTTTGGATGAGACAGTAACAACTGGAGGTCCCGCGTCACAGTAGGTGTCAGCATGTTAAAGAACCATCACTGGTCAATGGTGCCGAGCATAGGCCAAAATTTGAAGCCCTTCACCGGCATTTGATGACGTCTCCATATGAGTGAAATATTCTTGAGTGGGACATTAAATAACAATAAACAAAGCAAATGTTGAAGGTAAAAAAAGATAAATATAAATATAAATTTTAATGTGCTTCAGATTATTATGGGAAATACCCTTTAGAGTTCAAAGAGAAGCAGATCGAAGCCATAAATTAATGAAGCAACCGTAGTAGGCAGACTATAACAACTATATT
Organism: Atrina japonica; assembly: GCA_030159075.1. NCBI lineage: Eukaryota > Metazoa > Mollusca > Bivalvia > Pterioida > Pinnidae > Atrina > Atrina japonica. The sequence continues at coordinate 128,599 of BROG01000103.1, read as the reverse complement.
ATTTTGGGTTATGTGTTGTGTAATATGAAACATCAAACAATTCTGGCGTAAATTACTTCTATGTCACAATCTGATAAAGTTGGCCTACGTGTATGCATTCAGGTGTTAATAAGTGATTGAACTGAGTTAAGTATAATGAATGGTTCATTGGGGTTAATCAGCAGTATGAATACTTTCCCAAAGTTATTCTGGAGCTGACCCGTGGGGAGGGACACGTGACAGGGCGGTAATTATTTCCAATAAGCAAGGCACAGTCTCGCTCTCGTCAACTCATGTTCTGTTGTTAAAGTGTTAATAGACAGTGACAACACCGGCAAAATACAGTTCTAGAATTATCTTGGTCTTTGCTTTTAACCATATTTTAAAAATTAGATTTTTCCGCTTTGAAGTTGAAGAAAAAAAATAAAACGTGTGACTTCATCAGTTTCAGCGCCAGCGGTATTTTTTTCATGTCACGGTTGATTATTTGTACCTGTGTAACTATCCCGGCCTCTTCGTCTTCATCATCTCCACTTAACGCTTTCTTTAACTTGTCCATGATATTCTCTGACTCGTTATAAATTTAGCAAATGACAAATGGTCACACAACTTTATATACACATATATTTGGCAACAAGTTGGCGAACTGAAAACAAGCCCACTTCCGGTTAATATCCCCATCTATCGGTATTTTCGATCAATGTTTAGTTCCCTCCCTTGTTATTGTTACGCTTACTAGTGACGTTACTTCACGGACTTATACGGAATTCTCCGAAGGTTTGTTGACAGCCTGCGCAGTTTACCAAGGACAAGACGTCGAGAAGAACAGATCGACAAATTTTTAAGACGATTTTTCAGTTATTAGGAATAAGACTGAGAAAGTATCTCACAAAAATCTACAATAAGGTATCATAAACAGGGTTGCATAATTTTTTTATTATTTCCATCATCGTTTAACTGGAAATATCAACAAACTGTTCGTGTTTACATTTTCTTCACGCTTCAACGGTTACTTGCCAGTTGATCAGCTGTTGACGTAAACATTGCCAGTTTGTTTAGTGAATTCATATCCGATGTAAACTTATGTGCAAAATAGTTTACTTTCACGGGAACATTATCTCAACATATTAATGTACAACAACTTAAGAATAATCGATTATCATAGATATATATCTGCTTATATAGATTTATATAAAATCCATTGTTTTAGAAGGAGGAAATTACCACAGTATGGAAAGATATTTTGGATAATCGCCCTTTGTCTAGCATAAAGGAAGTGATTTGAGAAATAATCTATTATGGACGTGTAGAAAGAGTCATGATTATCTATTATTTGATCATTTCATTTGGAATTTTACTCTCTAGTGCAAATTACTACTGTAATATATATCTACATTGTTGTAGTAATACATGTATGTAAGTTCTTATTCACCCATATGGTGCTGGGGACAAAGAATTTCTTATTCTAAATTTTCAGTCAGTCAGAGTTGATTTTACGTGCGGCATTACTACCCAAAGCCCTTGCCACACGATTCTTAATCTTATAGTTATACAAGTATTTTTTTTTTCTTTCTACAAAAAAGAGGGAAGAGGTGCAATTTTCATACTATAAGCTTTTGTTTTAAAACTATTAAAAGGATTTTGATGAAACTTTATAGGAAGCAAGTACTTAAAGTCCTCAACCAAGTTTTAGTTTTCAGCCAGATTGCCCAGGGGTGGATCCAGGACAGGGCAAAATAGGTCACATAAAGTAGGCGACCCCTCTTTAAAAAATCTTCTTTTCCAGAACCACTGCATGGATTGAAAAACGGATTGTTTCTGAGTGATTTACATGAATACATGTATATGATTCAAGTTAGTATTTTTCATAGAAATCAGACTTTGTCATTTTCATACATTTTACACGGGGGGCTTCAGTAACACTGGGTACATGTATATTTGTATTACAAATTGTTCAATAACTCAAAACTGATCAACTTTTTGTATACAAAGATATATGAGAAAGTTGTTAGAAATTACCTGAGGATCATTTTGACAAAATTTCAAGATCATGGTGTGAAAGGTCAAGGTCACAGGCACCTAAGTAAATGGAAAATATAAGTTTTTTTTATGAACTTTTCAACATTTTTGACTACTTCTCCAGAACCATTGGACCAATTTGAACCAAACTTGACAGGAAGTATAACAATCTGAACATAAAGCTGCGTTAAGTTTGCAGATGAAAAGGGGCTAGGACCAAACATGGCTGCCGTGGCTAAATATAGAACGAATGAATCAGCAGATATTTTTGATTTTATACATGTATCGCCAAAATTAATAAACTAGAGAAAAAACATTACCTTAAAATGAGCAACTTGCAAAAATCTACAAATACTTCATTTTGGTGGAGATTGTTGGGTCAATTCTTATGTGAGTTATTTCCCTTTTTTTGTGAATGTTTTTGGACATTATCTTGAAAAGTATAATAGGTAGAGTAAAAGTGAAAGAAACAAAAATGATCAGCATGCAAAGATCTACAAAAATGTCAACAGGGCCAAAATTGTCAGGTTACCTCTTACGAGAGTTATTTCCCTTTTATGTGGATTTTTCATGTTTTGGATGTTTTTTGACATTATCTTGAAAAGTATAATAGGTAGAGTAAAAGTGAAAAAGGAGAAAATGTTCAGTATGCAAATATCTACAAAAATGTCAATAGGGCCAAAATTGTCAGGTTGCCCCTTATGGGAATTATTTCCTCTTTTAGTGGATTTCTCATGTTTTTGACAGTTTTGTCCTATTATCTTGAAATGAATAAAAAATAGAAAGAGAAAGAAGCAAAAATGTTATTGTTAGTAAAATACATTTCACTCAAATGATTTTTTAACCCCCAATGAGCCTACTGTTTTTCATGTTTATTAGCGATTTTATCTTTTACACATTTTTTTTGTTTTCTGTAATGTTGACCACTTTTGCCAGGTGAGCGACTTAAGGCCCCATGGGCCTCTTGTTCTGTTTTCACATTTGTTGATAGTGCTTAGGTGAGCGATATAGGCCCACTTGATCTTCTTGTTTCATTTGTTTGATCTACAGAGATCTTTAAGGTAATTAAACTCATCAATGCACTAAGTGCGTCAATGAACTAATAAATCAGTAAAAGATTACACAAGATTACTCTTGGCATATTCTGAAGCCCAAAGCTAGTGCCCTGTTATGATTACTGTTTTAGAAATTTTTGTGAAAATTGATACATAAAACTTCAATGGTTTAAAGGATGTACACTTAGTAAAGTTTAAAACATTGAGTATTTACTGGGAACCATACAATTTGTAATTTCATAAGTTCTTTGGGGTGTACAAAATGTACATGTCTAAGACTGCTTCAAACCAAATGTATTATATATATATGGTCAAATATGTTTTATAATTACATGTAATGCTGCAATTAACTTATTCACCCCTAGAGACACATTTGGGCTGGTCTAGGTCATTGATTTATGGAAGAGTTCATTGTTTTTCAGAGGTTAATGAGTTAATTTAGTTTTTGAGACCTCAAATTATTTGAATGTATTTTCAATGTTTTTATAGAAAACATCCCAAAAATAAATAAATAAATCAAAACATTGAAAAATTTAGCTAAAAAAAAATTCAGATTATGAATTGTTTATAAATTGTGTTAAAAACATTATTTGTGACTTTGTCAGAAGTTCAGCACATTGAGATACTGGACTAATTGAAGTTTGACTCGCCAGAGTCTAAATTTGTGTATTATTTGTACATATATTTATTTTAGGTGCTTCAACAATGCCAAGTCAAGGTGGACCAGGATCACCATTTTTAATGCAAGATTGGCAACAGTATCAACAAGGGATACCACCACCATTTATTGATGACAGATTCCGAAATGGTCAAGGTCCAAATAATATACCCACAGTAAGATCAGTGTTCCAGTGCAATCAAATGCAACCATTTGGAGGACCTGTTTGGGGACAAAATGGAATCCCTCAACCCCCAAATAATTACCAACAAAATTTCTACAACAGATTTGGTTGGCCCAATTGCGGAAATGGATCTGGTCAACCAAGATGGCACAATTATTTCTACAGAGACTATCACCATGGTGAGGGAAGTTCAAGGTCAAGGTCACGCAATAATCAGGCCAATGATGGAGAGTACAAATGTTTCATATGCCGTGATGTAATGCAGAATTGTTGTGAGCGGGGAATTCACATGTGTGATGGAGGCAAAAGACCTAATGAAAAGGATGAGACTTCCAATTTCAACGTCAGTGTGGAAGATATTGACAGTAAATTAGGTATCACAGTTGTGACCCACCTATAATGAGAGAGAGAGAGAGAGAGAAAGGAGAGTTTGTTTATCGTGTTTGTTTAACGTCCCACTCAAGAATCATTCACTCATATGGAGACGTCACCAGGTGAAGGGCTTCAAATTTTAGCCTATGCTCGGCATACTTAATTATGTTATTGAAATAATGTGCATTGGGTATACACTATGCATTTGTAATTAATTTGTTCATTGATCATGATTTAAAGGTGTTTTTTAACCACATTCCACAGCTTTAGTTATATAGGGTAGATCTGAAAAATGATGATAAATTGTATTAATTTTATAATAAATTCATTTTTTGTTTTTATGATAAATGAATGTGTTTTAAATTGTAATATGTTATGAATTAATAGTTGAATATGAAAATAATGTTAATTAATATATGCTATATTTTGTTGAATTAATTTAATAATCTTTTTTTTTTTTTAATTTATTTTATTGTTAAATAATTTGTTGTTTAAATTTTTGTATAATTTAATTTTAATAATGATTTGAAATTGTGTTTATAAAATGTTTAAAATAAAATGTTATGATGTTATTTAATCATGAATTGTATGTAATGAATGTTTGATCTTAAATGTATTTTGTGTCATTTAAATAATTTTGAAAAATTTTGCATGATATTATTTAATGAAATATGTGATATTGTTGGAAATAAATTTGATTATTTTTATGATTATGTGGATTTCATACTTTTCATTGTTTTTAAAAATTAATTTAATAAGTGATAATTATTGATTGGAATTATATTATATTTTTATGATATATGAAATGTATTAATTTAAATAATTTAAAAAATGTTGATTATGTAATGCTATGTAATAATGTTAATTGATTTTTCAATATTATATTTACTTTATATTGTGTTATTTATTTGATAATTGTGTATTTTGATTTGTATTGATGAAATTGTATTGCCGTGATGTAATGCAGAATTGTTGTGAGCGGGGAATTCACATGTGTGATGGAGGCAAAAGACCTAATGAAAAGGATGAGACTTCCAATTTCAACGTCAGTGTGGAAGATATTGACAGTAAATTAGGTATCACAGTTGTGACCCACCTATAATGAGAGAGAGAGAGAGAGAGAAAGAGAGTTTGTTTATCGTTGTTTAACGTCCCACTCAAGAATCATTCACTCATATGGAGACGTCACCAGGTGAAGGGCTTCAAATTTTAGCCTATGCTCGGCATACTTAATTATGTTATTGAAATAATGTGCATTGGGTATACACTATGCATTTGTAATTAATTTGTTCATTGATCATGATTTAAAGGTGTTTTTTAACCACATTCCACAGCTTTAGTTATATAGGGTAGATCTATGTCATAATGATTGTGACAAATTTTTTATGATGGAGTAGAAAACCTGTCCACTGGACCTGGCACCATAAAACGTGAGAATTTTCTCAAGTCTGAGAATATTATCAGACTAACTTGGCTTAATTGTTCATCCAATCAGATGTCAGTATCAGCTTAAGTTGAGTCAAATGTTTAGACTTATGTTTTTCTTATGACTTATGGTGCTAGGGGCAAGTCTTCCATCTGTGAATACACATTACACTGGTGAATTTCCTCACAAAATTAGCTAAGGTTCCAACAGGGCTTGAAAATATGCTAACAAGAGTTGAGAGACCTCATGGTTTATAATAACTGATATTCTCTAATTGTTTGGGCATGCATGCCCCCTACATGAAATATCATACATTTTAGTCTTATCAATTACAATTAATGTTTACAATGTACTTGAAACAATTTTGGTGGTTTACACAGGCAATTTTTGTGTGTGTGAATTTCACAAGTTCTTAACCTGATTTTTATATGAAGAAATTCACATTAATCAAGCTTATATGTTAAATTCACATGAAAAAAATTGTGTGAATTTCATGTCAAATGTTGATTATTGAAAACAAAATTTGGCTGTCAAACTATTTACGATAACAGGTATTTTTTTTACATGAAAACTTTCACATCAAAATTTCATGTATAAGATCGATTAATGTGAAATTCATGCTAAACATTGATGCGTGTAAAATTCATGTGAACAAAATTTGGCTGTGTAATGGTCCTATAATCAAACTTCCGGTATTGTTTGGTAAACCAGTGTTATTAACAAGCCCTGCATGGTATCTATGACAACACATTTCAATGTAGTATCAAACTCGGGAAATTATTAGTGTGCATGTTACATGTAAGTGAAAAACATTTTAAGAATTTTTGTTGTTGTTGTCTTTTTTAGATACACTGAATTATATTTCATTCATATTACAGAATCACTTCTACAGCAGTTGAAAGGATGTCTGAGAAACAAATATGAAAGTGTCACAGAATCTCTTGAGAAATATGTTTCCAACAAAATTGATGAAATTGGAAATATCCATAAAGATGTGGAATTGGAGAAAGTGGTGTTGGAAAAAATGAAGGAAGAGTTGGAAACAAAAAGTGCTGAACTAGAAAAGAAAGAAAAAGATTTGAGGATGAAAGAAACTGAATTAAACAAAGATAGAAAAAAGTTTGATAATGAAATTCAGCAAGGAAAGGAAGAAATCTGTCGTCAATGGCAACAACTAAGAGATGAAATAGATAGAATGGAAAAGCTTCATGAGGTTCAAAAGGTATTATGCAATACTCATGAAAATTTGAGCCTTTCAAAAGCTGAGGAGAGTGTTCTTTTAAAGTTGGGGATAAAATTATTTAAAATGATTCGTGAGAGTATATCTACATTCATATTTTTTTCTTTATTTTGTACACAAAAGAATACACACAGTGAACAAATATGCAGCTTCAATATTTCTAGCAAAGTTTGCATTATGGAATATTTTCTCAGATACAGAAAATTCAACCACACATTTGATTTATTTCTTACATACAAAATGGAATATATAATATTAATGTGTAATTCATTCCAATTGCGATATGGAGTTTACAATACGGGGTATCTTATTACACAGAATTCGGAATTAATGATTGTGATATATTATATTTTGTCTACAGTGGGCATTTTAGCTACTGATGATAAAGTTTATCTTAAAATTTCATGTAACACACAGACGCGATGTTCCCAGTTAGCAAATCAATTACAATTATATTATATATTATGGAGATTTCTGTGAGATCACTGAAATCAAAACCAACTTCCCGAGGTGCAAAGTTGTCAGATAAATGATTTTATTCATTGTGTACCATTTAATGATTTCTATGAAAGAAAAGAAAATAAAAAAATTGTACACAAAATTAAACACATTACAACATGAATGGAATTTTTGCATCAGGTTAGAACTTGGTGATATTCAAAATGTAAATTAATCCTGTAAGATTTGTGTAAATCAAAGGTAAGTACAGAACTTAAAACTCGTCCATCCCTGAAAAACAATGGACTCTTCTGTAAATCAATGACTTAGTCCAGTCCAAATGTGTCTTTAGGGGGAATGAGTTGAAATTTAAAAATTTCAATTCATGGTAAAAAAATTTTACACAGTTGATTCAATAAAATTGAAATCCATGGTACATTTAGTAAAATTTAGATACAGTTGATTTAATGCAATTGCAATCCATGATGAGAAAATTATATTACATGGTTTATTTCCCATGGTTATCATATTCTGCGTTAGAATGAAAGTGACAGAAAAATGGCAAAGATCACACTCCCAGGATTCAATAGGACCATATACACAGCTGGATAGAAAGTAGGTGAAAATAGTCTATTACAGTAAGCCCGATTTGAAAAATTTCCCAAATCACAAGTTGGATGTGAGTTTATTGTTGCTGATGACTATTCTGTCTTTTCGTTTGTCAGTGTTATCTCCCCTGTCAGCAGGTATCGACTGTGACATCATATCTTTACGTGAGAATGAAACATCGTTTCACACAAACATATGACATCACAATTGATAACTTTTCTCTTTCACGCACAAACAGATGACCTCACAATCAATACCTGCTTGCATGGGAGATAACGAAAATACCTAATAGCTTCTGCTGATGATGATGTATTTATTGTCCTCTTATACAGCTGTTATTTGTTTTGTGAAAATTAATCAAAAGTCCTCTTTGGACAGCATAAATACAAATTAATGAATTGGTCAATTCAGTTTCAGTTTTGCTTGTGTTAGAATTGTGTGATATCTCCCTCCAAATATTAATGTTCACTTAGAACTACAAGTACCGTATATACCCATGTATAAGTCACACCTGTAGATAAGTCGTATCCCTCACTTTACCCCCAAAATTGATATGTAACTAGCTGTTGGTGGAATGCCATAACTTTTGACTTATGCTATAGTTTTGTGCTATTACCCAAAGTGTTCTTTTATATGCCCTGCCAACAGAATCTCTAGACCTCAATTTTGTAGTCTTATCCACAAGACCTAGGACTTTGATTTTTTCAAAGTTTTCTTTGTCTGTAATGCAGGAACAAATGCTTTTTGTTAAGATTTTATTTGGGCCTGGCCAAGCTAGAATTAAAACCCTGAATTTTCAACTTGTGGAGAACAACTGTAAGTACATTTTTTTGTACTGTCAAGCCACTGAGAACAGTGATCAGTTTGAATCTTGTAAATTATTCAGGCCTTGTGGTATACCAGTACATTTACATGAACATGTACATACTGTATACCAACACAACTCCTAGAGTCCAAAAAATAGACTTTACTAGCTTTGTCAGTTTGTGTTGTCATGGCTACATGAGTAATGATAAGAAGTCATGTTAATCGCCTTAGGCTTTGCGGAATATCTTTATAGAGTAATGGAATGTCTTGAGAATATGATAATGGGTACTGGACAGACTATAGCTAAGAAATACAATCTAGAATAATTAATATCAGTAGATAATTATCGGTAAGTACAACTGTGATTGTGCCTCTGATGTGAAATATCGAATTCAACTGAATGTTAGCGATGATGGTGCATAATGAATATGGATTTGAAAATTGTCAACATTGATAGCTGCATTTCTGATCATGACTGGATAATGCAAATGAGGTGATGAAGATAAATTGTGGCATCACTAGGCCAAAACAAAAATACATTTACATGTATACTGGTAAACAACACATACTGGTAATGCTCCTGAGTGAGGTGGTCTCTAGCAGAGGATTGACCATATATAGACCTTTCGACAGTAATTAACTGCAATCCTGTAAATTTGGACAGCAAAATGATACAGATTCTGAGATAATGACATCAAGCTTAAAAATCAGTTACCGTGACAACATTACCATTTTTTTGGTGCTGATATTTTTATCATTTTGCCTTCAAAAGTTGCAGCACTACAGTCACTGTGAAAAGGTTTATTAACTCATCCACCCCTGAAAAAACAATGGACTCTTTTGTAAATCATTGTCTTATTTAATTAGGCAACTCCAGTTGTGTTTTTAGGGATGAATGGGTTAGTAATTTTTAAAAAATTGACAAATCCTCACCTGTTATAATTGTTCATTGTACAATCTTACACTTGCTCCTGGTATTACTGCTAATGCTTAGATTTTCCCCAGGATCTCCAGAATTCCTCTAATTTGTATCTTGTTCTTTTTCTTGAGACATTGTACAATTTCTGTTTGCACAGCTACACTACACATCTCGAAACATTTTTTTGTATACTTGGTAAACAAATTTAGACCTAGGAATTTGATATGTTCCTCTACATAAATAAGACGGATTTATTTCAATCTTTTAAAAACTTGTAAATTTATTCATGAAATATTAGCAGAACATGGTTCAGTATCTCGACTTGAATTTTGAAATTCGGGTATTAAATATGTCCCCTCCCAGTTTTACAAAAGAGGGTGGTAATCCGACAGAATTAGTTTCCTTATACAGTGGAACTTGTTTTGAGAAACCACCCCATTTGCCACTGAAATGTGGTCTCTCAAGACTGGTGGTCTCTCAAAACAGGTTTTATTTAAAGGATCATATAACCAACTGGTTTTTAGAATATGGTCTTAAAAGACAGGTGGTCTATCATGAGAGTGCTCCTTCAAAACTGGTTCCACTGTAGAAGATTTTGGCCGGAGATATTTACGTACACAATTATAATTCATTGATTTCAAAATGGCTGATAACAAGTTTTTTCAGCACTTAATACAGAGGTGCAACTGTAGGTATTTTTGTAAACAGAATGCAGTATACAATGTCTGTTGTACAACACTTAATTTTATAGTATTTGTATGTTTTCTCTTAACCAAGTCTTGTTTTGCAGGCAGAGTTTTAATCGTCCATAACGCGATGGGTGTGAAATGTAAGGTTATTTAAGAACCTTAAATCCGTTTAAGTTTCAAATACTCAACTTGGGAAAGCTGCATCTCCCTTTATCTTGAATTATAAGGTTTATTTTGTTTATTATTTTTATAAACATTTCTAGACAAATTTCCTTGAGGGCTCTAAAATTTAATTGTGAATCCATTTTCCATATCCTTGTTCTGTCTTGCAATCCCAAGCACCTGCCATGTATGGAAAACATTAAGATTTAGTTAAAATTGAAGCTGTATGACTCTGTGTAATACTTGCTCTGTCATATTAGATATAAAAGGAGGGTACATCTATAATCAGTCCACTAAAATTTTAGAGCTCTACGATGTTTATTATTATAAAATATGGTCAATACACTAACATAATTACATTTTAATTATAATGATTATAGATAAAACTAATAGTAACTTATGGAAACATAATGTTTGAATGTTAATAAAAGATTTAAAAGAAAATATAAGTAAATACATGTTAATACCTCTATTAGAACGTTTTCTAAATAATATATAGGTACTTCTTATGTAAATCATTGTTTTATTTATATCCATGTATTATCTTTGTCGGTTTTCTTTTATGCTGCTTGTATATAGGTTTTCTTGGTGTATTACCCAATTTTGCGGATCAAGATTATCAACATTATGTAAGATCAACAGGATTTCCATGAATGTAATTTAACATCGAGCCAAAGTTTAAGGTGATAGGGGGTCACCTACAATCGAGAATTGAAGTTAGCGGTCATACACATAGTTGCAGTTTCTTGTTGAAGATATGTGTAATATATCCCTCCGTGAGTGTATTGTGAAGGTAAATTGTATCCAAATCAGTTATAGTACATTGGCGAAAGCAGTGTGTGGATTGTTGTCGTGATGATGACCTGATGTGCCTCACTTGGTGTCAAAGATGGCACTAATATCTTACACCATTAGAAAAAGCACACCATGTAGGCATAGAGAGATCGATAATGTATAACTGATGTATGATTTGAATGTAGAATGTTGATGAATATGTATGAACTTCGGTCACGGAAAAAACTTGAAACTGTTGTCTTTTTATTGGAGGCAGTAGTATTGTAGTCTTGGACAAAAAGGAGTATCATGTTCCCAGGGTTGCTTGAACTTCACTTTTAAAACAATGTCAGTAATCAGTCGTTGAATATTCACATATGATTCTATCACCTAAGCATTATACACAGTCATAATAATGTATCTATATATACATGTGACAACATACAGCAACACACAGTATCGTGTCACATGTGATTATATGACCTACAATCGTGTCACATGATATTACATGTATATGTCCTACCGGTGCAATGGCAGTGTTATGCTGCTATATATCACTCTAGCACAACAATTTGTTTGATAACAATTTTGTCATCTTTTTTCTTCTGTGTACATATGATTCTATAATGACTTTGATTTATGATTGTTTACATTTTGTACCAATATAATATCCTACTCTCGGTCATACAAGATTTTGACCATGTGACAAGAAGATATATTGATAGTTAACCGTATAACAAGAAAAGAATAAAACTGATGGAAGCCATTATGACAGGAAAAGAACTGATAGAAGCCATTATGACAGATAGAATTGATATAATGACTTTGACTAGAAAAGAATTGATAACAGCAATTATAAAAGAAAAGAATTGATAGAAGCCATTATGACAACAAAAGAATTGATAGAAGCCATTATGACAACAAAAGAATTGATAGAAGCCATTATGACAACAAAAGAATTGATAGAAGCCATTATGACAACAAAAGAATTGATAGAAGCCATTATATGACAACTATTAAAAGAAAAGAATTGATAGAAGCCATTGATTACTTTGACAAAAAATAGTAGAAACCATGACAAAAAAGTAGATAACAAAGTAATCTGATAAGAGAAGTACTGACAGAAGCCAGTTTGATAGGAACAAATAGTCTACTGTCAAAAATCACTTTGACCTGTACTGCTAGAACGCAATCTGATAAGTACTGACAGAAGTCAGTGTGACAAGAAAAATATTGACAGAAAATGTTATATGACAAATACTGACAGAAGCAAGTGTGACAAGTCTTGACAGAAACCATTACAATTGATTATACTTGGGATCACTGTCTTATGTTTTGCTACCCTTTTTGATATCCCCTTTGTTTTATTTCTTTATTTTTATTATAGATTTTGTACCAAATTTGTTCTAAATTTCTTGTGGTATTATTTATTTATCAGGGAAGAGTGAAGTTGGATATTGGTGGCACACCATTTACCACATCAAAACTGACCTTGACCAAGGATTCAGAATCCATGCTGGCAGCCATGTTTAGTGGACGTCACATACTTCAAGTAGAGGACGATGGGACCATATTCATCGACAGAGATGGAACCCATTTTCGTTACATTTTGAACTACCTACGAGATGGAGGAATTAAATTGGATACCCTACCAAGGAATCGTCAAGTTCTGAGAGAGCTAAAGAATGAAGCCATCTTTTATCAACTTCATGGTCTTGTTCAACAAATTGAGAAGTTGATCTGAGCTAGCCAAGACTCAAGAATTGAAGAATCCTTTGATGGGATACAATATTGATCTCTGATATCGCTTAACCTCTGTAGAGTTCCCCCAGAAAGTAATGACTGTTATCAATGTTTTGTCCGTGTTGAAAGTGATATATATTATCAGTTCTGCTATATATGCAAAACAAAAATAGTTGCACGAATGAAAAGTTAATTTCAGGAATTTTTAAACTGCTATTTTTGTATAAATCATTGGTGAATCATTAATTCTACTGAGAGGTATATTTATTTAACATTGGAAACGATTCAGTGTATAATTATGATTGTACTATACAGCTTTGTGATATTCAATTGGGCAACTAACTACATGTATCTTGATCTTAACATGTATTCATATACTGTGTTGACATGTACCAACAGAAATTTAGAATTATGTCTCAAATATTAACCCTGCTGCAATCTTTTGAGATGTATATGACTTTTAAGTCCCATAACTCTTCAGATCAATAGCTATTCAAAATAGAAAGAGCTTGTCCAGTTCCTGATAATGATCCAATATAGACAAAATTTCCATCACAGATTCTATTGGCAGTAAATCCATAGACAAGTTGAACAACAAAACAATGATAAGCGTAGAGATGTATTTTTCTTGAACATGGCTGTGTTATTAAAATAGAATGTTAAGTGTATATTTGTTGCTTGTTAATATTCAGAAGTGCTGTTGTATTAGAAACAAGATGAGAGTGCTATAAAGGTCATAGGTCAGAGTTAAGATTTTTGATAAATATTCAAGTGTCCAATATTGTTGAATAACACCAGAGAACAAAATGTAAATGCAATAATTAAATGTTTTTAGACTACATGATTTCATGGCTGTTTCACATATAGAACTTGGATTTAGAAGGTCAAGGCTATTTATTGATGCCATGGAAATCTGTTGAAAAGGTCATATGTCAGAGTTAAGATTTAACATTTTATTCAAAAAGATGTTTTACAGCATGCTTTGCTTGAAACAACTTGATATCATCTGGAATCACTGTAATGAGATATCTATATTGTTGACTCATTCATCCCTAAGGAAACATTTGGACTGGTCTCAGTCATTGATTCACAGATCAACTAGAAGAGTCCATTGTTTTTCAGGGGTTGATGAGTTGAATATGCCTGTACATGTGAATATGTGGCACAGAATTAGAGCTTGCTTGTATAAACAGATTATTTTAAATATATGTCTATATATGTATGTTTGGCATGATAAGGTGTGTATATTTTTTATCAACATTGAAACTAATCAACCAGTTTTAGCTGAATTCGTTGAAGAAAAGTTTAACTTGTGTATTTTCATACACTTTGCTGACTTGTTGTAAATTTGAACGAAATGTTAATCCTGTAAAACCATTTGTAATTGTTTTGTGTCAAAATGATAAATTCAGACTTCCATTTGGAGATTTGGATTGAAAAACCTGGGAACTTTATTAAGTGCAAATATATAATTTCAGGGATGTTTTACCAGCGAGATATAAAGTCTAACATGTTAGGTTTTATATCTCGCTGGTTTTACGGTACATTCACCAAGACTTGTTGACTTTTAACTTCATTGAACATGTTGAAAATGAATTTTAATTATATGTGATAATATTTTATGAGTGTTTGTTTACATATATCATATTTTTCAATGTTAACATATTTAGTGATTGGTGAAATGAGGTATAGAATTTATTTAATTGTTTTAGTTTCATATATTGTTTTGTACAAATAGTGTGCTATAGATTAGTAAATTAATCATTTATTATCCATTCAATCTCTTGTTTGTATTTTTTCTGGCTGTTTCTCTTTCTGTTTTAACGTGTTTCTCTTTAGATATATCTATGGCTTTCTTTACATGTCATTCTTGCAAACTGTTACTATTTTTATCCCTTGACTTTTCTTTCTGTTGTTTCATTTCTGAAAAAAAAAAACAATCTACATATCAACAGTCTGTTTATTTATTTACGTAAATGTAAATAATTTTTAGATTTGATGTCATCGATTTAATCAAATTCTCAAGCTCAACCTACCGATATTTCTATACACTCGTCAAAAGATGGAATTATTATGCTTTTTTTGTGGGTGGGCACATCAGTTTCCATTAAAAAATTTTACTAATTTATAATGGATTAATTCAAAATTATGTATGAAAGCATGGGCAAGTTTGATACCCAAAATTTTTCGCTCATTATCTACGGCGCCATGGCCTCTTGTAGAATTGCCGACTTAATAACTCGAGAAATTTTAAGGGATTCATTTAAAGCTTACTAGGAAGGTTTATTGCATAAATTTGTAGCAAACTGCTCATTAAACCTATGAAGGTAGTTTTATGTACTGGTTTGCGGAACCGTGGATTATAATTGATTATTAAAAAAGTATAATTTTGCTTGTAATGGGAAAGAAATTGTTTGTATGCAATTATAGATAGTGATGACTGTTATTGTGAAAAAACAACAACTTTAAGAAAAATGAAGAAAAAAAATGGTTTGAGTTTATTTGAACCCTTTCACCCCAAAGTATGTAAATCGTATGTTCCTTTCTACTGTCACAGCCCAGTCTTTTATGGCCGGTCTATAGTATTGGAAGATTTAAACATTTTAATACCATATTCATGGTACATTTCACTTTTTGATGGGAAAATAATTAAATTTACCCCATTATTATTATATTGATAATTTCTTACATTTTACAAGCTATTACACATTAGAACATTGAAAATAAATGTTGAGCTTGGGTATGTATTAATGTTGGTGGTCCTCATTTCTTTAAATGGTTTCATACATTAAAAAATTGCAATTCTGTAATCAAATTTTAAGGTATTATTACTAATCAATCAATTTTGAACAAGTTGAAATAAAGTATATGACAGTAATATGACTATATTTACAACTTTGTGATGAGTATATGAGAGTTTGAATATGAATTCTATATTATGTACATGATCTGTTAGGGAAGTTGTGTTAAATAGAACAAACACGATTGAATAAAACGACCTCTGTGGCGGAGTGATTAGAGCATCACGCTTTGAACTATGAAGTATCTCACTTCTTGTCAGCTTAGGTCTGAGCCTCACTGGAACCTGAGCTGATTTTGATGAGAATGTTTGCCAGTTTACTTGCTGAAGGCTGATGAAAATGAAAATGATTGGAGTAAATGTCATTAAAAATTGTTCATATTCATTATTTTACTGTGATAGACATGAATCCATTTCATGATGTTCAAATAAAGGTAAAATTCTTTGTTTCTCAAAAACTTTGCTAGTGCTAAACATATACCAGTAAGAGATTGTGAACCAAGAAATAAAGTACTATATAGGTGGAAAATAACTCTGGGTTTTAATATTTGCTATATTCGCGGTTTTCATAAATTTGTGAACTTAAGAAACGGCAAATAAGTTTTTTATAACTTTATATACATACATGGTACGTTCATTACAGACTGTATTTGCAGGACCTAATAGTATTTCATGCTACTCCTGATCTACGAATTCAACTTAACCATGATCACAGCGGGGAGTGAAATTGTGAAAATTACAACCTGTGGAATTTATCCCCTATACATAAATAGCCTATGTATAAGAAATCATTCTAATCAATGTGTATGCCTGTTCTTATCTATATCATATATAAACCAATACTAATATGTAACTCATTGTCATGGACATATGTTTACCTGAGAATTCTGTGGTCAATGTGTATATGACTTTAGCAAAACTGAAACCATATTATTGTCATGCTTTGTTTATCTTGATTCTTATATAATATTATGCAAAATAAAATATGAAAACAAATATGATTTCGTACTTTGTTTATCTAGAAAAAAACAAGAAGGCCTCCATCCACAGCCAAGTGGTTACAGCATCACACTTTAACATGAATTATCTCACCTCTAGTCAGGTTCAGTTTGATCCCTGTTTGAACCTAGGCCAATATTGTGTTGAATTATGTCAGTTAACAAGTGATGAAGGCCAGTGGTCTTTCCCTAGTTATGTTATTTTTATAACCATTTTTCTTCACCAGAATCTACCATTAAAACCTGAATCACTGAAAAATTGTTTAGAGTGATGTAAAATATTAAAACGGACAATGTAAGAGTATTGATGAATCATATAAACATGTCCCCTACACGTGAAGGATTCTGAAAGTATATTGATGAATCAAAACATGTCCCCTTCCTGCGAAGCGTTCCGAGAGTAAAATTGATGAATCAAAACATGTCCCCTACCTGTGAAGCATTCTTAGAGTATATTGATGAATCGGAACATATCCCCTACCTGTGAAGCATTCTGAGAATACTGATGAATCAGAACATGCCCCCTACCTGCGAAGCATTTTGAGAGTGCTGATGAATGAACATGCACCCTACTTGCAAAGCATTTTGAGAGTATTGATGAATCAAAAAGCCCTACATGTCCCCTACCCGTAAAGCAATCTGAGAGCAAAATTGATGACTCAAAACATGTCCCCTACCTGTGAAGCATTCTGAGAGTGTTGATGAACCAAAACATGTTGTGGACTAACAAGAAAAAAAGGTATCTATAAAAGTTTATTCAGAAAACCTCATTGTTTTTGTGACCTGTATACTGCTTTAATCTCGACTCCATTTTAACTGCAAACTTTTTATCTATAAGGCCTCTGTGGCTGAGTGGTTAGAGCATCTCACTCTACTCGGTGTGGGTTTGAGTCAACTGGAATCTTAGATGATTTTGTGAGAAAGTTTTCTAGTTTACTTGCGGAAGGACGGTGATCTCTGAATTCACAGGTACATATTCTATACAGGTTCTATCCTTCTCCAATAAAAATCTAGCCACCAATATTTTACTGAAAAATTGTTGTATTAAAAACACCATAAAATATTTAACCAATAAAAAAAATTTACATATTGTACTAATACAAATTGCATGTAGATCTAGTTGGCTGTCATCTTTTCCCAATTTTCTGCATGGTTCAGATGAGTATTGCCCTTAGGGCAAAGGGCAAAGGCATATATCGCTGATAATTAAATATTACTCTTTCATTCAAATGTACATGAACGTTTGCAGAATGGAGAATCATACATTTTTTATTGTATGTGCCTGAATTTGGTGCCATCTTCAAATTCTGTTCTGTTTTAATCAGTTTCTGTATACAAGTGAAAACCGGTCAGTTAAACTTAAGAGATCAAAATGTTGGAACATAAGTTTATGAATAGTCAAGAAAGAAAATGTTTTCCCTTTAATCTAAGAAATCAGTTTTGATATAACGCAGCTGTTTATACATGTAAAATAGCTTAGCCTATACTCACCAAATTTACTCAATACTCAAGCTCAACTTTTATTTCATTATTTTAACTATATACCGTAGTCATTTCTAAAACTTTTGGGTTTGAGTGATTAGGAAACTAACATTTACATTTTGTATTATTTTTCATCATTCACATATAAATTTTGGCATCACACTTGTGATTTTCCCCAGTACTAAAAATTTGAAGATGTAGGCTACTCAAACAATTTTTTAATATTTCTGAAGTTTTCTTCAAATGAACAATTATTTGATCATTATATATATTTGTATGCTGTCAATATACAAACATGACCAGTTACAGAATAAATTTTGTGAGTTTTACCTTAAAATGATGAAAAGTTTGTCAAGCTTGAGTACTGAGTAAAATTGGTGACCAGGCCCAGATATCTATCACAATTTTAAACATTTTAAAAAATTCTTAAGCCTGGCCCTGTATCAGTATAAAGCTGAAAAACATTAATTACACTGAATGGGAGTGCACTCGAACCTCACTGAGTAATGAAAAATGTCGACTTTGAAAAATGCCATGAGTTGGAGTGTAATGTGAAAGCCAAAAGCCACACTGAGTATGGTAGGTTTGAAAAATATCTTCAAATCACTTGCAAAATTGAAATGTGAAGCTACAACTTGCATGCCACACTGGTGTTGGTGAAATAGGTGTCTAACAAGATAAATGGTCTCCTATGACAGTGGTCTAACAAGATAGGTGGTCTCCTATGACAGTGGTCTAACAAGATAAATGGTCTCCTATGACAGTGGTCTAACAAGATAGGTGGTCTTCTATGACAGGAGGGATGTTTTTCGCTATTTACATGATATGAATGCAAATATTTATTGTTTACAAGATACACATTTTACTAATAAATTAGAAAATCAAATAAGAGCAGAATGGGGTATTAATGCAGTATTTAGTTCATTTTCCTCAAATTCAAGAGGTGTATGTATTCTTTTTCAAAATAACTTTGACTATAAAATTCATAAAATAAAAGGGGACATAAATGGTAATTACTTGATAATTGATATATCTGTTGATACAAAGAGATTTACACTTTGTACTCTGTATGGTCCAAATTCTGATTCCCCTGCTTTTTATGATGAAATAATAAATTATATTTCTGACTTCTCAAATGAAATGGTTGTAATATGTGGTGATTTTAACCTAGTTTTGAACCCGGATTTAGACTATTTCAATTATATAAATGTTAACAATCCAAATGCACGGGATAAATTACTAGAGATAAAAGAGGAAGCAGGACTTATTGACCCTTTCAGAGAATTAAATTCCCAAAAGAAAAGATACACATGGAGGAAAAAGAATCCCCTCAAACAAGCAAGATTAGATTTTTTTCTTACTACAGAGAATCTGTCTCCTGATATAATTTCATGTGATATTGAGACAAGTTATACGTCAGACCATTCCCCCGTTAAACTAACATTAAAATTTAATGATTTTACTAAAGGAAGGGGCCTATGGAAATTAAATAATTCTCTTCTGTTTGATAAAGAATTTATAAATGAAGTAAATAATGTAATAAAAAAGACAATAATACAATATGCATTGCCAATATATAATATAGAAAACATTGAAAATATTCCAAAAGATAATATACAATTTCAATTATTAATGATCAACTGTTTTTAGATGTACTTTTAACAGAAATAAGAGGGAAAACAATCTCATTTTCAAGTTATAAAAAGAAAATTAGTAAAGAAAAAGAGGAAAAATTACTAAATGATATAAAGCAATTAGAAAGACACGTAAATCAATCTAATATTGATGATTTAGAGAATAAGAAAAGAGAATTAATAGAAGTTAGGGATAAAAAACTTAAAGGTAGTTTAATTAGATCACACGTTAAATGGTTAGCTGAGGGGGAAAAGCCAACAAAATATTTTTTAGGTTTAGAATCAAGAAATTACACTGCCAAAATAATTCCAAAAATAAAAAAAAATAATGGCGAGACAATTATATCTCAATCAGAAATTTTACAGGAAACAAAAATGTTTTATGAAAAATTGTATACAGAAAATACAAATCTTAATGACATTGATTTAAACGATTACTTTCAACAAAACGATGTCCCAAAACTCACAAATGTGGAATCAGAAATTTTGGAAGGTTTAATTTCTTTTGATGAAGCATCTTTAGCATTGAAATCTATGAAAAATAACAAGAGTCCAGGGTCAGACGGGTTTTCTACGGAGTTTTTCAAATTCTTCTGGAAACAGCTAGGTCATTTTGTGGTGAGATCATTAAACTATGGATTTGATAAGGGGGAATTATCTACAGTTCAAAAAGAGGGTATTATTATTTGTATTCCGAAAGAAAATAAGCCTAAACAATTTCTTAAAAATTGGAGACCAATCACTTTATTAAATGTAGTTTATAAAATTGCATCTACATCCATTGCAAATAGACTTAAAAAAGTATTAGATAAATTAATAAGTAAAGAACAAACTGGTTTTATGCCTGGAAGGTACATTGGTGAAAATACACGACTTATTTATGATATTTTAAATTATACAGAAAATACTAATATTCCAGGTCTCCTATTATTCATAGATTTTGAAAAAGCATTTGACTCTGTATCTTGGACATTTATAGATAACGTTTTGAATTACTTTAATTTTGGTCCATCTCTTCGAAAGTGGATTAATGTAGTATACAATAATATTAAATCAAGAATTAATATTGGCGGTCATTTATCCAGGGAGGGGATGTAGACAAGGGGACCCTGTTTCAAGTTATCTGTTTATTTTATGTGCCGAAATTTTATCTATTAAAATAAGAAATGAACCTCGTATTAAAGGAATATCTATAGATCGATTAGAATTTAAAATCTCACAATATGCAGATGATACATCTTTATTATTAGACGGGTCAGAGGAATCTCTAAATATTAGTCTAAATTTACTAAAATGGGTTTGAAGGAATATCAGGGCTTAAAGTTAATTTTGAAAAAACTCAAGTAATTTGGATTGGAAGTAAAAGATATAGTAATGAGAAACTCTGTAAACATTGGGGGTTGCATTGGGGTAAACAGAAATTCACACTTTTAGGAATAGATTATGATATTAACTTAGACAACATTTGTGAAATTAATTATAGAAAAAAAATGCAAAAAATTAAAACAATCGTTAAACAATGGGATAAAAGAAAACTTACTCCATTAGGACGTATATCAATTATCAAGTCTCTTTTGATTTCACAATTTAATCATTTATTTTTATCACTACCAAACCCAAGTCAACAACTATTTAAAGAACTGAACAATATAATCTTTGATTTTTTATGGAATCATAAGAAAGATAAACTTAAACGGGATGTGATTACTCAAAATTACGGGCAAGGGGGACTTAATATGATTGATCTAAAAGCATATATTTCAGCTTTGAAATCAACTTGGATTAGGCGTATTCTTAACTCAGAAGGAATCTGGCAAAATCTTTTAGCAAAAATATTTGATATCAAATCTCTTCTTCAATTTGGAATAGAATACCTAATAAAACAATAAGAAATCTAAATAATATATTTTGGAAAGATGTTCTAAATGCATGGAAAGAATTGCAAATAAAAGAAAAAAATGATCTAATTCACTCTAACCCAGCTTATACATCTCTATGGTTTAATAATGAAATTAAAGTTAACAATACATTTGTATATTATAAACACTGGGCACAAAAGAATATTATTTATATAAATGATCTTCTTTGTGATGATGATAATTTTTTTTCATACGAAAATTTCATCGAAAAATTTAATATGAACATTAACTTTCTAGAGTATAATGGCTTTATAAGCTCTATTAAAAAATATGTTACTTCAAAAAAAGACCATAACTTGTGCAAAGAATTTTCACCATGGCTTCTGCCAAAAATAAAAACAATCCTTAAAGATAAAAAAGGCTCTAAAAATATATACATGGTAATGAAAGTTAAGAAAAATACAATAAACTGTAAATCGAAAGGGATAGACATCTTCCCTTCTCTCAATGACGACAAGTTTAAAGATATTTTTAATAGTATAAATCATATTAAAGACCCAAAGCTCAAATGGTTTCAGTTTCGAATAAACCATTTCTTACTGACAACAAATAAATTAGCTTATAAGATGAAACTAGTTGACTCTCCTCTATGTACATTTTGTAATACTGAATCAGAATCATTATTTCATTTACTTTGGACATGTAATGAGGTTCAAGATTTCATAAAAAATGTTAATGATTTCCTCATGCATTTTTCTGTAACGATAACAATAGATATGTTCTCATTTCTATTAGGGCCTTATACTGGAGGAGATCTAGTTAATGAAATAATAGTTTTGAATTTGAAACATTTCATTTACAAGTGAAAATGTCTGAAACAAAATTTATCGGTAAGACAATTTATTTCATATTTAAATTATGTTTACAATATACAAAAAGAATTGTACTCAAAAAGTAACCAACTAGATAAATTTAATCAACTTTGGTATTCTTGGAGAATTATATTTGATGAAAACCAAAGATTGAATTAATGAATTTAGTTTTAGTTTTTATAGCTGCCACAAAGTACCCTAATCCCTTGTAGTATAACATGTATAATAATCTATAATATTGTCCATAAAAGAAATAATGTGCACAGTTTTTTCTCTCTCTCTGTCTGTCTCCATCCCTCCCTCTCCCCCCTCTCTCTCTCTTGTGTGTGTGTGTGTGTGTGTGTGTGTGTTTGATGTAAGACAGAATAAATGATAGGTATTTTGGTCAGCAAATCTACTCCATACCCCCTGGCCAGGTGGGCATGTAGGAGTCTTGTAAAAATCCTGGCTGAAATACCTGAATAAATGTGTTTAAAAAAAAAAAAAAAAAAAAGATAAATGGTCTCCTATGACAGTGGTCTAACAAGATAGGTGGTCTCCTATGACAGTGGTCTAAGAAGATAGGTGGTCTCCTATGACAGTGGTCTAACAAGATAAATGGTCTCCTATGACAGTGGTCTAACAAGATAGGTGGTTTTCTATGACAGTGGTCTAACAAGATAGGTGGTCTTCTATGACAGTGGTCTAACAAGATAAATGGTCTCCTATGACAGTGGTCTAACAAGATAGGTGGTCTCCTATGACAGTGGTCTAACAAGATAGGTGGTCCCCTATGATAGTGGTCTAACAAGATAAATGGTCTCCTATGACAGTGGTTTCACAAGATAAATGGTCTCCTATGACAGTGGTCTAACAAGATAAATGGTCTCCTATGACAGTGGTTTAACAAGATATGTGGTCTCCTATGACAGTGGTCTAACAAGAAAGGTGGTCTTCTATGACAGTGGTCTAACAAGATAAATGGTCTCCTATGACAGTGGTCTAACAAGATATGTGGTCTCCTATGACAGTGGTCTAACAAGATAGGTGGTCTTCTATGACAGTGGTCTCACAAGATAAATGGTCTCCTATGACAGTGGTCTAACAAGATAGGTGGTCTCCTATGACAGTGGTCTAACATGATAGGTGGTCTCCTATGACAGTGGTCTCACAAGATAAATGGTCTCCTATGACAGTGGTCTAACAAGATCGGTGGTCTCCTATGACAGTGGTCTAACAAGATAGGTGGTCTCCTATGACAGTGGTCTAACAAGATAGGTGGTCTCCTATAACAGTGGTCTAACAAGATAGGTGGTCTTCTATGACAGTGGTCCCACAAGACAGATGCCTTCTATGACTGGTCTCACAAAACAGGTGGTAATCTATGACAATGGTCTCACATTATATGGTCTACTATAACAGTGGTCTCACAAGACAATGACCTTCTATGACAGTGGACTCACAAAACGGGTGGTATTCTATGACAGTGGTCTCACAAAGCAGTTGATTTACGATGACTGTGATCTCACAAGACAGATGACCTTCTATGACAGTGGTATCCCAAGACAGATGGCCTTCTATGACAGTGGTCTCCCAAGACAGATGGCCTTCTATGACAGTGGTCTCCCAAGACAGATGACCGTATTCTATGACAGTGGTCTCCCAAAACAGATGGCCTTCTATGACATTTTTCTCCCAAAACAGGTGGTATTCTATGACAGTGGTATCACAAAACAGTTGATTTTCTATGAATGTGGTCTCACAATACAGGTGATTTTCCATGACAGTGATCTCGCATAAGAGATGGTTTTCAGTGACAGTGGTATAACAAGACAGGTGACCTTCTATAACAGTGGTCTCAAACAACAGGTCGTTTTTATAACAATGGTCTCACTGGACATGTGGCCTTCTATGCTGGTGGTCTCACAAGAACAGGTAGTCTTATATGACAGTGGTCTCATAAGAGAGGTGGTTTTCTATGACAGTGGTCTCAAAAATGTAGTATTCTATGACAGTGCTCTCACAAGACATGATTCTCTATGATAGTAGTCTTAGAAAACAGATGACCTTCACTGGTCTCACAAGACAGAATGTCCTGTATGACATTGGTCTCATGGGACAGTTGGTCTTCTATTAAAGTGGTCTCACTAGACAATTAACCTTCTATGACAGTGGTCTCACAAGACATAGTGTCTTCTATGACTGGTCTCAAGAGACAGGTGAATATCTATGACAGCGGTCATGAAAAACAGGTGATTTTCTACAATAGTGGTCTCACAAAATAGGTGAATATATATGATAGTGGTCTCATATGAGAGGTGATTTTTTTCTATGACAATGGTTTTACAAGACTTGTGGTCTTCTATGACAGTGGTCTCAAAAGACAGGTTGCTTTCTGTGACAGTGGTCATACAGAACAGGTAGCTTCTATGATACTGTCTTCACAAAACATATGGTTCTCTTTAAAAGTAGTCCCATAAGAAATCAATATCACAGTTGGCTCAAAAGATATGGTTTTCTATAACAGTGGTCTTATAAGACATGTTGTCTTCTATTCTCAAGGCAGGTGGTTTACTATGACAGTGGTCTCACACGACAGGTTGTTTTATAAGGTAGTTAGCCTTCAATGATTATGGTCTCGCATGAACAGGCTATCTTCAATGACAGTGATCTAACAAGACAGGATGTCTTCTATGATAGTGGTTTCAGAAGTTTTCTATGACAGTGATCTAAAAAGACAGGATGTCTTCTATGACAGTGGCTTCATCAGACAGGTTGTCTTCTATGACAGTAGTCTTACAAAATATTTGACCTTCAACGACAGGGGTCTCACAGGACAGGATATTTTCTATGACAGTGATCTCAAAAGTCTGGGGGTCTTCTATGACAATGGTGTCACTAGGTAGGACGTCTCCTATCACAGTGGTCTCACAGGACAGGTGAATGGTTTCAAAAGACAGGTGATTGTCTAGGAATTGTCTCACTAGACAGGTGAAAATCAATGACAATGGTCTCACATTACATGATGCCCTCTATGACAGTGGTCTCAAATCACAGGTTGTCTTCTATGACAGTGGTCTCATTAGACAGGTGGTTTTCTATGACAATGGTCTCACAAGACAGGTGATTTTCTATGACAGTGGCCTGAGAAGACAGGTGATTTTCTATTACTGTGGTCTCACAAGACAGGTGATTTTTTATGGATGGTCTCAATAGACAAGTGAATATTTATGACAGTGGTCTCATAAGCCAGGTGGTTTTCTATGATGTTGGTCTCGCAAGACAAGATGTTTTCAATGATAGTGATCTCATAAGGCTGATGGTCTTCTATGACACTGGTCTCACAAGACAGAATGTCTCCTATGAAAGTGGTCTCAGAAAACAGGTGGATGTCTGACAATATTCTCACAAGACAGGTGGTTTTCTATGACAGTGGTCTCACAGGATAGGTGATATCTATGACAGTGATCTCACAATACTGGTGGTCTTCTATGTTAGTGATCTCACAATATAGGTAGGTATCTATGACAGTGGTCTCACAAGACAGGTGGTCTTCTATGACAGTGATCTCACAAAATATGTTATTTTCTATGACTGGTCTCACAAGACAGGTAATATCCGATGACAGTGGTTTCATAAGACAGGTTGCCTTCTATGACTATGGTATCACAAGACATGTGATTTTCTATGACAGTGGTCTCACAAACAGGTGATATATATAATAGTGGTTTCATAAGACAGGTGGACTTCTATGACAGTGATCTCACAAGACAGGAAGTCTTCTATATCAGTTGTCTCACAAAATAGATATTTATGACAGTGATCTCACAAGACAGGTGGTCTTCTTTATCAGTGAACTCAGAAGACAGGTGGTCTTTTATGACAGTGGTCTCACAATACTGGAGGTCTCCTATGACATTTGTCTGAGAAGACAGGTAATTTTCTATGACAGTGGTCTGAAAAGACAGGTGATTTTCTATTACTGTGGTCTCACAAGGCAGGTGATTTTCTATGATAGTGGTCTGAGAAAACAGGTCATTTTCTATGACTGTGGTATCAAAGGACAGATGATATCCTATGACAGTGGTCTCATAAGACAGGTGGTCTTGTATGATAGTAGTCTCTAAAGACAGGTGGTCTTCTATGACAATGGTATCACATGACAGGTATGGTATCACACAACAGGTGTGGTCTGTATGGTTATGACTGTGGTCTCACAAGACAGGTGATTTTCTCTTACAGTGGTCTGAGAAGACAAGTGATTTTTTTATGACAGTGGTCTACCAAGAGAAATGATATCCTATAACAGTGGCCTCATAATACAGGTGGTCTTCTATGACAGTGGTCTATCAAGACAGATTGTCTTCTATGACAGTGGTCACAAAGACAGGTGACTTTCTGTGATAATGGTCTTAGAGGACAAGCAGCTTCTATGACACTGTCTTAACAAAACGTGGTCTTTTTTGAAAGTGGTCTCACAAGATGGGTGGTCTGCAATCACAGTTGGCTCAAAAGATATGGTCTTCTTTGACAGTAGTCTCATATGACAGGTTGCCTTCTATGACAGTGGTATCACAAGACAGGTGATTTTCTATGACAGTGGTCTCACAAACTTATATATATGATAGTGATTTCACAAGACAGGTGGTCTTCTATAACAGTTGTCTTACAAAACAGTTGGTCTTCTGTGACACTGATCTCTCAAGACTGGTGTTCTTCTATGACAGTGGTCTTACAAATTAGGTAGGTATATATCACAGTGATCTCACAAGACAGGTGGTCTTCTTTGACAGTAATATGATTTTCTATGACACTGATCTGAGAAGACATGTGAATTTCTATGACTGTGGTCTCACAAGACATGTGAATTTCTATGACTGTGGTCTCACAAGACAAGTGACCATCAAGTGATATTTTTTGCCTTTAATTACCTCTGAAATGTGGCTGCTTCCCCAGGAGAAATAAAAATTTCCCAATTTTCAATAAAGATTCATATTGTCCTCAAAATGGGTGGAGGTAGTTTCGAAAAATATCAACAAAATCACTGTCATCTATCACATTGGTCTCACAAGACAGGTAGCCATCTATGTCAGTGGTCTCACATGACAGGTGGTATTCTATGACTGTGTCCTCATAAAACATGTGGTCTTATATGACACTGGTCTCACAAAACAGGTGGTCTTATATGACAGTGGTCTCACAAGACAGGTAGTATTCTATGATTAGTAGAACCAATTAACTCAACTCATTTCCATAACCTGATGTCATTTATTTCTATTAAATGGTCACAATCATAATTGAAGAGTTTTGTGTTTTTTCATCAGGTTGTGCTTGTTTTTCGAATAGGTAGTTTGGTTTTTGTAATCAAGGTGGATGCTTAACATAGAAAAAACTTGAAATGGCCTAATACAAATGACAAATGTTCATACAATCTTTAACAAAAGCATGATGATGAAACAGTAGATGTTGATGTTGTTAACAATAATGACGACATTGATGCTGACGACACCAATGACGATGATGACAATGATGATGGCAATGATGAAAACGATGATGATGATGATGAAGATAATGATGATGATGATGATGATGATAATGATGACAATGATGATGATGGTGGTGATGATGATGATGATGATGATGATGATGATGATGATGATGATGATGATGATGATGTTGAAATATAAAATAAATCCTCAATATTAAAACAGACATGTCCCTGATTTGAGAAATATATTAACAGAATTTAATTTTTCTCAAAACTTTTTGAATAAGTATACATATAGGTACATGTTTTTATTGCAATTCTGCAGTAGGCCTATTTAGCATGAACAATGTTTTATTATTATTATTATTATTGACACTGAGGCATAATTTTATAGTACAAAAACAGGGATTTCAAATTAGGGTTTGGAAATAGTATTTCAATCTCATCACTAAACTCAGAAAAATGATATTCCACTTATAAAGACTTACTTTATTTAGTATATTTACGCCCAACATGCATGTCATAATTTGTGCTCTTATGTTTATTATTTGGCATTTACGGTAATTTATTGAGGAATGTTGTCGCTACCTATTACAAAGAAAATACTTTATTCCTGGCAATTTTGTAATTTTCTTTTACATGTAAATTAATTAGCTTGCTTCTATAGAAAGATGCGTCTCCAGGTGAAAGAAATGAAACGCGAAAGGGCCAGTTTACATCTGTCGAAAAATGATAGTAATTTCCCTCATATGTAAATATGAAAGGAATGGGCGAGTCCATTTTCGACACCTCGACGTTATTATTGTTCTTTGTAAGTTGCTTTTGCTACAAAAACGTACAATATAACGTGTATTTACTCATTTTTCTTAAATAAAATACAAACAAAAGATATTAATTTGAAACCATTCGAAACAATACGCCTTTATAGCTAAGTATGTCAAGAGGTATGACCTTAACTCCCCTTCCAAAATTTGCATACTCGAGCTTCCTGTCAACTTAGTCGTGTGAATGGAAATATGGCGGAGATAGGAGTCGATGCACACTCCGACGGTATCACGGAGGAATTAAGCGACAAAGCTTCGACTTTCTCCGAGGATATATCGCAAGATAATTCTTTTGAATCAGAAGAGGAACTGTTTGAAGTTGAAAGGATAGTTGGAATTTCTAAAGCTGGGGTAAGTTCGATTTCTCTACAAACACAACAATAATACCCGGTGAATCTGCAAGTGTTGTTATATGTACGGTACTGGCACACGTAAAGCAGGTGCCCGTTTTTCATGTAGTTGTTGAATGAAAACATGTCTAATTTGAGGGGCACAGCTTTTCTGTAGTAATTTTTTACCAAAATTTGCATGTATATTTCATGTATGTTGTTGAAAACATGCACACTGGACAAACAATAACCCGGAAATTGTTGCGGTGTTAGAAAGGTGTGGGACAGACTGGCAGCTTTATATGAATCGCCCCTTGTCAAAAAGTTAGGTCGTTCAGGTCAGAGTTAAGACACGCGTCTGTCTTGTGTGTAAGATAAGGAAATAAAAATAGAGTAAACTTAATATCTATATTTTCTTTACTATCTCAGAGTAAATTATTTGGTCATTATATTAAAGTTTGAAAAGGAATGGTTATTAATATCAGCGTTAACCCAGACTGCAGACAATTACACTCATGTGGATCTATGTGGGCCTACAATAAAAAGTTTGTAACACTTTCCCTCCCTGAGTGAGACAGTCAGCTTGTTGATGTGATATCATGCCAGTTACCACATGGTGTCTGGGCTTTTATGACATCAATCACATGCACAATGTACACACAAAAGACACTGAACAATTTACATTAAATATGAACGTGCAATACAAAAATTGTATTTTTTAAACTGAAATGAAATTCTGGTGAACAAAGAAGTAAAAATGTAATTACGAAATTTGAATTTCAATAGACATCAGTTGCAGGAGCAATGTGTGTTAATTAGATGAGCTTGCCAAATTGAAATATTACATAATAAAATATTAAAATTATTATACATGTATAATATTATTATTACATGTACTTATGAGACACAAGTGTATATGTACATGTAAATGTGAGCCCAATTATATATTTCTAGATTAGAAAATAGGCTATAGACACGTGTCTATTCGTGATAGGAAATGTTATTAACACAATATTTACTCACAGGAGGATGTTTACCAATTCATATTAGTTTAACTAGCTTTCCTTTCTGTTAATAGAAAATAGACACAATTATGTACATGTACCTACAAAACTATTTGAAAATAACTATAAAATTAAAATTTTGTTTTGTACATCTTCATGAAATGGTTAACAAAGAAACAGATCCAAAAATACATATTGTAGATTTTTAATGTACTTGTATACTTCCTTGTTTTCCCCAGCACTCATGCAAATGATAAATAAGTCACACATAATTTATCATTACACGTAGATCTTCATCATTTCTAGAAAAGTTAACTTGTTTATTTCAAGTCTTGTCTTTTAATTTATTGTTATTTTAGAAACCATGAAGTCCCCCAATATGATTAAACATATGATTATGATCTATAAGTCATGTTTACAATGCTGAAGTATACTAATTAAAAACAAAATTTTAGTTGTTTATGGCCAGTGTTCTTGTAAAATGGAAGTGTTATATTACACACAAAAATAAATACGTGGGAATATATATGTAATTGTATTTAAACTAAAAAAAAATCTTGACTCTGTTAAATGTTTATATACAGTTAGTATGTGTAATATTACATGTAGTTACATGGTGCATATACATGTATAATGCGTGATTCCCAACACAGGTCACCTGTGACACACTGTAAACATCTCCAAAACTCTCAGTCCAATTCTCTTCTCATTTAGTATGTATTATATCTCTATGGTAACTGTAACAAAAAATGATGAATTCCGTGATCTTTGGGCCAGGTATTTTGCAGACAAGGCACAGTTGATATATATGCCTTTTTTTGTCTTTGATTTCTGTTATTACATTTTTGGAAGTTCAGAAGATTTTTGGAACTTCTGAAGCCATATGTATTTCTGAGGAGTGACTGTAAATTGACTTGGTTACTGACAAAATTTACGTGTAAGTTTTCAAGAAAGTTAAGTGAATCGGGACATATATTTGGACGTACATGTATGTCCTGGACGAGATTTACACTGTCCTCTGACAATCTTACCTCAGTTGAGAAAATTCTTAAGTCGTTTTATAGTCTATGAATTTTCACTTTTTACTCAGATGAGTGAATTCTTAACTTTTGAGTTAAGTTTTGAGAATAAAATTTGTCTCAGAATTTTTGTTTATGGTCTTGGGCCCTGGTCTAGGTTTGTGGTCTTCATGGAATAACATGTTAAGAGGTAAAGCTAGGTAGTATGACTTGCCTATCTTAGTTACCGGTATTCACTAAAAGAGGGTTCATGCTTTAGATATTTCTAATTCAGTAATTGAAGAATCTTGTTGAATTAGAGAAATAACCTTCAGACAGTTGTGATATAGATTATAGTTTTATCTGATTTTTAAAACAGATGTTGAAATATTTTAACAAGATGATGGAGTTTGCAATCATCAATATGTTAGTAAGAAATTTAAGTACAGCATTGCTTCTAGTTTATAAATTTTATGTGAAATTCAGAGATTATAAGCGATACTTGGGTCAGAGGTCGGTTGATATTTATGCTCAGAAATTAACTGGTGTTTCTCATTAGATGGTTTACGGTAGAAAGAATAACATCCTGCATATGGGCTGGCTAAGTGATATATGATTTTTCATAGCATTTTTGTTTTATGTGCTCTCTACACATGTATTTTATCAGGTAAACCATGTACTGTAAAATTTATATCTCGACTCTGAGGCTGCAGTTCCAGCAGGGTTATATGTTCAGTATGTGATAAAGGCCAGGCCATATATTGACCACCACTGCATTCATCTATTAGGCTACAGACATTCTTTTTGTGCATGATTTTAGGAAGTAGGTCAAATGTAAGAAGTGTTTTCATAAATAAATCAAAAGTGTAACTTACCACTACACTTGAAATACATGTAGTATCTATATAGGCTTACCGGTAGTTATAATATATACGCCTTTATAAATTATGTATATCGTTTTTTAAAAATACTGTGTTTAGTAGTCAAGTTTGAGTGTGTATTATTTCGGCAAAAAGACATGCATATTTCATTGTGGAATGTGATTCATGGTCCCCATTATACTTGAATTCTTTCTTGAAACTTGGAGTCCATCATCTTTAATCTAGTCCAGATTTTGCTTTGAATTCTGCAATTCTGAAGTAAATACAATATGTATGTCCAAATAAACATGCTACAATTGTGTATGTAAACCTGAAATCTTCAGCACTTTGTAAATGGATATCTCTTGGATACAAGATTGATCATGAACAAGAGCCGAGAATGGAAACTAACAGGCAGCAGCTCTGTCAACTGCAGTATTGATGTATTAAACTCCCCGATCAGAAAGCTGGCGATCAGAAAGCTGGTGCAGCTGAAATATTGATCAGAGTTTTTAGGCAACTAGGTCATTATATCAGTAAAATATATTGACTAAGTCTGGAGATAGTGTCAGGTTGTGGATGTGAGTTTTGTAAATGAGAGTTCAAGTTTATTTTTATAAAATCTTGGTATGTATGAATCGGGGATGACAAGTGTAAGTTCTGCAAGTGTGAGAGTTGTATCACTTTGTTGTTCTGTGTCTGTGTGAATGAGAGTTTTGATATTAACGTCTTTGTTTGTATACATACATGTAGAAGTGTGAGGTTTGTAAGTATGTATGTGCATGAGATTTGTAACAGGATTCAAATTGCGGAGTCTGAGATGGTGTATCATGTACACAACTGGTTGATTACAAGCTTGCATGTACATGTAGAATGGTTTTGTTTTTGCCAATTTGGTTCTTATATATATATACATGTATATAGTCTTGTAACATACATGTATGTAAATTTTTATGTACAATGTAGTACATTGTGAAGATCTGTTTTTTTATAAATAGATAACCAATGGACATGTATACAAGTAAACTGTAGATATATAGCCATGTTTGACACATTTATGTTTCATTCAATGTATCCATTAAGGTAATGATGATGATACCAGCAATAATAATACATGAATGTAATTATAATGGTATTAAAATAAAGAAAATAAATAGATGAAAAATATAAAGTAAAGTAAAATGAAAGGTTCATATATAATTTGTACACATAGTACAGAGTAAGAAGATATTAGATTAGTATACACACATGTGTCAGGAATCAGAAAGAGACATACTTATCATTCTGTATATATATCATCAATGGACAATGACCTAGATTTATCATTCTGTATCAATGACCTAGATTTATCATTCTGTATAATCATCAATGACCTAGATCCAATTCTGCTGCTGCTGTTTATTACAGAACCATTGTCATGAAACTTTCTGTTGTTTATTAACTTGTACTTTTTATTTTGCATTTCATAACAATTTCTGGAAGTGACTATGATAGGTCACATGTACTTCTTCTTGTTGTTTTACATTCTGCCAAGAGTTTTTTTTACTTGCATGGAAATGTCACCAGCTTTAGGTGAAGTATCACAAATTATTTTTGACCTGTGCTATGGCCTGATGTCAATCATAATTGCAGTGAGGGTTCGTTTGCATGCTTAAGCATGCCATGACATGGGACTTTTTTAAGCCCCAACAGGAAGACTCCTGACTTTCACTTCTACCCGGGTTATTTTAAACCCAGTTTTACATCAGAAAACATATTTACCCAGTATTAAAGTCATAATAATTTCATGGATTATATGTATATATGCTTCAATTATTAACTGAAATTTTCAAATCCATTAAAGGCATTTAAAATTCACCCTTTCATCCATGAGCGAAAATGGCAAAGATTAATCAGGAGCGAAATTTTCCATGTACATGTAAATGTATACATACGCGTATAGTGTATGAAGCTTTTGTGATACATGTAGGACTCACTGTACAAGTTTACGGACATTACAAAGTTGAACATGCAGTACATGTATAGACATAGATAACTTGAAAAGTTGTACAAGCTTGTAGTGTGACTGTATGGATACATGTAACTTTGTAGCTGGTTTTCTCAGTTCTGCCTGAGGTATTGCAATATCTTCACTTGTATCTATTGCCAGTCTTATCTGATTTAGATTGATGTCATTAAAGTTACCTGTTTCTTTGTGGTCATCACATAACATCATTGTTCAGGAGTATCATGTTATATTATGTTATGTATGTTTATACCTGTGCAGTTGACCCTTGGCTTGACCACTAGGCCAGTGGCCTAATGTTCAGTTTGATTGTTTGTGTCTACATGTATATACAACTTACAAGTACAGGTAAACATGTACAGGTGTCCCAATTAAGGTGACATTAGCACCTAAATGTAAATAAAAGTAATATGGTTTGTTGTTGGTTTTCACATTCACACTGCACTAGTTACACATGTAAACAACAAATATTAAAAAAAACCCAGCAAATATACTTAATGTATATGTACAAGTACACCTACTGTGACATAGACAATATTCATCATGTCCTTTTCTCATATTTCTGTGGTTTCAATTTTTTTTCTCATTCTACATGCACAGTTAACAACAAATACCAAATACAAGTAAAAAAAAATACGTAACAGTACATGTACACATTGAATGCATTATTCATCATGCCTTTTAATTGTTCCCAGTTTGTCCATGTTTCACTTTCTTTTGACTGGTACACTCTACATGCGTACACACTTGTTTATTTTAATATTTATAAACTTACATTATTCATTTTGATGTACTATTGTATTTGTCTATGTAGATTAACTTGTATTTTGATGTCATTTGATAAATTGATGTCAACCTTAGAGCCATGATTGTAGGCAATATTTTAATATATCATTATTTATTTGATAGAATTCTGTACTTGTTCCCCCTCTCTATTGTCTAACACTCCTTTGCTCTTAACCACAAACTCTATTTATTTTCCTGCTTTCTATTCAGTCTTTACCAGGTAGGTAAAATACGTGTATTACAGGTAGAAAATTATATTTTATATACCAGTGATTCTAAGGTGGAGTTTTATACAGCCATTTAATGAATGTTTCTCCTAGCAAAATGAGTCTTGGTTTCTCTAAAGATTTGACTATATTTTCCTAATTTGTCAGAAAATGTATAAATACAGTAGAACCTTTCTTAAAGAATTCCTCACATTTAAGATCATAAATAATATTCAGTTCCCTGAAAATTTCCTAATGGATATTAACTTACCAACCCTTGAAAAACAATGGACACTTTTGTAAATCAAGAACTTAGACCAGTCCAAATGTGTTTTGGGGGGTAAATGAGTTACTTAAATTAGCCCAGGTCCTCACTTATAATTATTACTACATTTTATGAAAAGTTTTTCCATTAATATGGCTAAAGTCAGTTAAATCTGTTCTTGAATGACATAAATGATTTGAACTTTACAAAATTAAAATTTCACATTTTAGATGTGAATTCTCTAGTAGACTCTAACATACTTTTAAAACTTATCAGTAATTATTCATATATCCATGGCATTGTCTGAATTTTAGATCTTTTTTTTCCCTTGAAAATAAATGTCAAATTACATTTTTGTATATCCCCAAAAATATAAGTTGGAGATGAACCAAAATCTTACCCTCAGATTTACAGGTTTTTCACCAGTAATGACATTTTTATAGTTTTTTCAACACTACTATAAGCTTATCATAGTGATAATGTAAGGTACATTGTGTTCCTGGCAGGTAGCATAGTGTCAAGGACAGGAAGCTGTAGGTCTATCAGCGTGCATTCGCTATATCCAGATGAAACAATCTGTTATCTTTCTGCTTGTAAATACTTACATATTATTTCACCTTTGTGAAATTCTAGCTTAAAGTTCACTAAATTTTAAGATGTAAACGCTACATGCATGCATTTTCTGAGATGCCAGTTATCATTTTATTAAATTGTTCATGTGTGCATTTTCCTGTTATGTCTCCAGACAGGTCATATTCATCATACTTTTTATTTTAGAAAGTTAGAATTACCAAAATCATTACATGAATTGTAAATTGTAAAAAGCACAGCCCTTTCAATGGTTTTGGGAGTAGGAGATATGTTTTAACCCAATCACCCCTAAAGACATATTTGGACTCACCTGTGTCATTGATTTTAAGTAGAGGCCATTTACTCTCAAGGGTAGATGAGTTAAGAAGCAATCAAAAAAGGTAATTGGGAAACTTCATGTGTAGATCGAAATCAGAATTTATTTCTAAATAGAAGACAAAGTACCCGACAACTTGCAATGCTTTTCAAGAAAATGGGCAACAGAATTTGTCAGCTGTCATCTTCTATTGAAAGGCCTGAAAAAAAGGGATGCTTTTTTGGCTAATTTGAGAGTTTTATCATCAATATTATCAATTTTCAGTAGCTCCTCTAGATCTGAGGGGCTGATTTTGAATCAGATGGTTTAGGGTATGATATTTGAGTGACATAATATGAAAATAAATATGGACAGCTGCTGTGTAAAGCATATACAATTAAAAGTGAAAATAAAGAGTTGTTTGGATAGAATAAAAACTGATTACATTGTTTATCTATTCATTATTTTGTTTGTCACATTAAAAAGTCTGTGGAGGCCTCGGTAGCAGGTTAGTTAGAACATTGCACTTTAAACCATGAAGTCTCTCACTTCTAGTCAGTATGACTTGGAGTTCTAGTACAACCTGAGCTAATTTTGTCAGACAGTTTGCCAATTAATGAGTTTTGTAATGGAAGACCAATGGTTTCTTACTGTGTGAATTGCAACAGGGTTATCTCCCCACCAATAAAAAACTGGCTGCCACCATATAACTAGAAATGTTATTGAGCGTGGCTTAAAACTCAGTTTTAAAAAATCTAAACATTTAAGAGCTTGCATTTTGAATTTGTACATGACCGTTTTATGATTTGATTTTTGTTTTACGCCATACTTAACAATCTTTCTGTCATATGATGGCGTCCAGTTTTTATTGGTGGAGGAGAAACCCCGGTTACCCGGGTAAAGACCACCGACCTTCCGCAACTAAACTGGCAAACTTTCCCACATAATTCGAAAAGACCCTAGCGGGATTCGAACCAGAGGTGAGAGGCCTTGTGATTTAAAGCGCAATGCTCTAACCACTCGACCACGGAGGCCCCTACCGTTTTATGGGTCTGTATTTGTAACTTGTGAATATCAGCTGTTGATATAGTCAAGAATAATATTTTTCCATTTTTTTCCCTCAGAAATTATTTATCACATTACATGCACAGTAAAACCTCTTTATATTGCCCCAGTTTCATTTGCCACCTGACCTTGCTTAATGCCACAATTTTTGAAAGTCCACTTTTCTAATTTTCCCTATAATTTCATTTAAGGTTTCCCTTATTTAACTATTGCCAAATCCTTAATAATGTTAAATGTTGTCTTCCCAAATGGTGGCAGTATAACAAGGTTTTACTGTATTATAAAATCTTATGAAATACAAATGTACATGTTCGTGAACTAGCCTCAATCATATTCAGCTATAGTAGTCTGACATTTTGTACTTTGACACAGTCCCTCTTTATGTCTGTTTTGTGCATGTGTGAATAAAATACAGTTACAAATATACATTATAAAAAGGAATTGTTCATATTTAGACCAGACTTTGTAGAAATATGAGAAGAGAGAAATACATACTGCAATAAATATATACCAATAAATATACATACATGTACCATACATACATTGTATATTATTTACAAATGATAAATTTAAATGTTTTACAATTATATATCTAAACTTGGACTGACCTTTTAAAACAATGGTGACATTTGTGTTTTAATTAATCACAGCAGTAAACAACATCTACTATTGTGAAATTTTAAGCTGCGTAGAGCTCGTGTAATATTCTACAGCCAAGACAAATGTGTCTACACTAAGTCTCCCACCCATCATGAAAAACGGTCGCATTTGAGGTTATGCTCGTACATTTGTACATGTACCATTGAAGGTTGTAAAAATGTAGGTTGTAAGTAGTCAGGAGTGAAATTAATGCTGAATGAGATGAAAGGGGTTGAAATCGTTTGTATCAGATAGTTAACAGGTGTTACTATTCTTGTTAAAATATGATTACATTCACAGGTGGAAAAGGAAACAACATGACCATATAGTTCATGTACATGTACTTATCAGCAAGGTCAAGCATCAAAAGATGAATTATTTTTATGACAAAATAATGCATGTATGAAATATTGATACAATACTTTTAATGTAAAATTTGAAAGAAAAAATTATCTATTAGCTTGCATCTAAAGTCAAGCTTAGGATATACCATCACCATGGTTCAATAATTAATTGCAATTTGCATACACATTATGATTAAAAAAGAAAGGGATCTTTGCGCATGTTAAAAGAACAAAATCAGAAAATGGGTACCTATAATGCTGATGTATTTATCATTCATAAATACTATTTGTTAATACAAATGTATGTCAACCTGCAAAGTTTCACTCCTGTTTAATTTTTGCAATTTTCTTCCTCAGATGAGAGGCTGAATTTTAAATGAAAGCACACCTTTCAAGCAAAATACATGTAGTTGAAATGTGGACATACATTTTCTGTCATAAAAGGGTTGAAAATATCCAGGTACATGTATACAATGAAAAAAAAATGTGTGTGTGTGTGTGAACACATATGTCGATGTGTGTAATATGAAAACTGTTGTAATTACTTGGTATAAATGGTATTTCTGTATCTTTCAGGGCAAAGTTACTTACAAAGTGAGATGGAAGAATTATGGCCCAGCTGATGATACTTGGGAACCAATAGAAAATCTTCAGTCTTGTCTAGATGTAGTAGAAGAATATGAACGAAAGAAAAATGAGGCTATCCAGAAACGCAGTGAAGAAAGAAAGAGAAGAATGGTTAGTATTTGCAGCAGTCTACTGCTTGTAGACTTGGAGGAAAATAGAAGCACAGAGCACTTGTTCACCATTATTTTCTAATTTGTCCATACATGAAACATGTTTCCTCATTTATGTCTTTTGATGAATTTGTAAATTATCGAAGCAAATGCTGTGTTAAGTGAGCCATTACGTACAACTTTAAATGATTACAGACAAAATGGCACAAAGACAGATGTTGACACTTTCACAAGTGTATGGTTCGCAGGTTTATAGCTGAAATGGATGTTTGAATATTTGCAAATGAAAATGTAATGGAGAATATTCGGATATAAAATGACCATTTAAATATTCTGTCACTTGTTTTGTGCCAGTATATTGCACAGTAAAGCACCATTTTGTCACTACTAATCAGTAATCGAAATGATAAATTTCCTGAAAAAGAACAATTTCCAAGATACTAAGGTCAGAGCAGCATTATTTTCATTTAAAC
This sequence comes from Atrina japonica, assembly GCA_030159075.1. NCBI lineage: Eukaryota > Metazoa > Mollusca > Bivalvia > Pterioida > Pinnidae > Atrina > Atrina japonica. The sequence goes on along the minus strand of BROG01000103.1, from coordinate 88,992 downwards.
TTATGTTTACAGTGGAACTTGTCATGAGAGACCACTGTCATGAAAGACCACCTGCCCTTAATTACTACATTCTGAAAACCATACAGTTAAATATCTCTGTAAATAAAACCTTTTTTGAGTGACCACTTGTCTGGAGAGACCTAATTTCAGTGGCACAAAGGGTATGGTCTCTCAAGACAGGTTTCACTGTATTGCTTATGATTACATTTTTGACATGCCCACATAATTACTAACATAGGAACAACACAGTCATTGAGAAAAACCTTTGGTAATATAAGAAATAGAAGAAAAATCTGCACATAGAAAGATGAATATTCATATAGTGTTAAATCATTGACCCCTGAAAAACAATGACTCTTCTGTAAATCAGTGTCTTAGACCAGTCCAATTCCAAATGTGTCTTTAGGGGTGTGCAAGTTTATGAATATTCAAATACGGGTGTTTTATATTTGTTTCAGCTCTACTTGGGTTGTATAAAATTGTGTTGGAAAATTACTGTCAACAGGTACAGGGTCCAATTGTATTACAATGAAAATTGTATATAAAGACACAACAAAACCAGCCTTAATATAGAATGGTACTATTGGGGACAGTAGTCTTTATGACCAGGTGGTCTTAATACACAGGTGGTCACTAAAGCAAGTTTTACTGTATTTAATGCAAGTTTTCAGTGTGGCAATTTCTTTTTGAGAGAAAGATGTAAGAGGTTGCCTTCATACAATTAGCCTCCAACATATATTCCATAGATTGGATATTATTATATTGACAAAAGAAAAGATATGAAATTATTTGGTCCTCAGTAGGACAACTTGGACAAGTTTTGGATGGCTACAAGCATCAAGCATGATTGATAAATCAGGAATCTTCAACCATTGCAACAGCAGAGCAAGATGCACTTAACTTGATATTTCAAAAGTACAATTACATGACACCAGTCACCCACACTTACACCTACACAATGTACTGAAATTGTGAGAAATTTGTTTAAATTCAGAATTCTAACGGATATAGAGTGAATCTGTGACAATCAGCGTAGGCTCAGATTTTACCTTGAGCAAGTAAACAGCATGATACACAAGTGAAACCTGTCTTAAGAGACTACTCTTATAAAAGACAACCTGTCTTCTGAGACCACTTTTATAAAAGACCACTTGTCTTCTGATACCACATTCTGAGAAACACTTGGTAAAATAATCCTTTAGATAAAACATCATTTAAGAGACCACCCATCTTGAGAGACCACATTTCATCGGCAGAAGGGGGTCTTTCAAGACAGGTTCCACTGTATAAATATTCAATTACATGTTGTTAAAAGGTCATGACAAGATTTTGTCGTAGGATATAAAAATTTTGTCAGAACTGTTTGCTGAAATAATTCACTTACTGGTAGTCCATTCCGTCACTTGGATTGACCATGAAATTCATTGTAATTTTTTTCTTCAATTTTGCAGGCTATCATGGAAGGCCGAATTTCATCTGTTGAAGATGAATCATCCAGAGAGAGTTTCAATTCTGACAGTCCGTCACACAACCCAACATTCAAAAATGGATTCTGGAAAGACTTAGAGGCCGGCAAACTTAACCTTTTCACCACTGATATGTACTCACGAGTAAAGGGTGGAGGACGAGCATCACGTCCAAAGTGTCTAAAAGATGGCCATAAAACAAAGGAAGAAGAAACAGAAAATGAACCAAAGAGGAGGAGAAGGGAAATGAAAAAACTACGAGAAAGAGATAAGAAAATGAAAGAAAATAAAAGAAAGAAGAAACTTAGAGAGAAACATTCCAAAATTTCCAAAGCAGTAATAAGTTCCAGTGATATGGACAGTGGAAATAGTGACATTGAAATATACAGTACAAAAAGTACCAGTACTCATTCAGAAAGTGAAAGTCCAAATAAGAAGACATCAGAGAGAATTTCAGAATTCATTTTAGAGAAAATAAACATGGATTCACCTTTAAAATCACCTGTTTTGAAAGTAAAGGTAAGAAATCATTTTTCCTTGGAGGTAGATATTATTTCACATAATTCTAGTCCATGACCTGAGTAGCTGTGTCATGACCTTGAACCAAGGTCATATCTACAATGTCATGGTCATTGTGTACACATAGCCAGCATCAAATTGCATGTAACTCACCTATTACAAGAACTTTCAATTTCTGCAGGTGACTAACTAGGTTATAAATGGTTACCAAGGGGAGATTTGCCCCATTATGACAGCTTGAGCTATCATGATTCATAGGAAATACATATTATTGCAGAAAAATTGTGATATAATGGTTAAACATCAAGCAGGACAACATGGAATTAAGATTTGAGATGAATTAGATCAAAAGATTAGAACTTATAATTTAGCAGACCTTAATCCATAACATACACTATACACTCAAATTTGTATCAAAGGCCACGTCTGTATTAGTGGCATAATGAATAAACCTCTTTATAAAGGTCACCTGTCTATAATGGCCACTTCTGCCTGTTCCCTCAAGTGGCCTTTATAGACAAGTTTGATTGTAGATTACCATCTGTGATATCTCCTCCTACTTTGTATCATATTTTATCATAATCACATGATTGTCTAAAATTTGTAGAAATGCAAAAAACCATCCTATTATAAACAAAACAAATATTGCTAATACCACATTTTTTAATTTTTGCAGAAGATCAATGGATCAGAGGGGAAAATAAAGAGTGAAGGTACAGTTTGCATTTTCCGTTTAGTATTTGACTTGTAGAAACAGATGACATGACAATTGCAGGGCTCAGTACACTGGGAGAAATGTGATATACTGGTTAACTGGGAATTAACAAAGTTTTCCTGTAATTAGCTGAGGGAAATGTTATTTTACCCTGTAATTAGCTTAGGGAAATGTTATTTTACCCTGTAATTAGCTTAGGGAGATGTTATGTTTTACCCTGTAAGTAGCTGAGGAAGTTGTTATGCTTTACCCTGTAATTAGCTGAAGGAGATGTTATGTTTTACCCTGTAAGTAGCAGAGGGGGATGTTATGTTTTACCCTGCAAGTAGCTGAAGGAGATGTTATGTTTTACCCTGTAATTAGCTGAAGGAGATGTTATGTTTTACCCTGTAAGTAGCAGATGGGGATGTTATGTTTTACCCTGTAAGTAGCTGAGGAAGTTGTTATGCTTTACCCTGTAATTAGCTGAAGGAGATGTTTTTATGTTATGTTATTTTACCCTGTATGTAGCAGAGGGGGATGTTATGTTTTTACCCCCTAGCAAGTTATGCTGAAGGAGATGTTATGTTTTACCCTGTAATTAGCTGAAGGAGATGTTATGTTTTACCCTGTAAGTAGCAGATGGGGATGTTATGTTTTACCCTGTAAGTAGCTGAAGGAGATGTTATGTTTTACCCTGTAATTAGCTGAAGGAGATGTTATGTTTTACCATGTAAGTAGCTGAGGGAGATGTTATGTTTTACCCTGTAATTAGCTGAAGGAGATGTTATGTTTTACCCTGTAAGTAGCTGAGGGAGATGTTATGTATTACCCTGTAAGTAACTTTGGAAGATGTTATGTTTTACCCTGTAATTAGCTGAAGGAGATGTTAAATTTTACCATGTAAGTAGCAGAGGGGGATGTTATGTTTTACCATGTAAGTAGCTTAGGGAGATGTTATGTTTTTCCCTGTAAGTAGTTGAGTCAGATTTTATATTTTACGAAATGTGCTAAACCTTCTGGAGATTTGGTATTGAGATTTAATTCAACAGAAAATCCAGCAAAAATCCAGGTGTTTGTTGTAGGGAGAAGTGTTTTCTTCTTCCTTGAAGTTGAAATTTTATTCTAATCAAATTTACTTGTATGCTCTTTTATCTTTCTAATGAGAGATAGAGAGAGGAACAGACATAGAAACAGACAGACAGACAGACAGAGACAAAAAGAGACACAGAGAGGGAGAGAGACAGACAGAGACCATGACAAAGAGGGAGACAGAGAGAGACCATGACAAAGAGAGAGAGACCATGACAAAAAGAGACAGAGAGAGAGACACACACACAGAGGGAGAGAGATGGAGAGAGAGATAGAGGCCATGACAAAGAGAGAGACTATGACAAAGAGAGAGACTATGACAAAGAGAGACAAAGACACACATACACAGAGGGAGAGAGGCGGAGAGAGAGATAGAGACCATGACAAAGAGAGAGAGACTATGACAAAGAGAGACACAGAGAGGGAGAGAGACAGAGAGAGAGAGAGAGAGAGAGAGAGAGAGAGCATGACAAAGAGAGAGAGACTATGACAAAGAGAGACACAGAGAGGGAGAGAGACAGAGAGAGAGAGAGAGAGCATGACAAAGAGACCTAGACCTTGAGAGAGAGAGAGAGAGGATGACAAAGAGACCTAGACCTTGAGAGAGAGAGAGAGAGATTATGTTTGTGTGTGTGTGCTAAATAGTTATTTATGAGCATTTGAAGTATATGTAGATTGTGGTTTTCTTTTGTTATTCGTTTATTTACTTGACCCGACATCTAGTTTTTTATATGTAGCCTTATTTATACATATGTTCTCTGTTACAGTAGCAGATGATATACCAATGGAGAAAGAAATAGTGAAATGCAATATAGACAGTGAGCAAAAATCCTCCAAGTTTGATTCATTTACTAAAGTGAAAATAAAAATGATCACAAAAGATTCACCGAAAAGCATTTCAAAATCTAAAACTCCAAAGCTGGAGAGTTTAAAGAAAATAGACTCAATTGAAAATCCGGCCAGTCCCATAAAATCGTATCTGTCAGGGGGCAGCACACCTCCCAGAAAATTCTCTGTTGAGATACCAACTAAATCTCCCCAAGCAACAAGCACACCAAATGTGAAATCGCACACCGATAAACAAAGACTGTCATCCCTCAAAAGCCAAGATTCAAATTCATCTTCATCATCATTCAGTAGTTTCGGATTAAAACGCAAAAATAGTACAGACACTCCATGTAATTCTCATTCGAGTGCTAAAATATTCAAACAACGAAGAGACTCTGAGCAATCGCTCTCAAGGGATAGTGGTTTAGGGGGATCAACCAGTAGTGTTAGTAGTCTGGACTCAGATAAAAACAAAATGGCTAAGAGAAAGGATTCCAGTAACTCTGTAGATTTTACACAGCCATTGGATGAATTATGGAATGGTTCATTGTTACCATTACTTCCAGAAAGTACAAAGACCCATGAACGAGGTGAGTTTGATGACTTCTGTAATTAATGATGTAAAACATTTTTCTCATCATTTATTAAAGCATACAATGACATTTTTAAACTCTTGTGTGTATGTGTTTGTGTGTATGTGTGTGTATGTTAATTTCATCTTTTGCCATGTTGAAAGTCAAATTTTGTTGAATATGCCCATTGGGATGTAACCAAGCTAATATCTAAATAACACCATTATCTAAAACTTTTATATATTTTATCTATGTGAATCAGATTTCTAGAAGTAGGTCAGTAAACCTTTAAAAGTTATTTTGAATCAGTTTTGTTGTATAGATCTAGATCATACACTTTGTATATTTTTTAGTGTAAAAAAGTCAGAAGGACTTAATTGTATAACGTTTGGATTCCTGGCTGTATTGGTGGGCTGTGTAAAAGCTTGGCATGCATGATACACAAAACTTTGCCTGTATTTATGGCCAGTAATATTTGTAACCTATAATGATACAGAGATGTTGCCATATCGGAGTGATGCTCAACAAATTTTCGTATATTAACTCAACAACCCCTGGAAAACAATGGACTCTTCTGTAAATCAATGTTTTAGACTAGTCCAAATGTGTCTTTATGGATAAATGAGTTAACAAATGTATGCCATATATATATATATATATATATATATATATATATATATATATATATATATATATATATATATATATATATAAATATGTGTGTGTGTGTGTGTGTGTGTGTGTGTGTGTGTGTGTGTGTGTGTGTGTGTGTGTGTGTGTGTGTGTGTGTGTGTGTGTGTGTGTGTGTGTGTGTGTTAAATATAATCCTAAATTTGAATTCCACACCAACATGCTTATCAAAAGTTTGAAAATATCACTCACTATATTTTTTTTTACACTGCGCTGTAGGTGCTGATTTAAGTTTTGACATAGAATTAGATGACATAGACTTGGACCAGCTTGACAAGGAACTGGTATGTATCAACTGTTTTACAGTCTTTACCAAAGATTAGCTACACCCGTCAGGGTGAGAAAAAATATTGAACAATCATTTGTCCTATGTTATGAGTGATTTTGAAAACCACTCAGTCGCTAGACACCTTTAGCTTGTCCTGATTATTTATAAACTTTGATGGAACCATTAAGACTCTGATATGGGACTTATTATCAATTTAAATGGCATTAAAGGATTTTAAAAGTGTCATCATGTTCATGGAAAAGTTTAGAAGCTAAAAAGTAAATGTTCTAGATCTGGAAGAAAAATTACTCATCACTTGGGCGAGTACCCAATCCTAGCGACTCGTCCCCAAACCATTTTCACTTGCCCAGGGTGAGTGGACTAGTACATTTTTCTAGCCCTGCCCATGTTATTACATCATATTTCATTTTCAACTAATCTACAACCTTCCTGCCATCAAAATCTATCAAATTTGGGATTGAGAGGGTTGCCATTGACATTATTTCTCGTTTTATATAAGTGACAGACATGCTGAAGTTACCCTTTTGCTGGTTGAAGAACAAAAAAACTCCATGTTTGAAAAAAAGAATTTTGTTATCCAAAATGTTGAACACATTTTACCATTTATACTATTCACATTATATAAAACTGTAAAATACAAGATGCATTCATTGTCCTACAAAAAAGTAGTAACCTTCGTTTGTTTGTGTTTTTTATTTTAAGAAACAGATGTTAACTGCATTTCTACTATTTATATATTTTAAGAGTTTCCATTCGTTACATATGATGTATATTTTTCCAATACCAAATTATGTTATAAGTTTGAGAAAATTAAGATATTTCTCCTAGGAGAAATATCCTTTTAACTATGCAATTCCATATTGAAAAGAAAGAAAAAACAGTTATGAATTTTCCATGTCTGATATTTTTGACTGTTGTTTTCAGACATTTCAGGAAGTATTATGTATTTTATATATAGTGGAACCTTGTCTTAAGACCATCTCGCTTAGGAGACCACCTCGCTTAGGAGACCACCTCACATTTCAGATCACAAGTTTTCAGTCTCTTGATAAATGTTTAATAATTAAATAACCTCATTAAAGAGACCACCTCACCAATCAGACCACTCTGAGTCAGTCAGTTAGATGGTCTTAATAGTGATGTTCCACTGTAACACCTCACCAATCAGACCACTCTGAGTCAGTCAGTTAGATGGTCTTAATAGTGATGTTCCACTGTAACACCTCACCAATCAGACCACTCTGAGTCAGTCAGTTAGATGGTCTTAATAGTGATGTTCCACTGTAACACCTCACTAATCAGACCACTTTTAGTCAGTCAGTTAGGTGGTCTTAATAGTGATGTTCCACTGTAACACCTCACTAATCAGACCACTTTTAGTCAGTCAGTTAGGTGGTCTTAATAGCGTAGTTCTGCTGCACTGTTTTCCATTAGTTTTTTATATGCATCTGGAGGTATTTGTGTATTGTTATGAGTTCTTCATTTATATATGCCAGATGTTCTTATATTTTGTCTCAGAGAGTTCGCATTTCCTTTGAACACATCTTACTTAAAAAGCTTATTTACAGAATTGATTTTGATTTTCATAATTCTTACAAGTATATTTAGGTCACAAAAACCCTGAAAAGTTCAAAATGCAGGTGTTTCATGTTAAAATGGTGTGTTTGTTATTTTTACCTGTGAAATTTTATTCAGGTTTTTGTGTTGTGCTTTAAATGATGACTTAAATTAAAAATACATATTTTTGGTGGGGAGCATAGGGGGAGGATTCTGCCCACATACTCCTACCCATTTTATCTATGTGACCAAACTACATGTACAATACATAATGCACATATAAGTTTAATTTGTTAAAAAGAGCATTTAACACCTCTCCTTCATGTCAATTTCCATCATGTTCGTTAACTCTGGTTCAGGTGCAATGACACTTATAGGTAGGTTAGGAGGTGACTAACCTGGAAAAAGTCGGGAACAGTGCCAAATGACAGCATCTATGATATTTCTCCATACTTGGAAGATTGCCAAGAATCTTTGTATATGTGCCATAACTATGACCTTAGTTCAAGTTCATCAATTTCAGGTTACTGTTCCAATACACTTGGATAAAAATAACTATATATATATATATATATATATATATATATATATATATATATATATATATATATATATATATATATATATATATATATATATATATATATATAAATGCACAAACATTTTTGTACATACTGGTACATTGTATATATACATGTATCTATGCCATTCAGTTTGGTCATTGTGTATTTAAAAGTTTCTGCTTTTTCTGAATTCTGATCATGGCAAGAAAAATGTCTTATATACACACAATACACACACACATATATACATGCACACACATATACACATACATGCACATCAAACATATGCACCAAACACACACCCACGCACACACATTCACCCCCCACACACATACACAGAGCTATGTTTTATGAATTTGAATATTGGACCAGTGTTTTATTCACGATTTTTGATGCTTCTTATTGTCAGAGAGATGTCTTATTACCAGACACAGCAATATATATACCAGTACCTTATTTACATGTATACACAATGTATATATAGTATGTGGGGGTTGTAATTAGATTTATACCTGTAGACACACACACACTTTCTTTGTTAATTGTAAGTGTGGGCTGCCTCTAGACTCAATCAATATCTCGCTATTTCTATTTTAGCTCAAAAACCACAGCATAGGATTTTAAGTGAAATTTAAAACTGATTTTGACATTACAATGGTTAGTTACAGACATGTTCCTGATGATAATATGTTTCAATTTCAGAGTCTTGATCTGGTAATATAACTTAGCATGTTATATGTAGTATGTCAATAGAAGTTGATGTGTGCTCCTTTGCATAATCATTAAATTGTTTCTCACTCTAAAATAATTGATATTTTGTGTCTATGTCTAAATAGGATGGTTTGGCGTGGTCATTTACCTTTGTAATTAACATACATGTATCTCATAATAGACAGTGGTTTACTAGGTTTCTTCCATGACCTCTGTGTGTAAAAAGCATATATGCTTACTTGCCCTTAACTCATTGAGTGATTGACCCCTGAAAAATAATGGACTCTTCTGTAAATCAATGACTTAGACGTTCAAATGCGTTTTTTAGGGGTGAACGAGTTAATACTTCAAATAGAATTTCATTCAATCCTTGCTTCAATGTCAAGCAATGACCAGAGATGTTATTTAGCTTGTCTGGTCCCAGTTCTTTGGGCAAAGCATGTTAAGTGCTAAGTGTCCATTCTCTAGAGATTTTGGCAGTTTGTATGCATATTTTTGTAATTCAGAAAATCAACATGCAAGCAAAAATGTAATTATGTAGTATGTGCCAGGTTTTTATGACAGCCAGTCTTGAAAAATTATTCTTTGTTGGAAATAAGCCTATGGCATTACTAGTTATAATAGCTGTGTTTGAAAAGTACACATCCTGATAGTATGTAGCAGACGTTTGTATCGTATGAATGTATTTATTTGTCTGTTCATGGATTTTGCCTGTGTTGATTTATAAATTGGGAATGTGAATGTTTATATATGTTGCATAGTATCCACATCAGGTCACCAACAGTCCAGTCAGCAGGGATTCCGACCCCTCTTGGCCCTAATTAGCCATTTTACTTCTGGAAGGCTGGTGGTTGTCTTTTCCAAAGTACATAACTGGGTGCTTTTCTCCATCAATAAAAACTGGCCGCCACCATATAACTGAAAAGTTGTTATGTGTGACATGAACCACTGATGATCCACATCCCAACAGGGTGTATCATAATGCCAGTGACATGTATGTATATGTTTATATACTTGTACAGGATAAATTTGTTGGGGAATAATTGTAAAAATATGTCAGGATTCTCAAGTAGATCAACAGTAAGAAGGTTCAGCTCTATGATCACCATTTAGAATTAACTCATCGACCCCTTAAAAACAGTGGACTCTTCAGTAAATCAATGACTTAGGCCAGTCCTAATGTGTCTTTAGGGGTGAATGAGTTATTAAATTGTACAACTTGAAATCCACATTTCAGTGTCAGAGAACTTGATGGCATATTACAATGTATATACCAGTATGCCCTTAATAGATAATGCTGGGTAGATTCCTTCGGACAATTGAAATGAGCATGGATTATTGTTGATTAATCTGGTAAACATGGATTTTCTTATAGTTCTTCTAGTATGATAACATTGATTTTCTATTGTATGGTACCGGTAATTATCCAGTGATTGACAAGGGAAATGGATACAGTTACTAATTACTGATGTAAGCCTCAATTACCTTCATTGGGTTATACAGTAACAGTGTATGAAGGAATATTAACAGATTTATACCATCAGATAGGTCAGAGTTTGATGTGTGACTTTTGTATATACCGGGTAACCTAAGTGTTTTATGAATGACCATATAGGAACATGCAATTGTCATGGCCATTTTCTAAAAATCTTAAAGATTTTTAAAAATTAATTTCATATAATTAAAGTTAACATGGGCCAGTTTTAACTAATTTACATCTTTCAGTAGTCGTTAATACATCTGTTATAGTGAAATCAGTGGTTTTAATCAGTGTCTTGATCAGCTGACACATTTTCCTTCAAACATCAACTAAAACACCTGATGAAAAATGCATTGTATAGATTAAACAGAAAGTGTACAGCAGTACGGGAGATAGTTGTGTGTGTTACCAAAACCAGCAACTGCCTACCTAAAATATGTCATTGGAGGAAAAAATACATATCTTTTAATTTTAAATTCAATATTTGTTATGAATGTTTCATTTACATATCTGAAATAATATGTAATTGAACCAAGGAACATGGCCTTTATGTTTAGATTTCCTTTTGTTGGTCAAAGTGGGTATTTAAATGGTGAGTGTCCACTCCTCAAGTTTATTTGACCGACAAAAGTTCAGAAAAGACCACTTACCGAGAGCACAATGTCTATACAAGTGTATCTCATCAACAAGACAAAGTATCCCACACCCATAATGGAATGTCAAACAGGTCAGAGGTCACAGCTGAATACTCTGCTATTATATGGGGGCGTTTTTTATGTGTATAGTGTGTGTGAGCAATAAACAACTAATGTCCAGTCGTACAAACAGGAAGTAACAGTTATGATTTAGATACTGATTGTTTGTGTTAAAGAAAATGTTGTTAATTGTTTTGGTATGACACACAGGGGGAAAATGCCTTTGAATATAAGGGGGATGTTTTCCACAAAATTAGCAGTTTACTATGTTCATTCTGTATAAAATGTATTAAAATGTCATAATGATTGGTTTCTGGCCAATGTCTATAGGTTTCAAACTTTAATGATATTAATCATTGAACAAAAAAATATCAGCCTTTGTTAATTAAGAGCATTTTAGATGACACAAAATATATATTTTGCCTAAAGTAAGTAAGTAAAGATATATAAACCTTGCTGTCTGCCTTTTATTTGAAATGCACATCAAGAATCTAGGTCACGGAAAATTACCTTCACTATCAAAGAAAGTTTGATTTCATTTTTGTAGATCAATGAGAATGTACTAGTCAAGTCCATCTGGCTATTTGTAACAGATGAAAATATTCACTTGTTACACATGCTACATAACAAATACATATATGATGTGTCCAACAATTGTGTGCATCTGATTACCAGTTGAGTCCAATTATCAGATGAGTGTAATTGCCAGCTGAGTCTTATTACCAGATGAATCTAATTACCAGATTAGTCTAATTACTAATTGAGTCTAATTACCAGACGAATCTAATTACCAGTTGAGTCTTACTACTTGATGAGCCTAATTACCAGATGAGTCTAATTACCAGACACAGCAATATATATTTGGGGATATTGTGTATATAGTGTATGACAATAATTTGTGAATGCCTGGTCAGATTTTAATGCCATCAGTTTATAATTCAAGTTCATTATGTAGGATAGATGTCAATGACATATATGCACTTATATTTACTTGTGAATGATTTGACACCGAAATATGCAACTTTACTTAATATGATGGTATTAAGTACATACATATAAATATGTACAAAATGTACATGTAGATGTCTATGACATATATGCACTTATATTTATTCGTGAATGATTTGAGACTGACATCTGTAACTTGAGTTAATCAGAATTATGATAGTATTAAGTGCATGTATATCCATATGTAAAATCTGTAGAATCAGCGGTCACTCTGTCCATTGTGGTCAATCCTATCATGAAATAACTAAAGTACTAGATACAATACAATAATGTACTCTGTAAGATGGGTGAATTAAATAATGATCAACAATACACAAAATGTCAATAATTCTCAGGTTTATCAGAGCGTGACTGAACTTTGTTATAATGGAGAACGTTGACCTATATACCTACATATGGTCGTAATAAGTATCCTTAATCATTAATGCCAGGACGGTCTGCACTATTAATGACATAGTGATTGAATTTCTAAAGGAATATCTCTCAGGGTATTGAAATATAAACTATGTGTCTGTCTAGATTCTACATACCTTTATTTCTCTTTAGGTTGACAATTCAACATTGAGAACATATTATAAACATTTTAACATAATCAAAATGGTACACGTGAGTGAACATTGTAAATAACAGAATAACCAAAGCACAGAAAGAAAGACTATGTAAATTTTAATCCGATTATTTATGTACGCACAATATATACAGTTGTATAGCTTTGAGGTCGTTGACACATCTGAACTGATTTTGTGTTGATTTCTATTGATTGTATTTAGTATTTTGACTTTGAAGATGGATGATGTGTGACTGATGATATGCATAACTGTTACTACCAGTATATGTTTTGAATTGGTTGTAAAAATGAAACAGAGATAAGATAAAGAAAATTATCCCATCAAATATACCAATAACAGTACAGTCTACATGTACTGTTATTTAGTACCCAGCTGTGTGATTATGCATGTGTTTGTGTGTGTGTTTGAATAACAAACCATAGTTTAATAACCTTCTCAACACTACATATGATAGTTGACATGTCCAAATAAAAGAAAAAGAGCATATCTATTGAATATCAAGGTGAGAAAAGGCTATAAACTTGTTGACCTGGTCTTGTAAGTAACACAGATCTGGCAAATTAACAATTATTAGCTCTGTCCAAAAGTCTAAAGTTTAATGAAATTTTAGCCAGAAGTTCTAACCTGTGAGGTGAATGCTTTGCCACTTGTCAACCACTAGTGGTCACTTAATATTGGTCAGCTGAGCCCCATCATTTTAGATCACTCAACATGTATTTTGTATAAACTAAATTGCTTCAGTTTTTCATAAAAAGATTGTACATGTTTACAGATTTATGTAAGTATAGCACTCCCATCCCTTTCCTTCAGTGGGTTATCTCTGTACACATTTGAATATATACGGAATTATTCAGAAATAATTGTCACAACTTGTAACATTTCTTTGCAAAAATTATATCCATTTATTCTTATTTGTGCTTAGGTATGTGTATATGTATATACACACACACACACACACATATATATATATATATACATACACACACACAAACAAATGTATAGGAAAAAACTAAATGAAATTGGATTTAATTATGTTCATTGTTGATATCAAATTAAGATTTAGACTTGGATTTTTTGTTGTTGTACTTAAACATTTCATTTTCTGTTGCAGCCAGAAGAAGGAATAGACGCCATTGTCATAACAGATGGTATGTAATGATTGTTTTATTTGATTATTTTGTAAATAATGTGTAAGGGATGTTAAAATTATAATTGAATTTAATTGGTGACATGTAAAAAGTTTAAGAAAAGTATTAAAATAACAGCAGTAAAATAGTATGCAAGGTTGTTGGTAAAATTATTTGTCATTTTCTGATTTTGACCAGTAGTTTTAAAAGTGGGTTTGTTTGTAGGCAGTTTCTTCTTTTTTTTTTTTTTTAAATCTTTTTGATTTTGATATTGTATGTATTTGTTTGTTTGAATTGTGTTTAAAGCCACACTTAACAATTTTTCAGTTATATAGTGGCGGCCAATATTAATATATTTTTTTAATATACATAATGTACATGTAATTTCAAAATTTTGCCAAAAAAACAAATTAAGTATCGGAAGGGAAAGGCAGTGGTTTTGTATATTCTGTCTTTTCGTTAGTCAGAGTTATCTCCCATTTCAGCAGGTATCGATTGTGACGTCTTATCTTTATGTGAGAAAAAAAACGTCATTTTCACACAAATATATGAGGTCACAATTGATAACTTTTCTCATTTTACGCACAAGCAAATGACATCACAATCGATATCTGCTACAAGGGGTGGTAACTATGGATAATGAAAATACCTAATATTGATAGGTCTTAGGTCCTGTGTGACACCAGTCCTGTCATATGATAGAACTCTCACGGCATTGGCCTAGCAAAATTTGTGGCATTTCAACTTTATATAGATAAGGTTGATGTCCTGTGTCAAATGGGCCTGTCATATGATAGAACTCTCACGGCATTGGCCTAGCAAAATTTGTGGCATTTCAACTATATATAGATAGAGGTCCCATGCCACATGGGTCTGGCATGTGAACAAAACAGAAAAATTTACATCTTGATATTAAAAACAGGTTCACGGTTTTCTGTACTGTGTGATAATGTGTCTCGCATGAAAAAGTATAAAAATTGAAAAACAAACAATAAAAATATATGTGGAAAGATAAAGTAAAGTTTTGTGTCATACTGAAATTGATCAGACTCCCACTGAGCTGAAACCATTATGTTGTGCATTCGTACTATGGTAGGAATTTTTTTGTACAGTGTAAGTTATCAAAAATAGATTATTAGGGTACTGGTACATGTAGTGAGATAAATCTCGCTAGAAAAAAAACCAGAAATGTTTTAAGGTTTAAAATAGCAGGCAGTGACATGGGGTATGTAGTAACAGGTAAGTTATGATGTCTAAGATGTTGAGGACAGGTATAAATCGTGAAGTGAAGATGTTACGAGATCTTGGATAACAATTATCATGGTCATGCTTGACTGGAAAATGAAACAGGAACAATGTATTCAAAGTGTGTATGTTCCAGTCCTTTAGATAGAAGTTGTATGTAACATGTAGACTGGATATGTGTGATGCAGCTGTAGAAATTTATTATGTATAATGGTTTCAGTGGTTGATGTAGTGGTACCATTGTTAGTTGTGGGCTTTAGTTTACATATATAGACAGATAGATAGATATAGATAACAAAGTAGGTTTAACTGAAAAAAAAATATATTAAATATGAAGACCTTACTGAACTGTTGGGAATGAATGCATTATAGAGCAGAAGACTTGTTTACAAAGTGAACTCTTAGACAAGATGTGAACATGATGTAGAAAAGAATCAGAATAATGTCAAAATCCATACACTATTGAGCCTTAAAAATGTCTCCAGACTGGACCACCCCTTCAGCCTGATGCTTGATCAGATGCCATTCACATTAACATATTCAAATCAGATGTTTTACTGACTGTCATATTTAAACCATGTGACATCATTGCCCATGAAAGATGTTACCCTTGTGAGATTTCTTAGATTCCTGATGTTTGTTTTTACTGCATTTGTAAACCAAGGAGCTGCACTTTCCATCAAGGCATTGCCTGAACTCCATATCATTTTTATACCCCATGCAACAAAATTGCATAGAGCATAATGTTTCTTTATCTGTCCATCCGCCTATCCATTTCTGGTTTCCAGAAAATTTATATTTGAGAAAGCATGGCCATAAGATACAGATCAAGTTCATATTTGGATGCATTAAGATTTTTCATTCCAGAATTACGGCCCTTGATCAACTGAAAATTGGACCATTTGTGGTTTCCAGACAATAACTTGAGAACAAATTGAGGGATTTTCCTCAAACTTGTCACAAAGCCTAATGGAAATAAGACACAGATCAAGTTTGAATTTGTGTGCAGTCAGATATTTCATTTTAGAATTATGGCCAGTGAACCCAGGAAGAGAACACTTGCCACCTGCAAGTAAACTAACTTTCTCACAAAATCAACGGGGCTTGAACCCTCACTGAAATCGAGGTGAGAGACTTCATTGTTTAAAGGATAAAGCTCTAACCACTGGGCCACTGCCCCCTGATATACTGGTATACCATTGATAGTACATTGGTGTACATTGATCATAAACCTTTTAAATATCCACTTTAATTTTTGAGTTTTTATTTGCAGTTAAGTTCCAGCAGTCAGTGACAGATGGAGACTATCACTTGGTGAGGAAAGCTCTAAACAGTACCAAGAAATATGACGTAGAAGCTGTAGACGATCTTGGTATTACACTGCTGATGTACTCCGCCCAAAATGGTAAGTAGTCGCACAGTGTATCTGAACTTAAAATCTGCAACCAGATACAGTAAAACCTCTTTATAATGCCCCTTGTTTGATTTGCCACCTCATTTTACACCACAACTTTTTGAAAGTCCACTTTTCCAATTTTCCCTATAATTTGATTCAAGGTTTCCCTCAGCCTATCACCAAACCCCTTTGTAATACCAAATTTGGGCTGAACAAATGGTGACAGAATAATGAGGTTTTACTGTTTACAGAAACATCAAATGTGAAGATAATATGAAAGTCAATATTTGAAATTTACTCTTTATCCTAACATATGTATAGAATTTAAGCTAAGCATTTACACAAGCCTTTGTCTCTCACATTTCTACATTGATCTATTTCAGGGTATGATGACATCGCAGAACTACTTGTACATAATGGAGCTGATGTAAATGCTCAACAAAAGAATGGAACGACATCACTGATGCTGGCATGTGAACATGTATGTAATTGCTTTTATTCACAGTCTACTTGAGTTTTAAATTTTTCTGGATATCATACCTTGCTTCATTATAATCAACCTAATTAAATATTGATCTCTAATCTCTCCCGTTTTCTGATATGTTGCGTATAAGATCAAACACAATCTGCTATGGGGTCACATGTGGATAACATCATAGGAATGTCGTTTTCAACCAGTGAAAATGGTACTTATGCTTATTTGTAAGTTTATCAAATGACAAAGACTGCAGAGAAATAAACATTTTTAACGTTGTAAACAATACTGAACACACAAAGTAGTAGAGAATTCTCATAATCTTGATAGCATCCAATTTTGCAGACTGACAGTTTCTTTATTATGAAATAAGTTACATCTCTTTGCCATATGATAAACTTTCTTCCGTTTTGCATTTTTATTGGTCAGACATAACACACCTAGAGAGGTCATCTGCATGTGACCCCATAGCGGATTGGATTAAATCCTTTATGTGACATATCGGTTAAAGGGAGTGGTGAGAGATAAGTTTTTTATTAGATTGCATAATGAAGCACTCAAATATCAATCCTTGTATTAGGCATGTACTGTATAAGCAGAAATTTTTTTTTTTATTAATAAAATTGCTAAAGTTACTTCTCCCTAAAATTTTCTACCTTATTTTTAGTACAAAATGCTAAATTTGCATCTTGTTAAAATATCCACTTATACAGTATGTTGGTCTCCTCTAGGCACTCGAAGTCCCTTTTTCCCCACCCCCATGGTAAGTACCCGCTGACATCAACATGAGAACAAAAAGAAGACATTGATACATGTTATGCAACTAGTTTTTATTGTAGCTGTAAATCAATGTCTTGTAATTTCCGTAATATATTGTCTAGTCTGTCTCATCTTACCTTACTTGATGTTTTATTGTGTAGTCTGTCTCGGCTTAGTTTACTTGATATTGTATTGTGCCTACGTTTATAATAGTACATTGACATTCACAGACTTTTATGTAGAAAATCAAATCAATAAAATTTGTTTGATACTTACTCCAATGCATCCTTACAAAGGTGTCTTCTATCAAAATGAGATGAGATTACTTGTGTTTGAAAAGATCAGAAAAAAGTTGAACTGAATGAATGAAGCAAGCTACGTGGAAACTCGTCTGTGTAGTTTTTCTATAGATTTCATTTTTATTTCAATAATATCAAATTTATTTGACATTTGTATGTGTAGGTGGAAAATTTTTAATTGAAGACCAGGAAGACAGCAACAATGTGGTATATTTCAATACTGTTTTTTTTGTGGGAATCTGATTGGTTAGTCGGAATACCACATGATATTCCAGGATGTCAACATTTCTGGTTTTTATTATACAAATGTTCCCCAAAGTTCTTGTTGTACATAATTTGTACAGAAATGCCCAAAGGGCTTATTTATTTATTATATGGTATTTGGACAGGGTATAAGGTTTAATAAGGCTATAATGGAAACTGCTCTATAGTTGTTAAATCTCACAGAGAGAAAATGTAGGACATTACGATATTTAAAGTTTGGATTGTGATACAGTCACGAGAATTAAAGTATTTTCCATACAGTATGTTATTTCATGGGGTGCTAAATCCTATTCAATTAATATCAGACTTTCAATAAAAGTTTTTTTTTCATTTTGACAGGCTCATATATGCACAGTAGCTTTACTAATAGAACTTGGCGGCAGTATAAACCTACAGCAAGACACCGGTGAAACTGCGTTGATGAAGGTTGGTACAATTTGCAATATGCATTTTCTCTTACTGGCTTCCGATGAAAATCATTCTCATAACCACTGGGTCCCAACCATGATAAAGTTTAACCAAAATCAAAAGGAATGTTTTGAATTTTCACATGAGGGTAAGAAAAGGGTACTTACGAAATAACCACTGTAATGTCAGAAAATTAAGAATTCCATCTGATGTAATATTTCTAAATTATATATTTTTAAATCCACATATATTTTTATATTTTTTAAATCCATGAATTTGATATTACTGGAAATTTTTAATTAACTTAATTTATCTAACAAAAAGTTTGGGACCAGCCATTAAACTTTGACATAAACGGAATTTCAACTGATCCAATTTAGACATAACGAGATTCCACTGCATAGAGTTTTATATTGTGCACTTTCAGACCGTGAAGAGAGGTCACAAGCAAATTGTGAAGTTTCTGTTGGAGAATGGTGCTAACTTCTCAGCTCAGAATAACTCAGGATTTACTGCTGTAACCTATGCCAAAATGTTGAGACTGACTGAAATTGAGGACTTAATTGTTGACCATATCACTAGGTACGTATATAAATATTGATGTGACTTGAATTGTTGGATTTAGTTCAAATGTTCACCTTGCAAACAGGAGGCTCAAGAGTGTAATTCCCAACCAAGTGATGCCTGAGGCTTTTTTGAAACAGGTGTGATTGTTTTCGTTACAAAACATTTGGCATAAGAAGTTAAAGTCAACAATCTGACGAGACTTAACACTGAGTGTCCCAATATCACAGCAGATGTGGCATGTTTAAAAACCTTCTGCATTGGCATCAGTCCATAGCACAGGTCAAAATTTGAGGTACTGCACATAAAGCTGGTGATATCTCCATGTAAGTGAGAAAAAAATATTTGGGACATAAGATTGGGACATAAAATAGCATTACAATGAACAAAAATCAGTATTTATGGTAGAATCAGTCTAAACAGGACTACCCAGAGGTATATCTGATACAGCTTTGTGATTAATACAGTTTTTGCTTAATGTAGGGGAGTCCCAAAAAGAAGTCTTACCAGATATCTTGGCTAGATGTAATACATTGTACTTCAAATTCCTTGTTATACACAAAATGTTACATGATAATGTATTTTCTTTTCAGGTTAACGAAGGAGTTTGATAAACAAGTAGCCATAACTTTGAACAATACAGCCAAAATAACCAGTGCTTTATTCCCACTGCAAGTCTTCCCACTGTGTGAAGGTGATAAATATGTCGTCAACTTTAAACATGAATTACAGTCTAACACTCCAGGTAGGTCTATTTCATACTTTTCCTGCTTAGTGCATCAGCGTCGGAAGCAAATTGAAAGTGGGGGGGCTAAACCAACTTAAAACACATACACACGCCAGAAACATCTATGTCCTATGTCTATATTTGCAAAAAAGTGGGGGGGCTAAAGCCCCCTAGCCCCCCGGTTCCGACACCTATGCAGTGTTCACTAACACATCAACCCCTGTAGCAACATTTGAACTCACCCATTTCAAAGAATGGTGAAGTCAACTGTTAAAATTGTGAATGAGTTAGAATCCAAATTTTACAATTAACTTGTTTACTCCTGAACTTTAACAGTAGACCATACTATCTCTTAATTTGGGTGCATCTAAATGTGACTTAAACTGGTAAAATCTTCAAGAGTTTTAACTGATTCTTGGCCCTAACCATGTAAAATGCATACAGAAGTGGTTTTTTATTTACCTTTTTTTTTGCATCTGTAGGAATTTTTAGATTTTGTGTATAATACACATATTCAACCTGTAATAGAAAGAGCATATAATACACCTGTTTATTAATATGCAAGAATTTTTCACAGATTGGCATTTCTAAATTATCATGGCTGAGTGTTTAGAGCATGATGCTTTAAACCATGAAGTCTCTCACCTCTGGACAGCATGGGTTCAAGTCTTGCTGGAACCTAAGCTGATTTTTGTGAGAGAATTTATCAGTTAACTTGTAGAAGGCTGGTGGTTTCTTTCAGTGTACATTGTCACCGGGTTCTTTCCTCCACCATTAAAAACTGACCGCCACCATGTAACAGTAGAATTATGGAGTTTGGTGTAAAACACCAACAAAACATAAACAAACAAACAAACAAACAAATATAAATAAATATGTAAATAGCAGTGATATTGGACCATGGTTGTGAGTTGACATCAGTAAATGATTTGAAATGTAAATGTTCAATTTCTTAACCAAATTTAAATTCCCTTTTCAGGTGTTGGCTATCTCTTGTTTATTGCACATGCTAGAATCACAGCTACAGACTGTAAGTGTAGGTTTTACGGTCCCTGTGCTGTAACCATGGCAACATTAAATGGTGTACCACAACCACCGCTGACAGAGGTATGTCACTTCTTTTACATTGGTTTTTTTTTTGTAATATAGCAGTCACAAAATAAAAAATATAAATGTGGATTTCATATTTCAGTATTTATGTGTAATAGAAAATAATAAATTTTATACGCTGGTTTGAGTCCCACTGGAACCTTGGCTGATTTTGTTGAGAAAGTTTGTCAATTTACTTGCAGAAGGTTAGTGGTATCTTCCTGGGTACATTGTAATCAACGTTCTCTCCTCTACCATTAAATATTGGCCACTGCCATATAGCTGAAATGTTGTTGAGTGTGACATAAAAGGCCATTAAAATCAACAGTTATATGGGACAATGCTATAACTTAGGATTATGGTATAAAGTAATATGTAAATGGTTTTATTGGAAGATGAGATGGACAAAATCATTTATATCCTAAAATAAGTTGTAAATTATTTTTACCTCTTTTTTGGCAGGAAGCTAACTTTGTGATGTCTTGCTGTCCATTACAAAATGGAAGGAATGAAATTATTGTGAATACAGTGAAGGCTCCTACTTCAAAGGTAGTTATTATATTTATTCTTCAGAATATATTGTATACATTTTTACATTCATTAACCTTTCAACCCTACAGACCATAGTAGGCTGGTCCTAAATAATAGAAAAGAGCATACCATTCAGATATCCAGGGATGAAAGGATTTACATCAGTTACCTCAAATTAGCAGCTAGTACAGGTTCAAGCCCTGTCATAAGCTAGGTTGATCATATGAGAAAGTTTGCTAGCTTACTTGAGGTAAAACATGGTTCTCTTTCAGGGTGCATTGTAACCATGTTCTCTACTCCACAATTAAAAACTATCTGCCAAATATAAAATTGTTGAGTGTGGTGTAAAACACCAAACATCACACAAATGTTAACTTCGGTGCTCTCTGCCCCACCCACACCATTAATTGATTTCATCAATACTTTCAAAATGTTTGATTATAATGGCTTGACAGGTAGGGACATGCATTGATTTATTCGTACTCTCAGAATGCTTGTTGGTTTTGACGTGTGATTTTTCATGATCAAGTGATTATTTGAAATTAGAAAATTTGTTTCTGTTTTTGTTTCTTTATGTTTCTGTAAACTAGTTGTTCATACTATTATTTTATATTTACAGGCAAAATTGGTGGTATGTGCTTACAAAGCACAGGTAATAGATGGCTGACAGTTGACCTAACATATTGATATTCACGAGTTACTCAAATACAGAACTAGGTCAGAAATTAAACATCCCGATGATCTCAGATTGCCAAATTTCAACCCTGTTCCACCTTATTTCCGATTGATCTCAAGTAAAAAAAATCATCAAATTTGGTTCATGGCTCATTCTCCAAACATATATTTCTTATATGAGGAGACATATTTTCATACTATTTTGAAATCGTTCAGTTTGACTAATTCTGGTAACATATGTTTAATTTATTAAGAAGCGTTAATATATATATTGACCAACTTGGGAAAAATAATGTTAAAATACCAAGTTGGGATTTATAGTTAGAGAATTATAGATGTTTTGTTGGTTGGTGATATATGTAATACCAGTGACTTTAGTGTGTAGATTTTGTCACAGTGCTAAGATACGTTGTTTTCATCATGGCCATTAGCCAATTATTTGCAACAAAACACAAACACTGCTTTGCCTGTATGTATCGTTTACTGCTGATTGCTCCCTTCAGATGACAATTACAATTTCCGGCTTACGATTTCGTTGTGGTGCTTGCAGTGTAGTAATACAGTTTGTTAATGGTGTACAATATTTAACACTAGGTGTATTTATACGATTTTAATAGTAAATCTGTGAAGCGCACATGTTCAGTATACACTCACGTCAATTTCCAGGTTGTCTTTATTGAATGGTCATTATAATTTCCACTCATCTGTATTGTAAAGGTCATAGGTCATTTATGTGACATTCCTGTTACATGATATTCATCACATTATTCAAGGATGCATTATATTATCATTGCTGTATCACCAAATATTGTATCTAAAGCAAATTCTTTTATTTCCCCAAATTCTGGTAGATTTTCATAAAATTTGATTTTGTATGGATTTTCTCAGGATATTGTTCGATGTATTAAAAACTTATGGCATCAATATTTATATCTTACCCAATATAATAGCATTTGTTTTGTAATTGGGAAATTAAATACAATACAGTTGATTAAGTTTTCAGTTATGACCTTGAAATCAGTTTGCACTGCATTTTTAAATTTTTCTCAATTTTTATGTTTAAAAAGGCAGAAGCAATAGATAATTTTCCATTTTCATCATAAAGTTAATTTGCATATGCAGAAACTCCATCTATATTCTTCATTAAATGGGTTTTTACCTTACTTCAGCAGTTTGGGTGTTGTTGTTGTTAAAATGTACAACTGTATCAATAATCTAGAAAAACAAGAGTGATATTAAGATGTACTGCTAAATGATACAGGAACCTATATGTAGAGGATTAGGTATATATAAAGAATGATGTATGGAAAAATTAAGAGTAATGCACAGCTATAGAAAGAAAATGAGACATGTTGATTGGAATAGAATTAGTTGTAATGGTTGTATAACTCATTCACCTCTAAAGACACATTTGGACTGGTCTAAGTCATTAATTTACAGAAAAGTCCATCGTTTTTCAGGGGTTGATGAGTGAAAGAAGATGGGAGGTTTTAAAGTAAAAACTGTGTGTTGAGACTTATGTTAAATAGAAATGAGTTAAGAGTGGGTATGTTCAGAATAGTTACTGGTTACATGTAGAGATAGTGATGGATGTAATTGTAGGAATTTAGGTACCTTAAATCAAAAACCAAAGAGTTAAAAAAAGGGAACCATGGATATTAAAAGAATGAGCTCTGGGTGTGTGCAAAAGAGCCGTAACTTATTAGGTATAGAGATTCCCAAACCAGAATGTAATTGAATGAGACTATAGCATGTCAAGTATATAGAGGTAAATTTAGCTACATTGGAATGATGCTGTTTTGTTCACATGATAATGGGCATGGAAACAGATTTGGTATACAAAGGGAATCGGATGATATAGATGGTTTTTTTATGCTTGTAAATGTTGCAAAACATATGTTTATTTACCTGTTAGGATTTTTGTTAGTTAAAGTATATTGTTGAGTTTATTTAAGATTGATATAAACCAATATTTTATATATGAAGTGTGATAAAGAAGTTGTTGGTGCTTTATGTAGATTGTTTTCTCACTGTAAATAGAAAAAAAGGTAGAATTTGGTTTCCTACAATCTGTTGTTACATTTTTTTTGTGTTCCTCTACATTTTGAAATGTAATCATGGTAATAGTTGTCATGGATTTTGAGGGGATTTCAAAGTACTTATTGATTCAACATCATAGACACACATGGAGGAGAAAATGTACTAAGTGTGCACATTTTTTTTCAGCTTTTTTAAATCAATTTTCTTTGTAATCAGCCACTTTATCAGATGACCCCAATGAAATGGCACTTTCTGCCTCAGAAAATCATTAATATATATATATATATATATATATATATATATATATATATATATATATATATATATATATATGTATGTATATAGTCATAGCCCTTTAAAATGGCCATCATTATTCTGACAATTTGCCTTACCAATGGGATTTTGTCAAGAGCTAATGTATATAACGTTATTTACTGTTGATATCACACCCTAAAAATAGAATTATTTGAATATTACCAATAAATGATAACACTGGACCAATGTGTTGTCCAGATAATGGCTGGTTAGAAAGGACGTTTTAAATCTGTACTGACATTTCTTCATTTTTTTCTGTATCAGAGTGAACTATGTCATATATGTAGTACATTTTCAGGGTTATGAAATTTGTAAATAAGAAAGCAATATGTGTTTTTATTTTCCAGTATATTGTATATAGTGTCTCTCTTTACCTCAGATGATAAAATCTAGTCATTCTAATTTTGATTTTTTTTTTCTTGGTTATTTTGCTGGAATCATATTTGCCGTTTGTGTGAAATGAGATTTCAGATATCTGTCGATTTATTCGCTGTGTACGGACATTGTGTTGTAGTGTAGACTTTTCCTAATGAAAATTGCTGTATACCTAGAAATTTTTGCCCCTGCTTATTTTTGCCCTGTTATGACAGAAAATGTATTCATCCCGTCTTAAATTTGACTTAAGTCACTGCAGTCACATGGATGACGTACATTTCTGTGCTTCAGTTATTTATCGTGAAAATTTCGCTTTCATTTTAAATTCAGCTTCTCCTCTAAGGGCAAAAATGGTGAAAATCAAACATGGGCGAAAATTTCCAGGTACACAGTATTTTATGAAAATTTTGGAAAAAATTTAATTACCTAAACCCTGAGAGATCCTCATCCTAATAGAATTGTCACTGCCATTTTTTTCATCAAATATCGTAACAATTTAAATTTCTTTCATCTGTAAAAGATAGATGTTGTGATTGTTGTTTGCCAGCTTAAAAGTTTGCTTTTGTAACTGTACATGAAATATCTGGGACAATATATTCATGGTAAAACATATCGTTATATAAACAGCACCGGCTAGAGTCACTCTTTTAAAATTGACATGTTGGTTTTATACATGTATATATCCAAATATAAATCGTAAAACTCAGGGTATTGAAGAAAAGACACAAAATCAATATAGGCATAAAATGCATGTATTGTTACCATTTAAAATTCTGCTTCATATTTTCATGAAAACCAAAATATCTGTAATTATCTACTGATGTGACCAAGAAAAATTGTCAGTTTCAAGTCTGTTAACTTATTCACCCCTAAAGACACATTTGAACTGGTTTGAGTCATTAATTTCCAGTAGAGTCCATTATTTTCAGGGGTTGATGGGTTAAAGATGGCAGTCTTTTTATGCAGTTTAGAGATGCAATTGACCACAGACCTTGTAAAATACTGCCATTACAGGCACTTGGTTCGCATCTGTAGATTTGGGATAAATGTCACAGTAAAACTGTCTTATATCCAACAAGTTCCATAGATGTATTGCATTATCCAAATTATTTAGCTCACCTGGACCATAGGTCAATGTTAAAAATTTGCCATAATGTTTTTTCACCAATATTGTGTCATCACCTCACCCACATCATAATATCACCTGCCCAATACCATATCACCTGTGCTGTGTCATACCATCACCTGTGCTGTATCATACTATCACCAGGTCATTTTGTGACAAATACAATTACCTGTACATCTTGCAATCACATTCAACAGAAATGGTTGCAGTGGAGAGAAAATTCATTTTGTAACATCATGTTTCTTTTTTTCCATTTTCATGAGCAATCACAGTGGATGATGCCACAGACCATGTTGTTAAGGCCAGTGTTTCATATTTCTGATTAATTCATGCTAAAATGCAAAAAATGCAAATTTTTACCGTGTAGAGCTTTACATTTTACAAATGGCATATTTTGCAGTTTTTATTGTCAAATTTACAATCTTTAGAGGTAATAACTAATCTTTTTTTTATACTTTTATAATTTTATTCTTGACCTTGAAAAGGTTAGCTTGTGGTAATTGAAAAATTGTGTGAAGTTTGAGTGGTCAACAAATTGAAATTTTGTACCTAACAGTTCTTGTTAGATTTTTTAAAGAAAGTGATGCACAAGAAGATGTATAATGGATACATGAAGATACACAAAAACAAGAAACAAAAAACAACAACATGGTGATTTTTTTTTCTTATTCCATTCTCCAAAAAAAAAAATTTGCGTGCACCTCACAACAAAGTTATCATGGATGTTGTACCCAGCATGCAGTAGAAATTATAACAAATGTTTTTTTTTACTCATTCCTTTTTTCACAATTTTGTGAACACATTTTGATTCGTATATTGTTGAATAATTAATTCATACCTGTCTTTGAAGGTGCTCTTTCATTAAGATTCATAAAATTTTATTCATTGATTTTTTTGGTATAAAATATATCAATTTACCAAATTTTATAATTGATTTGCATTGTTTTAAAAATATAGCTTCCCCACTTACGATATGATGTGGTGCAAAGGAGCTAAACTGCCTGAGATGCTTTGCTAGTTCTGTACATCAACAATGGAAATCTAGACAGTAGAATGACACATACATGCTTGATAGAATTTTTTGTTTGAAGTCAATGTTCAATTCATTAAGAAATTACCAAAAATAAGTTTTCGTAAAAATAAAATTTTGATCTTGCGACATGACATCTTGTGAAAGAGCACCTGTTTGTATATCCAGTGATACAGCAATATCTTAGAGGTGAGAATTGAGATCCTTGTATATTATTTCTATATTAACCTGTTAATCACGGTTTTACTGTTATTTAAGGCTGATAAATTAATGGCAGGTCACACCAACTTTTAAAAATCTTAAATTTTGAATGGCAGCTATTGTGATTGTCTAAAAGGTTAAAACAACTCCAACAGGATATGAACTGAATAAATATTGCAATAAAAAGTGATAAAATCTAAAATATAAGAGTGGCAGGTATTAAATATACAGGTACATGGAAACTCTATGTTTAACAACAACTCTACTGTTAGTTTACATGACTAACCCTTTCAACCCCACAGACATAATAGTCTGGCCTAATACAACAGACAAGACCATACCATTATGATACATGGGGTGGAAAGGTTTATTACAGATAATGAGTTGACAGTGAGACATGTTTTAAGTAATATATAAATTTTATCCCTTTGATTGTATTTCAGTGGAACCACCTCCCAATCTTCCACTATAATGGGGGCCTTTTAGACAGGTGGTGGTCTTTCAAAATGAGGTTTCATATGAGAGATTATTTAATTAGGTAGTTTTCTTAATGTGGTCTCTAAATACAGCATCTCCTGTAATAACATATTTCTCCAGTTGTTTGATCAATTTGTAAATGTGAAAACTATCTGTGTATTGGTACCACTAAGACCGTTGTCTCTTCCACAGTCATGTTCCATGGAGCCCAGCATCGTGAAACCACGGTCCCGCTATTCTCTTTCTGCGATTCCGGACTGTGGTTTTATGACGCTGCATGGAACTCTAGCTGTTGATAAACATCAGTAGGCCTACTTAGGAAAAAGTGTGTTTTATCACAATAACAAATGTAATCTCAGAAAGTAAAGACATTGAAATGATCAGTATCTTATAGGTGTAACTTTAGCAAACTGCTAGATAAATGATACAAAGTCAGAACATCATGTCTCTGAGATAAAATGGTTATTTATAAATCTTCAAACTCAAAATTTGGTTAAGTGATAAAAACTGTATTAATTATCAAATAGTGGAGTAAATACCAAGGCCTTAGACCATAATAGACTGGTCTAAAGCAATACAAAAGGACATACTACTTAGATAAATAGGTGTGAAAAGGATCAAGTTTGACGGATCATGTTTGATATGTATTGAATGTTAATATATACATGATACTTTGAGAGTTAATGTTAGATATGGTAGTGGTCTATATGGTTCCAGGAATGAGTGGTTATTCGTTCAAAGGTAAAACATACAAGTGGTGGGAATAGAAGTTTGTATAAAGGTTTCTATATATTTGGGTGTTTGTATCCATGCCTGGAGGGACTGTAATTTAAAGGCATGTAAATATCCCTCGGATAGTTATATATATTAGAACGATGTTTCAATATAAATGTATATTGTTGGTTACTATGTTTTCTTCCTATTTACATTACATAATTGTTATAATTGTGTTGTTGCTGTGTTTTGATCATTATCCTTCATTTCAAATGAGGTCACCAACCTTTTTTTTTTTCATTATCAGTAAGTGTGACGCTGGATATAGGCCTACATATATAACTTATCTTCCCTTAAAAATAGTTGGTGCCAGGATTGTTGTGTAGGTATGTGTATTAGGACAAGTACTTAAAGTCATGGACTAGACTGGAAAATACTGTACAGCCATTGTTAGATTACTGGGCTGTAGAAATTACTGCCAGCCATTGTTAGATTACCAGAATATGAAATGTACTGCACAGCCAGTGTTATATTACTGTAGAAATTACTGCACACCCATTGTTAGATTACTGGACTGTAGAAATTACTGCACACCCATTGTTAGATTACCAGAATATGAAATGTACTGCACAGCCAGTGTTAGATTACTGGACTAGAAATTACTGCACAGTCATTGTTAGATTACCAGAATATGAAATGTACTGCACAGCCAGTGTTAGATTACTGGACTGTAGAAATTACTGCACAGCCATTGTTAGATTACTGGACTGTAGAAATTACTGCACAGTCATTGTTAGATTACCAGAATATGAAATGTACTGCACAGCCAGTGTTAGATTACTGGACTGTAGAAATTACTGCACAGCCATTGTTAGATTACCAGAATATGAAATGTACTGCACAGCCAGTGTTAGATTACTGGGCTGTAGAAAGTACTTCACAGTCAGTGTTATATTACTGGACTGTAGACAGTACTGCACAGCCAATGTTATATTACTGGACTGTGGAAAGTACTGCACAGCCAGTGTTATATTACTGGACTGTGGAAAGTACTGCACAGCCAGTGTTATATTACTAGACCGTGGAAAGTACTGCACAGTCAGTGTTATATTACTGGACTGTGGAAAGTACTGCACAGTCAGTGTTATATTACCGGACTGTGGAAAGTACTGCACAGCCAGTGTTATATTACTGGACTGTGGAAAGTACTGCACAGCCAGTGTTATATTACCGGACTGTAGAAAATACTGTACAGTCAGTGTTATATTACTGGACTGTGGAAAGTACTGCACAGCCAGTGTTATATTACTGGACTGTGGAAAGTACTGCACAGCCAGTGTTATATTACTAGACTGTGGAAAGTACTGCACAGCCAAAGTTATATTACTAGACTGTGGAAAGTACTTCACAGTCAGTGTTGTATTACCAGACTCTGGAAAGTACTGCACAGCCAGTGTTATATTACTGGACTGTGGAAAGTACTGCACAGCCAGTGTTATATTACCGGACTGTGGAAAGTACTGCACAGTCAGTGTTATATTACTAGACTGTAGAAAGTACTGCACAGCCAGTGTTATATTACTGGACTGTAGAAAGTACTGCACAGCCAGTGTTATATTTCTAGACTGTGGAAAGTACTGCACAGTCAGTGTTATATTACTGGACTGTGGAAAGTACTGCACAGCCAGTGTTATATTACTGGACTGTGGAAAGTACTGCACAGCCAGTGTTATATTACTAGACTGTAGAAAGTACTGCACAGCCAGTGTTATATTACTGGACTGTAGAAAATACTGTACAGTCAGTGTTATATAACTGGACTGTAGAAAGTACTGTACAGTCAGTGTTATATTACTGGACTATTGAAAGTACTACACAACCAGTGTTATAGATTACTGGACCAGCAAAGCTGTAACAAGTGGGAATTGTTGATGTAATTTCAGACAATTTTATCATTTTCCTGATTGGTAGTTTACTATCATTGTTTTGGCTGACTGGTTCACAGTTCAGGCCAACAGTAGAACACAACATTATATGTAATAGTATAGGTATAACAGATTGTGAAGGGTAAAACTGTTTGTACTTTGGTGTTCATTTTCTGTGTTGTTTAAAGTTTTATGCTTATCAAAGTGATCTCTAATTATAGATTGTCTTCCTCTGTATGTTTAAAAGAAGTTGCTTTTACGTCGGTTTGTGTCATTTTGGTAGTGGAGGCAATATTAAAGGGTTTTTCTTTTATCCCGGTTGACTTCAAATTATTGTGTACAAATTTGCTAGTACTGGTAGTAATTTCTTTGCTTTTTTTATCAAAGGAAATTTGTTGTAACGTGAATCATGTAACTTTATTGTGCTCCTAAAAGTGTTTAAAATTTGGTCTCCAAGGTTCGGTTTAGTAGAAAAAATCCTGTTTCTACATCAGTGATCCTGTTTACTGTTTGCTGCTACGAGAAACTATTGTCTGTTTGATTTTGTGTTGGTCTGATAAAATTGTCATAAATGTTTTCTACTTACAAAGTCAGTATTCAGAGTTTATCATTTTACATACCGTATGTGTATTTAAATTAGCGCACTCATATTTTAATGCTCTCAGGGGTTAGAGACTTATTAGCGCAAACTTGAATTCGCACAATTGATTTCATTGACTTTGTCCTGTATACAGAATGACAGGATGGAGAAATTTTAGCGCTGCCCTTGAATTAGTGCAATTACTCTAGTGGGAAAGGCACTAACATTAAAATACCGCTAAATTAAGTACACGTACAGTAGTCATTCTATCTATAGGACTTTTACTCAGTCTTTGTTCTTGTTGAGTAGCCATTATAAGGACTCTTAACATTTCTGTTTACCAAAGACATATAAGGTATATAAATCAGTGGCTGAGAAATATATGGATTTATAAAATATACAATGAGAATGAGTGCAGGTGAACTCTTTCTGTTTCTGGTGTAAAAAGTCTACAAAATTAGAACTCTAACGTCGGACAAAATTTCTTGTTTCCTTGCATTTCATTGGTTATGTTGTGTGGACCCTTTCCTCAGCCACTGGCTCTTATGATAAATAAGGAAGGCTCTCTATTTCCATTCCTCCAACATTCTGGTAATTGTAAGCAACAAGACAGAAACTGTTCATCGTGGGATGGATGCATTATCTAATCAGCCAAGTTTTGTAAAGGTTACCTTGAATTATATAAAACCACATGTAGTATTAAAATTTTAATTAATTTAATATTACAACATTTTCTTAGTACATATTTTTTAAAGACTGAAATTAACTTATTTTTCCCTTCAAGTCTTAACCAGATTATATTCGCAGTGGAAATTCATATAATTGATTCCCCAAATTTTCATAAATTGTCAATAGAATTCCCAATTGTATTGCTGTGTGGTGTCAAAAGACAAAACCAGAACCTATACAATGTTATCTCGTTGTTCTTCAACAGAATTTTTCTTCCCTTAATCTGCACTGGTCCTCTTCTGAGAAAAACCAGGGGTGGGGTTAAATTTCATGTATAGGCTACACATATCTATCCTGAAAACATCTTTAAA
This sequence comes from Atrina japonica, assembly GCA_030159075.1. Classification (NCBI taxonomy): domain Eukaryota; kingdom Metazoa; phylum Mollusca; class Bivalvia; order Pterioida; family Pinnidae; genus Atrina; species Atrina japonica. The sequence goes on along the minus strand of BROG01000103.1, from coordinate 56,877 downwards.
TTGTCCAAATCACCGAGAAATTGTTGCATGGCAGTTTGACAAGAAAAATTTGTTTAGGGTGAATATTTGTCATATTCAAGATACTTATTTATATATATATATATACATATAGAGTTATGATATATGTAGTATATTCTTAAACACATGTCATTTACTTGATGTCAAAATCATGGTGCGTATTCATGTTAATTTTTCAGATGTTTATAGCATTGGTTACTTTGTAGTAATAGCTCATAATTCTAGGTCAAAACTAGACTATTTATGGTTTGATTTTTGTTATGTTCTTAAAGATTGATAAATAAACTACACGTTCTATACAACACTTGTTTATTGGTTTTCATTTAAATTCCGAGGCGACGGTTAGCAGTGGCTCAAGAACTTAAGAGTGCTTGTATTGCAAGTGTCGAAGACCCTGGGGGGGATTTCCAGTGTACAGACTTTGGACAGAAGTATTCGCATGGTCATGGCAGTTTTGTGTGGCATACCAATTATTGTACACCTGCAACTTTTCACTCCTGTTTAATTTTCGCCTTTAGATGAGAGGGTGAATTTCAAAATGAAAGGGGAATTTCAACCTAAAAAATTGAAACAGGGACATACATTAATTACATCCATGAGACTATGGTGAGACTATGGTGATTTAGGGCAAACTTAAGACGGGGTGATTGTTTTTTCTGTTGTAGAAGGGTGAAAATAACCTGGTTTAAATACTTCCGGGTATACAGTAAACAGCTTTTCTTGGCAGTCTATCATGGCCACTTAGTGTTTTTGACAAGACACCGATAGCATATTAATGAAAGTGAAGGCCATAGAATTGGTCACAGAAACTTATATTGTCGTCTGCAATAAAGGTTTTAACGTAAATTGTTTCAATGGCATGGGCTGAAAATCGACATAGTTGAGTACTGGTTACAAACAAAACATTGTAATTCATTTAAAAAGCTGAAAACGTATCAGGGAAGTTGGTAGATTGTTAGAAATTCCTAAATCTACCATTTTCAGTGTGTGATAAAAGTTTAGGTCCCAGGGCACTATTGAAAATTATTCAACGAAGTGGGTGGATGAAATCAGTTAATGCCCAAAGTGAAAGGAAGCTGATTTGGCAGGCGAGAGGTGATAGAAAGAGCAATTTTTTTTCTTCAGAAAATTTAAAATTTTTGATTTCTTCCAGTTAGTTGATGGCTACCCGATTATGGAGGAAGAATCGGCTTAATTTGAGAAATTCTTTCACAGTTCTCATATGGCATTCAATTGTAAGTCAGACTTGTTATTTACTTCAGCATATACAATTGTATGTTTAAACCAGTACTTGGACAAAACCTATTCGTGTAAAAAAAATAATTACTACTTGCCTGTCTACCCTATTTTAAAAGTTGAAGTAAACTAAAACACAGGTTTTTACTCATAGAGTAATGTAATTTCCTGTGTATTTCCGCAGGTTATACAATTTATTTCTCAAGGAAAGTATATGGTCCTGCAGGCCATCAGGTTTTTTTTTCTTTTTTTGAATAAAATACTACACAACAACTTTTGACAAGGTATTTTTTTCATTTATTAACATGTAAATAATTATCATTTATTTCTTTAAGTGCCAATTTCACTTTAAAAGATTCACAAATGAATGGTTATCTAACCAACAATCGAACTCAAGCAGCCTTTGAGCCACTGTGATACGGGTCTATATGGTCCTGTGTATTACCCGTGGGCTATCCAGTAATATATTTTTTTCTAAAACAAGGATTTTAGGACAATGTGGGCAAAACTCTGCAGAGGGCAATACACAGGAAATTATGGTAATACTCTTTATACTATGTACAGATACAATTTTTCATTTTCAAAAAAAAATAAAACATAATATAATAATCATTCAACACTGAGAATTTTTATCAACTTCAGCTAATACTGAAATCTGATTTCTAAGCAAGCTTTTAAGAATACTCTCGAGAATATGATAAAATGTGTGTTCAAATACATAATCGAACACGTAAAACGTAAAAGATATTCCTTTCGAAGTTATTTGTTTTATTAGAATTTAAGTTTTCCCATACCTTAAAAAATCCAGCTGTATTTCCGTATGCAGTGACCTTTCAGATAAAGTGTTTCACCATATCAAATGTACTTTGTAATTCGATCAACGGATCTCGGTCCTTTATGCACTTGGACTATGTTAAAGTTGGCCGATTTTTATGTGTTTTATATTTATTTTTGAAATACAGGACGTGATTTTTATTGGAAAGTACATATATTATGTAAAATATATGCTTTTCAACGCTATTTTGAATACCTGAAGAAAATCAGATGAATATATGAATAAATATATCAGGTCACTAAAAGAAATTTTTCCGATCTTTAATGTTACCCTGTATGCTGACATAGACAAAATCCAAACAATATAACTGTGAAAAGTATGCGTACCTCATGTTTTACAATCATGCTGCCATGTCCGGTGTATTTGGGCAGTTCATGATCATATGTGTCAAGATTGATAAAGCCAAGAATGCGATGGGACGAGTTAAAAATGGGTCAAGATCACCCGATATACTCGGCACGTGGACAATATCAGAAACAAAGGAAAAGACAGACTTTGCCTGATTTAGGTATGAAATGATCATGTACGAAAATAAACGCAAAGGGAATAGAATGTATATTAACTGTAAATAGCACATGTTTATTGGTCACTCGGTAATCTTCGTAAAAAATTACCAAAAGGTAATTTGCAATGCTCAAAGTATAGCAGACAAAAAATAACTGATATCACGGGTTACGTTTATCAAGATTGTTGCAATTGTACACATGCATTTATTATTCTAACCACCAGATGGTCTCTTTGGAATATATATGAGATAGAATATCACATAAAATAGGCATGTAAAATTTTTCACCTACGACAGCTCATATCGCTTTAGCCCCAATAAACAACAACAGAAAAAGGCCCTGATCAGTTTTATTGACATAATTAACAAAGACTGATGAATTTATGATAAAAATTGTTATACTGACTTAATGAAAAAATTTTAAAATGGAAAATTCCTCAGATGACACAATACATGCGTGTTCGGTGATATTTTTATGATGAAGATGATGATGAATTTGTGGTATTTACAGATCTTCATACACTCACTACTGAATAGTTTGCGTCTCCTAACACATACATAGGTCAGTGCTGCTTCTAACACAACTACCAGGATATTTATCACATAAGTAACTGCTGCAAGTCTACAGACCTTCAAACACCCACTGTAGGGAAGTTTGCACCACACCCACATGTCTGTGACAAAAGTTTCTTACAGAACACTACCATGGTTGTTCATCATGTCAGTAAACTACAGAAATGTTAGGTCTTTAACTTGTACACAATACTTATAGAAGTCCCTGTCTCTTTAAATCATCATACGTTTTCTTGTTGAACACATTTCCTGTTGTATCTTCATACTCTTCCTGAAAGAGTGAAGTAGTGTGACATTATAAATGACATCATAGAAAAGTGACATTATAATGAGCTTATACATCACAAGAAAATACTGGACAATAGTGAAGTAGTGTGACATTATAAATGACATCATAGAAAAGTGACATTATAATGAGCTTTACATCACAAGAAATACTGGACAATAGTGAAGTAGTGTGACATTATAAATGACATCATAGAAAAGTGACATCATAGTGAGCTTATACATCACAAGAAATACTGGACAATAGTGAAGTAGTGTGACATTATAAATGACATCATAGAAAAGTGACATTATAATGAGCTTATACATCACAAGAAATACTGGACAATAGTGAAGTAGTGTGACATTATAAATGACATCATAGAAAAGTGACATTATAATGAGCTTATACATCACAAGAAAATACAAAACAATAGTTAAGTAATATGTAACTATAAATGACATAAAAATGACATTATTATGAACATACATCACAAGATATACTTGACAATAGTGAAGTAATGTGTGACATTATACAATTATTGCCCTCGTTTTGGCTTGACATGAATATTTGTCCACCCGAGAGGTGTTGCCCGAGGATGACATAATATCTTGAGGGTTGGCAAATATTGATGTCATCCCAAAACAAGGGCAATAATTGTTTTATTATACCGAAAGGCAATAAAACTTAACTAACAAACTGATCTACGTATGTTCATAACGGTTGTAACACATGTGACACACTGCCTTTGACACTCAACACTATCGATATGTTTTATCGTTCTTTGCATCGTTTTTAATTTTAAGTCTCCATCAAGGCTAGGTCCAGCAAATATATTTGACAATGACGTATCAATGCTGTCAAATCATCACTTTCGGCTGTTGTTTCATTCCATTCCAGTCTGCATCAAGTAATTTATGAGTTATGAAATGGACATTTTATGTGCTAGATGTTACACCTAATTACCGCATAGCCTACTAGGAAAAACCATATGCACATCCATTTCTGCGCAGGAGAGGGTGACATAAATCGCCATAGAGTGTGACATAAATGTTTCAGGGTAACATGAAGAAATGTTTTAGATCACGTGATACGGTTTTGACTAATCAGAAGTAAAGATACATATTAGAGGTTATAATAAAATGAATATATACATCACAATAATGAGCATATCCATCATAAGAAACTCAAAACAATAGTAATGACATCATATGTTAATGTAATATTTCTAGTCACTCCGATACATTACTGTGATGTTGACTATAAAATAGGGTTCTGATATCCTCTTTTGCTCCGCCTCTGGGCAATGAGACAGATGTCAGCACAATAACTAGGCCAATATAGAAATCAATGATTAATGACTCGATAGTTATGATGTATTGTCATATAGGATATCCCCCTTTACTTACCTCTGTATCTGGCTTCCATCTGTCACTTTCCTTTGTTGACTTAATCTTGGTCCACACTGAAATAAAATAATATCAAATACAAATATTGTTAAGTGTTCAAATGAATACATATAACACAATTATCAAGACCACACTACAGTACTGTACAGTTCGGGCGTTGAATCGACTAAAAATATAAAATAACTGAAATCCTGGCATTCTCGTTTCTGACCAATTCATTTCCTTTTGTTAGCATCATACAGACGGTACATGTATGAGTATCTGTTAACTTTTTGCCCTGATTAGTTCACAGATTTATTGAAAAGTGTCTTTAAATCTTTTCAACAATTTGAAATATTTTTTTCTAACATTTGAAAGTGTATCAAATGGCTGATACATTCTGAAAAAAAGCCCCCAAAAATATGGATATCTTAAAATAATAGGAATTGTCAAAACCAAAATCAAAATACAAAATGAACAAGACATGATTATTTCTGATCTAGTATTGAAAGAGAAATATGAGGGACAAAACAATTAGGATTGCCAAAGTCCAAGCAAGTATGGCCGATTTGTGAAGCATTGTATTTCAAATGTCAAGGTCAAAGGTGAAGGACAAGGTAAAATATAAATGACTAACATATCAACACAGGAAGTTACAATGTGATATTCTAAATGGCTTTTTTACAATGGAGCTCAACACAAAAGCTAAAACCAAATTGTTGAACCAGATAGACAACCAAACTGCTGTACCAGACAGACAAAAACCAAATTATTGAACCAGACAGACAAAATCAAACTGTCGAACCAGACAGACAAAACCAAAATGTTGAACCAGACAGACAAAACCAAAATGTTGAACCAGACAGACAAAACCAAAATGTTGAACCAGACAGACAAAACCAAACTGCTGAATCAGACAGACAACCAAATTGTTGAACCACACAGACAAAACCAAACTGTTGAACCAGTAAGACAACCAAATTGTTGAACCAGACAGACAACCAAACTGCTGAACCAGACAGACAAAAACCAAATTATTGAACTAGACAGACAAAACCAAAATGTTGAACCAGACAGACAAAACCAAAGTGTTGAACCAGACAGACAAAACCAAACTGATGAACCAGTAAGACAACCAAAGTGTTGAACCAGACAGACAATTGTTGAACCAGACAGACAAAGCCAAATTATTGAACCAAATGGAAAAAACCAAACTGTTGAACCAGTCAGACAAACAAACTGTTGAACCAGTCAGATAACCAAACTCTTGAATCAGACAGATAAAACCAAACTGATGAACCAGACAGACAAAACCAAACTGTTGAACCAGACAGACAGACAAACAATGTCAATTCATACACTGGTATTTGCTTTGCAATATGGCCAAAAACACATTTAATTTCAAGTTAAGTTCATGTGATCCCTTGCTGTGTTAAACACTCTTTTCTTACATTTAAGTAAAATGTCTTTATCAAGGTGATATTTCACTTATGTGGAGATGATACATGTGTACCAGCTTAAGTTGAAGTGCCCCAAATTTTGACCCATGCTGTAGACTGATGCCAATGCAGAGAGGGTTTTTTAATGTGCCACACCTGCTGTGACACTGGAACCTCATTATTAAGTCTCATCTGAAAGACCTGTGACTTTCACTTCGTACGATGTGCACTTTGCAAGTGAACAGTCACCATCTTATTTCAAAGTCTTAGTTATGACGATGATACAAAAAATGGACGCCAGGTGTCTTCTGCTTGCAAGTCGACTGTTCTATCCCCAAACCAACACCAGTGGTCACTTCTGAGTAGAACTAATAGAATTCTGGAATCACTCAGATGATCTATGTTTTAATGAAATGTGCATAAGGTAGAAAGCTGGTGTTAATATACAGCCAGAATACAATTTATTACATTCCATGGGAATTGCAGCTTATAAAGCTAAAAATGTACACTTTAGTCCACAATATCTGACAAATATACATGATCTAACAACTCTGTTTAAACAATAAATCAGAAATCAATCACAGTAATACAACTCTGTAGAAACAATAAATCAGATATCAATCACAGTATTACAACTCTGTAGAAACAATAAATCAGTTATCATTCACAATAACACAACTCTGCAGAAACAATAAATCAGATATCAATCACAGTATTACAACTCTGCAGAAACAATAAATCAGATATCACAGTAATCACAGTAACAATAAATCAGATATCAATCACAGTAACAACTCTGTAGAAACAATAAATCAGTTATCATTCACAATAACACAACTCTGCAGAAACAATCAATATCAGATAGTCAATCTCTGTACAGTATTTCATACAACTCTGTAGAAACTATATAAAATCAGATATCATTCACAATAACACAACTCTGCAGAAACAATAAATCAGATATCAATCACAGTAACAACAACTCTGCAGAAACAATAAATCAGATATCAATTACAATAACACAACTCTGTAAAAACAATAAATCAGATATCAATTACAGTAACACAACTCTGTAAAAACAATAAATCAGATATCATTCACAATATCTATAATTCTGATGTCTTTCTTTCTATTTTCAACTTACAAGCCAGGGCATCTTCAATCAGGGTTACATTAGCAAAATGTGCTGTGTTTGGTATACCAAGGCATCTCATTCCATGAGCATGGCGCCATTCCTACAAATCAAAGTAAAAGATTACATATTTTAACAATTTGAATTTCCATCAGGCATTTATCAAAAAATCAAGTTAAAAATGAATACTACATACCTGGGAATTTTCGTCCTTTTATGACAGAAAACATATTCACTGTCTTAAAATCATCCTAAATCACCGTAGCCCCGTGGGTAGCATTGTCCATGCTTTAATTAGTTAGGTTGAAAATTTTGCTTTCATTTAAAATTTGCCCTCTTATCTAAGGGCGAATAGGGCAAAGATTAAATGGCAGTGAAAATTCCAGGTATACAGTAATATTACATATCATTAAATTGCAAATTACAAAATATAACCTTGAAATTTTTTAAACAGCAAAATAAAGATGAAAGCCAAACCTCACTACTGTAATTGACCCATTAAGCACCCATGTCCCTATAAGCACCCTTTCCCCTTTTTTATACACAATCAATAATCTTTTGTAGTTGGTTGACAAGGAGATGTGGACCTGAAAATCCTTAAGTAATGGTTTATCTGTAGCCTCCAAGCAACAGAATTATGTTGATAGGTGTCCTCAGTAACAACTACATCAACTTTACCACTGTGCCTTATAAAAAATTAAATTTTTTACATCAGTTTGACTATTAATTGGTCTCATTAAGCACCCACCCTTTTTCCTGATTTTTGTTGCGCTCTGGGTGTTTAATGTGTCGAATACGGTATATGAATTATCCGTTTCAAAAAATCAATTTCCTACTACTAAAGATAAAATGAAACTGATTTTAAATTCATTTCCTGGTTACTGTATACATGGATATTTTCACTAGTCAAACTTGCCTTAGCGACCCCCTCATATAACGACTTCCTGTCCATAACGACCGCATTTGGACTGCCCCTTGAGAATTACTATATATTTTCCCCCTATATAGCGACCACCTGCCTTGCGCGACCGGCGACCGCTGTATTTTGCCCGCCGGTGGTTGTCCAACTTGCGTATAGTGACTGCTTATACATTTACTACTCTTGGAAGGGAGATAACTCGTAGATAATTCTCGCGGGACAATTCAAGACTTAATCAACAACATGACGCAATGCACGATGCTTTGACAGTCACAACACACCTGGAAGTGTCAATTAACGTCCCGGGTAGTAATTAGGCACTCGGACGTGCTTTACGACAGGGTGTTTTTACAACCAGGAACTAACAATCATCGCTGACTGACTGATGTTTTGTTTTCGATCATCAATTTATGACCAAAGTTTCTGGTGATGATTACTTAATCGGCGAAAAACTAACTTAAATTAAAAGAAAAAAATTTGGAAAGGACACACTTTGTGACAACGTGTTTTTACAAACAGGAGCATTTAAATATCATCGCTGAATGATTGATGATTTGTTTTCTCATATTCTGGAATGCTGTAACTAATCAAACATCACTTGATTAGCAAGTCAAATCTCAATCCAAAGAGTAAAATCGTAGCATTGGATTATGTCTAATAAAATGATAATTAAATAAAATTCAACTATCTACATCTTTCTGTACATTCTTACACTTCTGACTCGTGTGACTTAACAACACAGACCACCGACTTTGAGTATATTTTAGATATTTGTTTCAGTTTTAATAATGTGCCGTAACCTCTATGTACATGTAAAATTCAATTTTATTATAAATTAATTTAAATTATTTAAAACATTGAATTATTTCATTGTTATTTTATTATTTATTATTTACATGTTATGCATGTATTAGCTACAGGGATTTTCTATGACTATTTTTGGTATGGTTACAGGACCCTTCCCAATGCAAAAATGGCTTGTATTTTCCCCAAAAGATGCAAAAATTCCCAATTTGGAATTTTTACATTAAAAATGAATATTTTCCAGACCCTGGAGTTAGGAAAATCCCTTTAGTAAATAAATACAATATACATTTAATTACTACATGAAATATCCAACCATGGAAGAAATATGTAGTTGGAAGCATTTTCGCTCCTAGATAAGAGGGCAAATATAAAATGAAAGTAAAATTTTCAAGCTAAATAATGAAGCATGATATACCTGACATTCATGAGACGACAGTGATTAAGGGCGTTTCAAACAGGGTGAATATGTTTTCTGTTGTAAAAGGGCGAAAATAACCTGGGGCAAAAATTTCAAGGAATTTTCAGGATATCAAAAAAAATGATACTCATTTAATCCAGTTTATAATTACTTAAGACTCATTTCCTTCTCAAATAAAAGAATTCTAAATCAAATTAATTTCCTATACATATTAAAAGAATATTCAATATTCCATTTCTTTATTTTATTAATTCACTTTTTATATATGAAATAAGATAAGGTCTTACTGCAAAGTGTCTCTGGAATGCCTTAGGTCCTTTATATGTGTAATTTCCACATATTTCACAGCTGTAGCTGATATTAAGTCCATGTAGTTTATATAACCAGTATGGGATTGGCTGAAAGAAAAAAGTTAAAATATATTGTTACAGCAAATCTTAGTTATATCACTCTTATTGTCTGATTCACATAATTGTTTTCGGGGCGGAGCAACATTTTGATTATCATACAGATGATTCTACTCACTTTTTGGTTATGGAAAGATTTATGGGAAAAAAGTTTTATTCCTCACTGGATACTTGGTGACAAGAAGTAACAATTGCCCAATGTAATTTTAATGGCATGTTTTATTACCTAAGATTTAAACTTTTCCAGGTCAAGAAAGGGTTCACGAGATTCCGTCCCACCAGGTTATATGGATTTTACTATATAAGGCACTTTATACACTGATGTAAATGTTTGCAGTTACAAGTGTACCAAGTTGGCAAAAGAACAGTAACTGATCCTGACTAGAAATCAAACCTGGACCCCCAACTTGCAAAGTGGACACTCTAACCAAATAAGCCACCACATGTGGTTCCTCAATGTAGAATGAGGAAATAATTTTAATATACTTCTTTGTTAATCTAATTTTTTTAATATTTTTTACACCCCATTAAACAATTTTCAGTCATTTGATGGTGGTCTTTTTTCTTTACTCAGCTTAGGTTCCAGTGGGACTCAAACCCACACTAACAAGAGGTGGTGTTACTTAACTCACTGACCCCTGTAGCCACATTTGGACTCATCCATTTCAAAGAATGGTAAAGTCCACTTTCAGAATTCAGGAGTATTTAATTCAAAATCCAAATTTCAAAATGATTTAACATTCAACATTAGCTTGTTTACCCCTGAATTTTTACAATAGACTTCACAGTTAATGAATGGGGTGAGTCTAAATGTGACCACAGGGGTTGATTTGTTAAGCCTTGTACCAACGATTTCAATTTTTCTTGCAATGTCCTCTACAAGAGACCATGACACATGAACCTTGTTACTTACCTTTCCATCCCAGCCAAGTGGTAAGTTTTTGGGATTGTATGGGATATCATCTTCATCATCATCTGAATCAGACTCTTCAAAATTTTCATCATCAGACTCCTCTCTCTCTTCACCAGTTCTTGCCTGCTTACGTTGGACATTTTCTCTTGTAGCAGTTCTCTGTTCACTCAAAACTTCGGAAAATCTGTAAACCTGAGATTCCAGTGTTCCAATCTCCTTCTGTCTTTCCACATCCCTGTATTAAATATACATTTATGAGGAACAGCTTATCGATTTTGTCCGTAAACAAATGTTTGGTTTGTTATAATCTAGTTCAAGCTTATTGCATTTGTTGAGAAAAAAGTATCAAAACTGTTGTTTTTTTTATAAATATAGTATATATTATCAAGTGAACAAAATCTGGATGCAAATTAAATATTATACATGCATATCAATGACATCCAGGTCAAAGATTCACTGACCTTGCTTGACCTAATAAGACCATGCAAACATGTCGCAAACTGAGTAAGGACATACAAAATTTAAGCTGAATGTCGCAGCAAGACTTATGGAGGACAGGTATTTCCCTACTTCAGTTATTTAGCTTGAAAATTTTGCTTTCATTTTAAATTTGCTCTTTCATCTAAGGATGAATACGGCGAAAATTAAATGTGGGTGAAAATTTCCAGACATACAGTATAAATGTTTTAAATCCAAACAATTAACATAACCTCAACCAATCTTTTTTGCTGGTTTGAATGGTGTTTTATACCACACTAAACTATTGTTTAGTCATATGGTGGCGCCCATTAAAAAAAACACTAAGTCTAAAAAAGGGTCATTTTTAACTAAAAAATATATAACTAATCAAGCATCTGAAGCATTTGTGCAAAGAATCATAAGCTGTATGTGCCATGCAAGTTCAGTAGATTAGTAGTAGAGGCAGTAAACCTGAAAAGTACATTTACTGAAGAAACCTGAATAAAAAGATGAAAAAAAAAACATTTACTGATACCAAGAGCTTAAGAATATGACACCAACCTGCTTTTTCCTGCTCTGCCTGGTTTGGACTTGGCAAACATGGCTGGATCTAAATCTTCCAAGTTTTTACCTTTAGTGCTAAAAAGTCGTTTTGCTCTCTCCTCTAGAGTACTGAAATACAAAATGCTATGCCTCAATTTCTAGTTTATGGAATATTTGATTGTGTACAATAAAGAACTATACGTGACTTAAACCAAAAAACTTGGTAATATTTCTTGCTATTAATACATTCACCTCTAGACAGTGTTTATAAAGTACAAAAAGACAAGATAAAAATAAAATATTTCTTATATATTTAATACTGTTCATGTAAGGATAGAAGGTTGAAATTATGTTCTCTAAGAAAAGTTTATAATAAATGCATTTCTCTTTCTACATTGTGCCTCATCTACCAGTGTCCAACTTCTTTACTGACCATATCAAACTTTGCATACCTTTGCCCAACAAGACCATTTACATCTATACTACCAGGAAATGCACAGTATTACCAGGGCTCCAAGACACCAAATTTACTCAATACTCAAGCTCAACTTTTATATTATCATTTGGACTGAATATTTGTATCTAAAACTCTCTATCTGACTGAATGGGAAGCACGTTATTATTTTACACCAAACACACAAAAAAATAGGGTCACACTTATGATTTTCCTGTAAAAACTAATAAATGTGTTTAGTAAAGTACTCAAAATTTGAGTATTTACTCAAATAATGTTTTAATATTTCTGTAGTTTTCCTAATGATTTCTATCATTATTTACAAATTCAGTTGTATACCATCAATACACAGACATGTCCAGTTACAGTATAATTTCCCTGTGTTTTGACTTTAAAATTTTGAAAAGTTTGTTGAGCTGAGGACTGAGTAAATAACTTTGAGCCATGACCTTATGCTTATAATTTATTGTGGCTGAAGTAGTTAATTACAAGAAATTTTACTTTAAAGTTCTAATTGTTTTACTGCAAAGCTCCAGTTACAATGACACACCCATGACAGTTCAATGATACACCTATGCCAGTTACAATGACAAACCCATGCAAGTCCAACGACACACCCATGACAGTTACAATGATACACCCATGACAGTTCAATGACACACCCATCCTTGTCATCCAATGAGCAACAACAATATGGTTTACATATATTGCCTTGCAATTAACTGGACTCTGTTTCTGTAAGCTGACTTACCCGCCACATTTTAACCCCAAAGCCATCAAGGCACTCTTAAGTCTGTCCAAACCAAGGGATGCTAATTCCTACAAAATCAAAACATAGGTAAGTCTTCTTATCCTACGGCATCACACAGCCATCTCTCCACAAGGGAGGTAATATAACTACTGAATAACTGGATATTTTCGCTCTGGCTTAATTTTTGCCATTTTCACCCATAATAGAATTTAAGCAAATTTTAAAATGGAAAAGAAATTTCATGCAAAATAATTGAAGCATGGACATATCAATGAGACTTTGGTTATTTAGGGTGAACTTAAGATGAGGTGGATATATTTTTTGCCAAAAATAACCAGAAATGAAAATTTCCAGGTATACAGTATTGAAAAGTATAAATAGACAATTGTATAGATTTTTAAATTGTTCTAAAGGTGCGTCATTTGTGTTTCATTACTTACAACTAGAAAATGTTTATTGGGTTTGACTGATACAAAAATAGATGACATGGTTAGTAATACATAAGGCAGGTATTTACAAGTTATTTTAAGTACAATACCACATTTTTGTCAAAAGAATCTGTCTGGTAATCAAAATTTAGAAGGAATGGTATACAGAAGCCTTTATATAATTGAAAATAGAGTAAAAAAACTCGGGACGATTTTAACACAATCAGTATCTGGAAGCTATTGGTTTTAGGAGGATTGGCTCACAGAAGTTGCACTGAACATAAATTTTGTACAAAAAAAAATATACATTTAATATGTAGTAAAATTCAATAAGATATATTACTTACTTCCCAAGATGAGAAAGCTGACAGATCCAAGTGAGCACCAGTGTGAGCCAAGGCACCTGTTGCCTCTTTCTGTAAGTATAATATATAAACAGATGTTGATAATATTCTTATACTAGAGTGATGTTCAATGTAATATAATTAGCCATCTCTGTATGGGGAAATAACACAAATGTTAATAGCAAACAGTCTTAAAGATGGACTTAGTATTTGATAAATAGAAATTCTACAATGAGTGTTAGTTGATTATCATGTTTATCTAACTTTCAAATTTGAAAAGACAGGAGGTTTACTGAGTGCCTTTTAAAATTTTGAAAATTAACTAACGGGAGTTAATAGATAAACATGATAATAAACTTACACGAGTTGTTGAATCTGTTTCTACATAACTGAAATCTTGCGTATTGCAACATTAGCCTACATCATGTCTAGACACCATTGGGCTCAGATTCTCATGAACGTGTCAAACCGGTACCTCACTACAATCACAATTTCTCCAGATTACATCAATATGTATACTTGTAGGAAACCCAACATTGTTAGAGACTTCAATAATAGACCCTTTTCCCTCAAATTACTTTTATCGCCAACAACTGGCTTGATGCAACTTCATATACTTCCATTTTCATTACAGTAGTAGTGCGGGCTCAGCCAAAAAGTAGTGCCTGTCAAAGTTCACATTCATATTTCGACCAATGAAAATACTCAGAGTGTGTTAACCATGTGTGGTTAGCTCAAAAACTTTACACAACTGTGTTTCCATTTAATCAGTTGATTTTTCATGGTTTCACCATACATGTTATGGTAGAAAAAGGCATCTTTACACTGAACATATCAAAGTGGGGTTAATGGCAATATATGCCTTTACACATATATCAAAAGAATATTTACCATACATTGGTGTAGGTGTACACTGGAAAATTTACCATACATCAGTGAAGGTAAACAATGGAGTATTTACCATACATCAGTGAAGGTAAACTTTGGAGTTTTTACCATACATCAGTGAAGGTAAACAGTGGAGTATTTACCATACATCAGTTAGGGTAAACTTTGGAGTTTTTACCATACATCAGTGAAGGTAAACAGTGAAGTATTTACCATACATCAGTGAAGGTAAACAGTGGAGTATTTACCATACATCAGTGAGGGTAAACAGTGGAGTATTTTCCATACAACTGAATCGATGAAGGTAAACATTGGAGTATTTACCATACATCAGTGAAGGTATTTACCATACATCAGTGAAGGTAAACATTGGAGTATTTACCATACATCAGTGAAGGTATTTACCATACATCAGTGAAGGTAAACATTGGAGTATTTACCATACATCAATGAAGGTAAACAGTGGTGTATTTACCATACATCAGTGAAGGTATTTACCATACATCAGTGAAGGTAAACATTGGAGTATTTACCATACATCAGTGAAGGTAAACAGAGGAGTATTTACCATACATCAGTGAAGGTAAACAGGAGTATTTACCATACATCAGTGAAGGTAAACAGAGGAGTATTTACCATACATCAGTGAAGGTAAACAGAGGAGTATTTACCATACATCAGTGAAGGTAAACAGAGGAGTATGTACCATACATCAGTGAAGGTAAACAGTGTAGTATTTACCATACATCAGTGAAGGTAAACAGTGTAGTATTTACCATACATCAGTGAAGGTAAACAGTGTAGTATTTACCATACATCAGTGAAGGTAAACAGTGTAGTATTTACCATACATCAGTGAAGGTAAACAGTGGTGTATTTACCATACATCAGTGAAGGTATTTACCATACATCAGTGAAGGTAAACATTGGAGTATTTACCATACATCAGTGAAGGTAAACAGAGGAGTATTTACCATACATCAGTGAAGGTAAACAGGAGTATTTACCATACATCAGTGAAGGTAAACAGAGGAGTATTTACCATACATCAGTGAAGGTAAACAGAGGAGTATTTACCATACATCAGTGAAGGTAAACAGAGGAGTATTTACCATACATCAGTGAAGGTAAACAGAGGAGTATTTACCATACATCAGTGAAGGTAAACAGTGAAGTATTTACCATACATCAGTGAAGGTAAACAGAGGAGTATTTACCATACATCAGTGAAGGTAAACAGAGGAGTATTTACCATACATCAGTGAAGGTAAACATTGGAGTATTTACCATACATCAGTGAAGATAAACAGAGGAGTATTTACCATACATCAGTGAAGGTAAACAGAGGAGTATGTACCATACATCAGTGAAGGTAAACAGTGGAGTATTTACCATACATCAGTGAAGGTAAACAGTGGTGTATTTACCATACATCAGTGAAGGTAAACATTGGAGTATTTACCATACATCAGTGAAGGTAAACAGTGTAGTATTTACCATACATCAGTGAAGGTAAACAGAGGAGTATTTACCATACATCAGTGAAGGTAAACAGTGTAGTATTTACCATACATCAGTGAGGGTAAACATTGGAGTATTTACCATACATCAGTGAAGGTAAACAGAGGAGTATTTACCATACATCAGTGAAGGTAAACAGAGGAGTATTTACCATACATCAGTGAAGGTAAACAGAGGAGTATTTACCATACATCAGTGAAGGTAAACAGAGGAGTATTTTACCATACATCAGTGAAGGTAAACATTGGAGTATTTACCATACATCAGTGAAGATAAACAGAGGAGTATTTACCATACATCAGTGAAGGTAAACAGAGGAGTATTTACCATACATCAGTGAAGATAAACAGAGGAGTATTTACCATACATCAGTGAAGATAAACAGAGGAGTATTTACCATACATCAGTGAAGGTAAACAGAGGAGTATTTACCATACATCAGTGAAGGTAAACAGTGGAGTATTTACCATACATCAGTGAAGGTAAACAGTGGTGTATTTACCATACATCAGTGAAGGTAAACAGTGTAGTATTTACCATACATCAGTGAAGGTAAACAGTGAAGTATTTACCATACATCAGTGAAGGTAAACAGTGGAGTATTTACCATACATCAGTGAAGGTAAACAGTGGTGTATTTACCATACATCAGTGAAGGTAAACAGTGAAGTATTTACCATACATCAGTGAAGGTAAACAGTGTAGTATTTACCATACATCAGTGAAGGTAAACAGTGGAGTATTTACCATACATCAGTGAAGGTAAACAGTGGTCATTTATCATAATCTAGAAATGATATATAACTTACTGGCCATCCTGGAAATGTTCCTTCAACCCACTGCATATCGAAGTCAAGCTTAATTCTCTCCATTTCCTGGAAAATAAAAAAAAAAATCTTAGTTGAGTATTTAGAAAAAATCAAATGAAGGAAGAAGAATGTTTATATCATAGATCAATAATCCTGGGGTTGAAAATATATGTACTTCTGCTATAATCAGAGATATTCATTGGCCAAGACGGGACACGTGAAGATGGTATATATTACATATACTGCTTCCACGGGAGGTATTTAAGTCTTGTCTGATGTCACAATGTAAATCTAATGTGTCACATATTAATGACGTCTGTTTTGTATGATTCACTGAAGCATAGATCTTATAAAATGCTTTTATACACTGTTGTTTATTTATGATACACCATCTAAAATGTGAGAAAACCTTACAAAAAGGGCAGCCATACAGATATAAATCTTACAGTCTCTGTTTGACCTAATATGGCATATACAGGCCAAAAAATATATAAAAATATGTTTCAAATGATTTGATTGAGAATGTTGAATGAGAAAAAGTGTTCTCACCTCATTTAAATCCAAAAGGGGTTTGACCCTCTGGCTGTATGACTCTAGATATTCCAGCAGGAATAACAAATAGCTACAAAAAGAGAAAAGTAAAGAAAATAGAATTAACATCAAATTAAAATGATAAACTGTAATATTTTATTTAAATATACTAATACTTCGATAAACTGGAAAAATTAAATATACCAATAACTATCTCCATATAATTATGTTGTGGTCAGCAGTTTATTATAATGTGGCCATCAGAGGACATAAAGCCACTGGCAGGCTAATTCGCCATACAGCCATAAACGTTTTAAATCTTTACTATTTGTCTTCGCGTCCGTTATCATATTTGCTTCTCCCTGGAAAATATACGGATAATCACGTTGGACAAACAAGCCATCAAATCACCACATAGCCAAGGCCATAAATCTTTTAAATTCTTTGCCCTTCAGAAATATGACCATTTCAGAGGTAAAAACTTTCCTATCATCTACAACCAGGGCTTTGAGTATCTAAAATTTTATTCTTTGCCCTTGGAGATCCTTAAATCTCCCTACAACAAATGTTTAAATCCTCACTCTTTGTAAGCTGCATTTTTCTTGTCTTTCGGTATATCAAACAGCTGGTCAAAAGTTGACAAGTAAGTCAGGTAATCCATTTTCTGTAAAACAAAAGTTTGGAAAATTTTATAAAAATTTCATAATAAATATACAAGAGATAAGTGTTTGACAGTGTAACAAATGAAAGTTAATAACGATTAAAAGAATCTACCCCTACCTTGAGGGTATGACAAAGGAATGACAAGGTTTGCAGAGTGTTTGTCATTCAAGAATCTTATCCTGAGGATTGAAATTCCTTTGTCATACTCTCAAGGTTGGGGCTGATTATTTTTCTCCCATATTTTAAATACATGTAGGCCTCTATATGTAGATCTATGCAAATAAAATCTGACATTATGAACTGCATTCTGAAGGTCACAGAAATCATGCACCATATATTGTATTGTAACGTCATAGCGCGTGTACAGCTTGCCAATACCCTAGGGGTTGACAAGAAAATCATTCCCCATTAAAATGAAGGAAATATCTGTGAACAATGGGAGAATAGATAATCTTACACAAATTATTCCTTAAGTATATATATTTTTGCTTTTGTGTATTTTGCATGGTGTTTTATGCCACACTCGACACTTTTTCAAATATATGGTGGTGACCAGTTTTAAATGGTGGAGGAAATAACTATGTTACAATGTACCAGGGAAGAGACCACTGGCCTTCAGCAAGTATATGAATCAGCCTGGGTTCTACAGGGACTTGACCCCGTGCTGACCAGAGGTAAGAGACTTTATATCTTAAAGCCTGGCACTTTAATCACTTGGCCACACCATATTTTTGCTGCACAGGAAAAGGTTTCTATAGTAGCTATAGCTTTTACCAAAGTTCCCAAAAGCATTAACCAAATTACCTCAATTCCTTTAAGATTGATGAATTTTTCATAACATTCATGTAGATCTAAGTATTTTCCATACCCTTCTTCATCTGAGAAGTCCACCATATCTAGAGTAGTTAAAAAAAAAAAGAAGAGATATTTCAGACCAAAAGATAAATACATATGGAATGTCAAATACACAGATAACTTCATAATCCATCACTTTGTAGGTAATTTAAATATATACCAAACTGTAAATTACTATTATTTCACAATACAATTATACATATATGGTGAGAGAGTTTCATTGCAAATTCAAATATCTTATGGTTTTTGTTAAAAAAAACATGCATCTTTGAAATCTTGAGTGCCCGTAGATTGGCAAAATTCAATAATTCAATGTTTACATTGTGTATCAACACCAAGGAAATTGTTAAATAAAACTTATATTTACATTCATTAAGACAAACATGAATAAAAACTTTTGATTCACAGGTATATCAATGGAATATTCCAATTTTATCCATATTAAATCAAAACATTGAGGTAAAAGGGTTGCAAATTGCAATTTTGGAAGGAAGCCATTGGATATAATGTTTTGATATACTACTAGGTTACAGAGTTATTTCCCTTTCTGCCAAATTGGCATATCACATGTGGTTGAGACTTTTTTATTACTGATATAAAAATAAACAATAACCAAAAATCAATTTATTTGAAAGACATGTTTAAGATCAGAGACACATAACCTATAACTGTATTTAATCTTGACAGTTAGACAACCCCATATGACAGGTGTACTGTCAAAACATGTATATATTTTAAAAACAAAGTCAAAACCTATAATCCAAGTATTGTGTGACAGTGAAAATGGTACTGAATGATAACTTATTTTGGCAAGCTGGGCTGTTTCACAGATCAAAATACAACATCTATTTCATGTATTCGCGAATATGACGATATAGATGAGAATGTGAAATATAGTACATGTATACGTGAATATGACGATATAGACGAGAATGTGAAATATAGTACATGTATACGCGAATATGACGATATAGATGAGAATGTGAAATATAGTACATGTATACGCGAATATGACGATATAGATGAGAATGTGAAATATAGTACATGTATACGCGAATATGACGATATAGATGAGAATGTGAAATATAGTACATGTATACGCGAATATGACGATATAGATGAGAATGTGAAATATAGTACATGTATACGCGAATATGACGATATAGATGAGAATGTGAAATATAGTACATGTATATGTGAATATGACGATATAGATGAGAATGTGAAATATAGTACATGTATACGCGAATATGACGATATAGATGAGAATGTGAAATATAGAACATGTATATGCGAATATGACGATATAGATGAGAATGTGAAATATAGTACATGTATTTGCGAAAACAAAGTGATTTACAGTATTAGGCATTTTGCTGTGACAGAAAAATTTTCCCTCTCACTTCACACACATATTCTCTCTCTTTCTCTCCTGTCTGTCTCCTTCTCACTCCTGTCTGTATGTCTGTCTCCATCTGTGTGTTCATATAATCTGCATCAGTCTGAATCTTGAAGTCTGTTATATATATATATATGATTTAGATAACAAAACTCAAAATACCACTTTATGAAATTCCAACATCGCAACATATCCAGCTTGACTGTTTTACGATAAAAACAGTAGAAATTATATCTAAGTTGACTGTTAATACTTACTGTGACCTTCCTCTGATGGGTTTTCTCTCAGTTTTGTAATCTCTTCAAATTCTACAGACATTGGCACACTGATCTGTAAAGACAACAAAGTACCATATTATTTTTGTATTGATATACATTTGACTGGCAACAGAAAACCAAATAACTATGGCTGTTTAGAGGGGAGGGAAACACTATGGTCCAGGTTCCTTAATGATAACCATAGACAACAAATGACCTGATATACATTCTATCATAATATATATT
The DNA here is from genome assembly GCA_030159075.1 of Atrina japonica. Taxonomy (NCBI): domain Eukaryota; kingdom Metazoa; phylum Mollusca; class Bivalvia; order Pterioida; family Pinnidae; genus Atrina; species Atrina japonica. The sequence goes on along the minus strand of BROG01000103.1, from coordinate 35,874 downwards.
TGTGATGTGTTTTTACTTAGTGTTTTATGACACACCCAAAGATTTCTCAGTTACACAGAGACAGTGGCAGCCATTTTGAATGGAAGAGAATCCAGTTACAATGTACCTCTGGAAAATATCAAATTTGCTCTGAAATAGTAAACTGGCTAACTTATAAAATCAGCTTAGATCCAGCAGACTGGAACCCATACTGACTACATATTACAAATTTTCTGATTTAAATAATGATGCTTGTACCACATGTTGGACTGTTGGTGACTAACTGAGTCGACAAAATGGAAAAATTATAGAATTACTTGTCACTGGATTGCCAACTTTGGAATAAGACACAATCTACCCAAGATATTTATCAGCATCAAATATAAGTGAGCCTACATGAAGAAATGACTTAGATTTAGTTGACAATAAAAGGCAAATAACTCCAGAAATAAGGGTCAATGGAATGCAATTTTTGTGTCCCTTCCTTTAATTAGGATGTACATCTGCATGAAATATGGTGAGCCTAAGTAAAAGAATTACTTAGGTATATGGCCCAGACATAAAATCAACAAAGGGGAATAACTGTAAAATTTAATTTTACTAAAAATAGGATGATAAGTGCACTATTCTTGCATCTGACACTGACACTCTATCTTGTCATTCTTTTATCATGAGGAAGATATGGCTGAAGCAAAGCAAAGGACAGACAGACAGACTGAAGGACAAATGCAAACCAAATGACCAAAACAGGTGGGGGCTGTCTAATAAATTTTGATGTCATCGGTTAACACTTAATAATGCACCATGTTGGCCATCACTTACAGTCAATAGGGAGCTTTCGAGTTAGCCCAGATTACAGTTATAATCCTGCTTTTATTATCACCAGTTGTGTGATTCTAGAAAAATGTTCCTCAATGTTATTTCTAGTTTCTATAATATATAGATAGCCCCCATAACATAATTGGTAAAAGCGCCCTGCAAGTGTCTGAAAGGTCCTTGGTTCGATTCCCAGTCTGTCCGCACATTTGTCTCTTTCTGATACATTTCAGTAATTTGTCGTTTAACTAAATAACCTACTGTGGTATGTTTTAAGAGTCTCTTGGGTTTCTTTTTACAAAATAAATTAAATGCACTAAAAAGTAAAATATTTTCATTTACTTTACATTACATATGTTGTGAATGTAAATATTAAACTGGAAGGACATATGAGGAAGAAAAATCGAGATTGTGTGAATAAATGCAGGATCATAATGGTTATCCAGGCTAAAGTTCCCTATTTGTGTGCAAAATATGCAAATTGCTGACTTACTTCATTAGGATGTTTTCTGTGAAATTCTCGCAACTGTTTTAATCTGGCATAAAATTCTGCAAACTCGTTTGGACCAGATAAAGCCTGGACTTCTTCTTTCCTCAATCTGTTATCCAAAATATTCCATGGATGAAAAAGAATTAGTTAGTGTGCAAAAATACAGAAAATAATGTTTACATGGTATCTGGTTGATTGCTGGCTATCATGATTACATATCTTTTTAATGAGATGAAAAAAGAAGAGAGTGAGTTAAAGTTCATATTACATAAGTGAACATACCCATCTTTGTCTTCATATAAATCTTTCAATTCTGTTGTACATTCCATGTATCTCTGAAAAAAAAAATAAAAGAAAAATAAAATAATGTAAACAAAAATAATCATGGTTTTTACCATTAAAATCATCAACCCATGTTAGACTTGACCAAATCAATAAATAGTATAGTCCACTGTCATAATTCAGGAGTGAACAAGTTCATTTTCCACATAAAATTATTATAAAATTTTGATTCTGAATCATACACCCCTGAATTCTGACCCATTCTTATAAATGAACAGGTTCAAATGTGACTTAGGGAATTGATGTGTTAATTACGGGTATACAGTGTAGTTAAAATTGGGCTTTATTTCCAATCAGAATTCACATCTCTTTTTTTGTAAATTTTCAAGAAAATTTTTTAATTTGATCTTCTGAGAAATTGCACAACAGAAATTATTCAGTAAGCCCCATTAAAAGGTAAAAGAAAAAAGCTCTGATAATACTGTAAGAAATTTGAAAAAGTTCTTCCAAGTCTTAGATATACCAGTACATTATAATGAAAATGAACTTACATCCAGTAATAACTTCAATCGATGATCTGAGTTTATCTGTTCTCTGCCCTGAAAACATACAAATTTATCATTATTTTTTAAAACAAATGAAATAATAACAAATTTACACACTTGTCATCTATATTATTACTAATGAGATCATGAATACAGAATTTATTTTCCAGAAATTAGTTTGTAGAACTAAATCAAACAAATATTTTGTACCAATCTCAAATGTGATATCATATACATGTATCATATTTCTTTCATTGTTACATCAATACTTTACTATTAAAAAAGTTACATAAATTTCATTATTTAACAAAACCTAAAATGTAGAACTTAAAGAGTACATGTATTAATGTATGTATATGCATGTATATATATGTATATGTATTAATATGTATGTACACAATAGAAAAAGGTAAAAGCTGTACATTCTTTAGCACAAACTAGATGTAACAGTGCAACATAATTGCTCCCATTGCTTTTTCTGAATAGGGGTTTCTGTACCCCATGGGTAGTCAAAAAAGAGGTACAAGGATACAAATCAGGGGTACAGTACCACACATACATAAAATTAAATCAAAGCAAAAAAAAAGGTTATTTTACTCATCTCGAGCCCCATTCATAGACACAAGTGTCTCTGGATTTGATGTACATGTAGATATTCATACATAAATTGTGACATCATGGGTGGATAATGCACTGTGATCAACATCTATTGACAACTACATGTAATGGACTTTCATGTTACTTAAAATAACATTGGGATTCAAGAGTATTAAAATATTGTGTCAGGGGTTGTATTCCTTGGAGAATTTGTGCCACTAAAGAAACCACCAGTTGTCAAATTCAAAATCTGTTGCCAGTTTCAAATTTTTGAAGCAAGATTCAAAGTCAATAAAAAAGATATCTGAAGTTATATAAATGTGTTAATTAACTACCAATACTGTCAATTTATTAAATTCAATTAAATAAATGACAAAAACACATTATTTTCTGTGTTTAAAAAATAACGTATTTGAAATAAAACATTGTTTTTGTCTTGAAATCATCACAATTATTAAAAAGTATCTGTTACACTATAGCTTATGGTGTGGAAGTGGTTGAAGGCACCACAATCTCACTTAAATATTTCTCGGTAAATTTTTTAAGTTTAATCATTGAGGATTGATATATAGGCTATATGAATTGATTAATGGTGTTAAATTTTATGTCTCCTTATAGGACAGAATATATAAATAGTGATTGTAGGTGTGGAGGTTTAAATATATAGCTAATTAATCTCTCTATAAATGTACCTGATCACATTGTGTAATTACCCCAAGCACCTCTGTAAAGTCTAATGACCATTTATTAATACACAGGGTTATCAGTCCTTGTTCCTCATGACTATTTGGAAGATTATAATAATTGACTCACGTACCCTAAATGATTGAATACTTGGTGTCAGAAATATCGCAAGATGGTATTTTTGTCGTCAGTTGAAATAAAACATAGCAATTTGTGACACTGGCCAAATCCAGCACAACCTCTGTCAAAAACTGCATAATCAAAACTGATAAGATTCATACAGCAGTCTTTGAAGTTGGGAAAGTCTTGGAAAAAGTGACACACACACACACACACACATACACACATACACACACACAACACACACACACACAACACACACACACACACACACACACACACTTTTGATTGTTTTATAATCAGTGACACTGTAAACATACTAAGTGAGGATTACAACACAGGGAACTGGCATCACTGTGGTGTTACCATCATAATGACCAGACAATATAAAATATAAATGATAATGTGATAGGCATCCACTACACATGAATGCATGTGGTGTGTTTTGTGCATGTTTTATAATGAAACTGCATGATTCACTCAGGTTTGTGTGTGTCTGGGAACATTGTCACTGGCAACATAATTTAAATCTTGGTACCAGTAATACATGTAACTCTGCCGAAAAGCATTCGAACAAAGCCAAATAAACTAGGAAAGACTTCCTTTTGCACCCCCTCCCCCCACACTCTTATATTACCAAAAGCATAATAGAGAGTGCAGTTCAAACAGCCAAAGGCCGTTCGCAAAGCAAACTTATTTATTAGAAATGACCCAAAATGCAAAACTATAGTATTGTCTCATCTTCTTTCTCCAGGAGTCAAAAGTCAATGTTAAAAAATGTTTTACCAGAAACAAACTCCTCATAGACCCTGGTTTGATTCTTGTATTCTAAATATTTTAATGTCATAATATAACTGTTATGTCATTTTGCAGGAAAATTGTCCTACTGAGGTTGTTAAGATTGCTTTTTACCTGCGAGTGTACATGTAAAACAAAGAGCTACGTTCTCTTTCAAGGCATTGCCTTACTTCATATAAATAATACATAGGTAAATCTATGGAGAGGGCAAAAGCATGCATCAACAGTTTTACATATTCAGTTAATCCCTTTGGGAAATATGTCGCGTTGCACTTTGTCGGGGGCAACACGACAAAATCCCGAAAGGGATTAATGTTCAGTGTTTTTATCACGTAGACCTAAATGTCCCGGTCATTCACTAATTGTTTTAAACAAAATATTGTGTGGCTGACTGTTTCCTTGGTGTTGAAACTTAAATAGAATCTATGTATAATTTATTAGTCATGAATTAAATGCAACATTATGTTTTTATGCTATATAATTTACTCTATCCCAGAGTATCCATCACTTCGTGCAGTTCACATTACCCGAATAATGGATGCGCTTGGTGATCGGGTTCAATGTACACCCTTAGTTGTTTAGGCCTAATCTCAGTCTGCAAAACGTTTGCTGGCACAGTACTTTATTAAATCGTTTGCGGTGCGCTTTGAAGAAATGACTTCGCAATTTCGACATTTTGTTTATGCCTCGCGCAATTGCCCGATGTGAGCAGAATTTTTTCGATTAGTAGAACGGGTCCCCGATGTAGTAGGAATAAAAATGTGAGCTTCTCTACATATATGAGGGCTTTGCCCTCTATTAAAAATGCGTAGAACATTAAAAAGTGATAATTTGCTTGAAAATTTCTTGAATGGCATCAATGAAACGTATCTGGAAATTGTTAAATAGATTTAAAAGCATTTATTTTAGTTGGGGGTAATCGAGAACGCTGCTCTTATTGCTATTGTCTCACTCCAGGACCTATCAAAAATTCAACGTTTCAAGAACGCTTTATTGGAAAGAAACTCCTCAAAGACCTTGGTTTGATTCTTGTATTCTAAATGTTTGACATCATAATTCAACTGCTACGTCATTTTGTTGTCGTACTGACCCAATAAATGCTTTTTCCCACGAATGTAAAACAAAGAGCTGCACTCTCTTTCAAGGCAATGCCTTAGTTCATATTATATCAGTGGGAGTGCAAAAGGAAGTCATTTATTTCTTTATTATTATTATTATAATCTGAGCCATATTTGGTCGGGAATTTCAAAATGACTTTGTAAAGCAACCAATCATCAAAATAAAAACATTTAACTGATACAATTAAGAAAGAAAAAAATTTATTCTATTTCTTTTCTACATTTTTTTTTTCTTGTTTGGACACTTCAATTTTTGAACACACTCTTCCTACGGGAATCTGTGATATCCATGCGATGTCAAATAATTGGGTCATGTGAATTATCATTAATATTCTTGCGCCTCTCTCAACAAAAGAGTTATATGAAGGGGAATAACTCCCAATATGTGTTATTGTTGTAAGGAATTGGTGATTGTGTAATTACAGATCAATGAGCCAGGCTAAATCAGTATGACCAATAAACGTTCCCTTTCTTTTACTTCCGCTCTTATTCTAAAGCTTCGAAAGATGGCCACCATTACATATGGAAAAAATCCCACAATTAATTTGAGTACGAATATCAAGTATAAAACGGATTAATTTTTATTAGTCATGGACATGGATTTTTAATTTAGTATGTATATGATACCGGTATGTTAAATTTAAGTGGTAAGTATCAACCATTTTATTTTAATCATCCAAAACCAGCGGATAAAAAATATTTGGCACAGACTATATTTTTTTCATCATGTCCAAGCACTGTGGTCCAAATCCAAGGAGGATGTGCTTAACCTAATGTAGTTACAGCTGCAACGAAGAAGGTATTTTTTCTGTCTTCGTTGCAGCTGTAATTAAGCTTATTGAAAATCAGGCCTTAAGAAACGAGAGGTATAAATCAAAATTTGTATTTTGATGTCTGTCCATCACGCATAACGTAAAATCAAAGATGATGGCAATGTAAAATCAAAATAAATCGAACATACTCAGTTAAGTACAGAAAGTTTTTAAAAAAAAGAAATACAAACCGATTTAGAAGGATGTAACATTTCTTTTGTAGAACTATCCATTAGCCTTTCTCTCTCTTCATGATACCTTCTTTGCTGCTCTAGAAGAGTCTCCATAATTTGCAAGTGATTAAAGTGAGATCATTTGAAAATAAAATGATAAATTTGGCCTATTATATATCTAAACGAGGTTCGACAAAGCGACTTCAGCGTTGCATAAAACAAATTTATCAAAGCACTTAACTGCCTCACTTCAAAACACTTAAATGATTCTGATCGAAATTGTACAAAGCTAGCTGATTACGAAACTAAAACGTTGCAGGTACGCGTGGTAATAAACTACGGTATATTTTGATAAAATGAAACTAAGACGATATACAACAAATTTATAATCGAGTGAATTAATCTAATTTCTAATATATAAAACATCTCAGATACCAAAGAATAAACTTTAGGATGTCCAGGACACATATACAAATCTAGGGCTGATAATTTTAGCTCACCTAGCTGGCACTTTTTACGAAATGATGGAATATCAACGCAGTAACGTTATGCTATGTTTGTTCAAAGCAAATCTTGCAGTATGGGGTTAACAATACATTATATTGACGCAAAGTTACACATGTATGTGCATTTCAGCAACATAAACTGAACTTCAAGATTAAAATTTCCAAATCACACTTTTATTCGTGTATTTTTGCTTTTTAAACTTGCGAAAATATAGTAACAATTCGATGAAAAGACTTGTTGAAATATATGCTATTAAAGGTCAGTTCGATGTCCATTATGAATTTTAATATATTATAAATTTGGTTTAGAATGTTACTGTTCAATTATTTTATTTTTTTTACCATTATACTCTTGTGATAGAATTGACATTAAAAGCGATAGACTGGACTGTTAACAATTCTTGCGCACGATATGCAAATGAGTTTTGGTCAAGTTTGCCTTACTGTGTATTGGCAAGATCTGTCTGTGAAGTTGGACATAGAAGTTGCGTCATTCCTCATTCACGTGATCTTACTGACGAGAATCTCTTTGAAGTTGGCAAAATGTTTTACATGTACATGTATTGGCCCTAGAGATTTAAGGCTACTGATAGGAAGTATAGCGTAAGGGTATAATACTGCCCTGTCGCGTAGAGAAACGATGTTTATAAGCACAAGATTTTATAATCATATCGCTGATCTATGTAGTTTGTTACATAACAAATAAGCCATCAGTACTCACGTTAATCCAAATGTCTGACCCGACTTTTAGTTACTTTTTTGTAAACTGGCCTAATTTTTCCGAATTAAAAAGTATTCAGTGTACTGAGTGTATTATACCTCATTAAAACTTACGTTTGCCATCAACTCGTATCAGTACTTTCAGTACTTTGATTGTATGATGGTTCATTGGTTTGGCCTACCATGATCTTGATTATAGGTCGATATAATTACATGTAATATGAAAACTGATATAAATTAAGTGACTGTCCACAGAGACTTATATAACACATTGTTATATAGATATCTATGTCTCTGCTTTCCATTAATAGTCAACATGTTTCTCATGATAGAAATGTTTAATCTTTAACGCAATTTTAAAAGTAGTCTATACCAGCGATAGCCTAACATTATACAGGGTGTTTAAAAAAACATGTCACACTTCAAATATCAATAACTTTGCACAGACATATGATAACTTAAAGACTGAAAGGTCATTAGAAAGAGAATTTAATTGACAATTTATGTTCAATTAAATCTAAAACCTATGAGGCCACAACTTATCTTATGACATCATCATAAATTAGCATAACTTGGTTTTACCACCAAAATGGATGACAAGAACTTGAAGAAGGACCTTCATTTCGATGTAAAATTTTCTTTTGAACATATCCAATATGATTAAATTATATTGATGACTTTAAACAGGTAGTAAGGATAGAATTGGAAGGATTCCATTGAATACACGTGAAAATGTTATCCAAATCATTTTGGATAAGTTACAGTTAGTGGTAGCAAAACAGTGGAAATTTGAAAACTGTAATGAAAAATGGTTGTAAAAAGTGGTCAATTTCCAAAATATTAATATTTAAAAATGTGGCTCCCTTAAATGATATTTATTGTGTATGCATTAAAAGTTATGTATACCAAAAGAATTGTTATGAAACCATATATAATATTGTATATATGCCTACCTTACTTTGATATGTAGCTTGTAACATATTTTATTGAACGGTAAAGTCTGGACATGTTTTTTTTAACACCCTGTACATCGCTATACAAATCATCATCATCATCGTCATCATCATCATCATCATCATCAGTAAGGGCCTACACGTGGAAGGCCAGTGGTCTCTTCCCGGGTACACTGTAACGGAGCTCTCTCCAGTCCTCCACTTATAAAAACTGGCCGTCACCATAATGTAACTGAAAATTTGCTGAGTGTGTCGTAAAATACTACTAGCATTCAAAATTCATCATCAGTTTCATACCTCTTCCTGAGATATCAACAAATTGCTACAATACCATGCATCTAGCCTATGAGATGTGAATAAATTGCTACAATGTCAGTGTCGCTATCCTGTTAGATGCCAACAAATTGCTACAATGTCGTGTCGCTAGCCTATTGGATGTTAACAAATCGCTACAATGTCATGACATTGTCTCTAGCCTGTGAGATATCAACAAATTGATAAAATGTTATATTTCTAGCGTATGAGGTTTCAACAAATTGCTACAATGCCATGCCTCAAGCCTATGAAATGTCAACTAATTGCTACAATGCCATGCCTCAAGCCTATGAAATGTCAACAAATTGCTACAATGCCATGCCTCAAGCCTATGGGATATCAACAAATTGCTACAATGTCATGGCTCTAGTCTATTTAAAGATATCAACAATAGTTACAATGTCATGTCGCTATAGCCAATGAAATGTCAACAAATTGCTAGATATCTGTAACATCTTAAAATCAAAGTACTCGGAAAATACTAATGATGTTATGTCTGTTATATCTAACGAAGTGAGTGTAGCACGTTCTGGAATGCACAGAGAAACACAAGTGTCATAGTGTGTCAGCACATGCATGCTTTATTTTCTTCCTCACAAACCTGTATTTCAAATTATCAGTGAGACACCGGCCTAAATGACCAGTGCATGTGATTGCATAATTAATACATGTACACACGCATATCTATGTCGGTCAACATTAGATATTCTTAGAAATATTAAAAATTGATTCAGAGTACGAACTAAAATTTTGAGTACCGTACTCAACAGATTTATTCCCTTTTTACAGGAAAATCATAAGTGTGACACAAATATTTATATGTGAATGATGAAAAATAAAAATGTTTCCCAATTACTAAAAGCTAAAGGTTTTACAAACGATTATATAGTCAAAATAATGAAATAAAAGTTGAGCTTGAGTATTGAGTAAATTTGTTGATTTCGGGTCCTGGTGACGTCACCTCGTAAAAATCAACATATCACCGTGTCTCCGATTTATATTTCGTTAACTTTTTAAAATTTCCCTTAATATCGAACATATTAATAAAACACTTTTTATTTCAAGAAAGCTAAGCAAATTTTTCGCTTCCGTTCAATTTTCACCCTGAGGTGAGAGGGTGAATAGAAAATGAAAGCGAAAGTTCCAAGCTTTATAAATGAAACACGGGCATACATGCCATCTATAAGGCTATGGTGATAAAAGGTGATAAAGTCATGTTATCGTTTTCAGTTGTGAAAGGACAGAAATAACCGAAGGCGAAAATGTCTTGGTATACAGCTGTCATAATTACATAATAAACTGTAGATGATATTTTCTCCCAAAGTATATCAGAAATGTATAATGCACCCAGTGGATTGAGCATTTTTTAAATATATATTTATTTTTGTGATTTGAGCAATTTCTTCAACCAAATGTTCAAGTCAGTCAGTCCTAGGTTTTATCCCCGGTTCCTGTAGACTACTGCTTATCCCATCAACCCTGAAGTCACATTTGAACTTGTCCATATCAAAGAATGGTCAAGTTCACTGTCAGAATTCATGGGTGTGTGAATTAGAATAAAAATTTTGTAATAATGCAATATGAACTCTTTTTTACCCTCAAATTATGACAGTAGATCATACTATTTATTGATTTGGGTGAGTCTAAAAGTGACCACAGGGGTTGATGAATTGAGCGCTAGTCTCAATCGACGTGTCAATATCTGTGTAATATGGCGAAAGAATGAATCATCGTTGCTCAGTTCACAGCAAAGGTAAAATTTTGTCATGACACTCTACAAGCCAATCAAACATCAAGGAAGTTCATCTAATGCATAGGCGTCGGAACCGGGGGGGGGGGGGGGTGGTTGGGGGGGGGGTTATAGCCCCAGACTAGCCCCCCCCCCCCCCCCCACTTTTTTTGGCAAAGATAGACATAGGTATTGAAAATTGGGGCTTAGTCCCCAGACGTTTTTGGCGTGTGTGTGGGTTTTAAGTTGGTTTAGCCCCCCACTTTCAATTTGCTTCCGACGCCTATGTAATGAACAGTAATGAAATGGTACTCAGTAAGTATAATGAGAAATTTTTATTTACATGTATCTACAAAACCATACACACACAGGACGCACACAGAATCACTTATATAGTATAAAATAATAAATATATACTAAGCAAAAATAAATACCATTTTAAAGATAAAAACTAATTAAAAATAAAAATGATTTAACGAAACCTCAAAAACAAATACATGAAAAAAAACGGACACACACGTTTCGTGAGAGAAAAACAAAATAGAAAACAATTACAAAAGTCACACACACAGACACACACACACTTTTAATAGATTAATAATATTATAAGCAAATCAGCTTTGAACTCAAATTGTCTTATATCAACAATTCAACTTCATTATTTTTTCTTTCTTTCTCTGTAAACCATCCTCAAATTCTTTCATTTCACGCTTATGTGCTTCATAAATGGCATTTTTTCTCTTGTTCATCATCTCTTTTTCAAGTTCCATCATTTCGTTAGAAATCTTTTTTTCCAACATTTCCTTTTGTTGTCTTTTTATTTCTGTCAATCTTGATTCTTTGTGTTTCTTTATCATTTCTTCCTTTATCTTATACAATTCCTTTACTTTTTTATCAATGAACGCTAATAGGCTTTCTTTCATTGCATTTTCTAAATCTTCCTTTTCTCTATGAATTGTCTCCCTTATTTTCCTCTTGTTCGCTTCTAACATTTGTCGTTTTATATCTTTTTTGTGACGTGCCAATTTTTCGGTTGCTTGTTTTTCAATTTCTCTATGTTGTATTTTTACCTCTTGATGGAAAATGGCGTAACGTTCAAGTTTTAGCTGTTCCAAAGCTTTGTTTGCCTCAGTTTTGATTATATGTCTAACGTGTTGTTGTTGTTGCTTTCTATAATTGTCTGCATGTTGTTCCACTGCTGTCCGGATTGATGTTGTCATGTGATCCACAGTTTGTTTCAAGGAATCGTTTAGTTTACAAATTTCGTCCAGGAATTTTGTCTGCAATTTTTCTTTTAATATATGTTTTAGTTTTTCCTCTTCATCTGCTCGGGGTATCACTATCCATACATTAACACTGTCTGGATCATTGGAGAGATCTCCATATTTTAGGCGATCATTCAAACCGTCTCTGGACATGTCTGTCTTCATTCTCAGCCTTCCCTGTTGTACCAATAGATCGTTCTCTTTCAATATTATGTTTTGTAAAGCATTACTTCTCTCCCACAATCTATTTTCTACCCGGCGATACAGGTATTTCTGGTACAAAGAAAAAGAATAGAGTTGATAAAAATGGATACATTTAGGCACCTAATCTTAACCGCCAATTAATAATCAAATCGAATTAAAAATTAAATGAATCGATAAATAAATACATTTATTCGTTAATAAGTCTACGTTAACCCTATGACTCAAAATAATCGGTTTGTTATTTTTTTTTAAAATAGTTAATAGACGTGCCAGCGATGTATCAACAGTTAAAATTTCAAAATGAAATGAAATTAAAATGAATACTTACATATCTCTGTGTCATCAGCTTTACGGTATCTTCCAACTTTGTTGGCCAAGGAGATTTGAATGAATCTGAAAATGAAAAGTATGCTTTTAGAAACTTAAAATCTACTTTTCCTTCAAATACACATTTTAAAAATTAACATATTTTTAAAGAAAAAGCGGTAATAAACAGTAATAATGTTATTACAATCAATAAATATACTATTTACAATTTTTATTACCTATTATATGTATATCATTTTTCAATTGCAATAATTTGATTAGCAATAATTATGATTACTATTAATATTAATATCATTATCATCATTAGCTCTATTTAAATTTATTTTATCTTTTACTGAATCACTTTAGTAAACTATATTTTGTTAATTGAGATAAAGTCTTATGTGATTATCGCGGGTTCTGATCCTGAATAAATACACCAACAGCTCTAATATCTGAATAGCCTGTATAAATCCACCCACAGTCCTTCCTGGAGCCCGGGAACCTACGATTGATCGACCTAGGGATCAACGTCGTAAAACCAACGTCCGGAATCGCTGTGGTTGTTTTACGACGTTGTCTGGGATTAAAAGAATGTCGAAACGGGTAAAAATGGCTCCCCGGAGTCAATATTCTACGACAGGCATAATAATAGGGGGCCCGTAGAAACAATACGCTTCGAGTCCTTTAAAAATAAATTCAAAAAGAGATTTGCCGAATTATAAGGTTTTACTTGTTTATGTTGTTTCAAGTTAATGTTATCATATCCATCGACTAGACTCATCCAATGTTATTGCCAAGTTATTATCCAGAAAAATTGAGATAATTATCTCGAAATTTCGGGATAATAACTTGAAATTTTGGCATAATAACTCCAGATTTCGAGATGATAACTCGACATTTCGGAATAATAACTCCAGATTTCGAGATAATATGTCGACATTTCGGGATAATAACTACAAATTTTGGGATAACATTTCGGGATAAAAACTTGAAATTTCGCGATAATGTTTTTGGCTCAACTTTACCGTGATCAACTTTTATCTATCCCTTATTTTTTCACATTTTCGACCTTTTCTCCAAAATGGCTGAAGGGATTTTGATGAAACTTTATAGGAAGCAAGAACTCTAGACCCTCTACGATATTTGTGCATCTCGGCCAGATTGGCCCAGGCTGGGGCAAAATAGGCCTCAGGGTGTACCCTTCTTTAAACATTTTCTCCAGAACTGCTGCATGATTTGAAAAACTGATCTATATAAATGTATGATTCAAATTTGTTAATTTCAAAGAAATCGGAAAATAAATTTTTGTTTTATGTCCTTTTAGACTTTGTCATTTTCATTCATTTCGCTTCGAGTTCTTCGAAAAAATCAATCCAAAAAGATAAATGCCGATTTATAAGGTTTACTTATTTATGTTGTTTCAAGTTAATGTTATCATGTCCGTCGACTAGACTCATCCGATGTTATTAACAAGTTATTATACCGAAAAATCGAGATGATATCTACATTGTTAGAAAACGCTTTACCATAAGGATCGACAACTCTGTGCAAGCGATTGTCAGCCAGTCAGAAACATTCGACAAATTATCTCCCCTCTTGAAAAAAAATTTGGTCTGCGAGCGGAAATATATTACATGTAGGAAAGAAATTGCTTCGCTATCTAATTACGAAACGACTTACCCATGATGGCTAGTATATAGCCTCTCTTAATTATACACGATAATCAACAGAAAATATTCTTTTTTCCTGTAGATTTGGACTGTGTATTTCGCTTCGATCTTTTTGCGTGCCGCCGATAAACGTTGTTAGGGGCTGTGATACGTATTGTGACGTCACCGGATGTACATGTCACGCCAAATTAAAGGGGAATCACTCTGTATAATAAGATATGCTAGCGACAATCGATGGGCATAGCGGGAAATGCACATTTTGCCAAATCACGTTCATTAGGATTGCGTTTTAGAATAAACTAGAGGAATATGTAGTTAAAATAGATTTTATTTTTGTATTCACTTGTTAAAATCGCATGGAAGCCCGTAGGTGCTGTGCTAAATTTATAATTTATTTACGGTCATAATTATCTAGTGACCGCCATATTTCAGGGTCATTTTTTATTTATATTTATAGAATTTCAATTACTGCTTTGTTTTCAAAGTTGGACCATAAATTAAGAAACACAGAATTGAAAAAAAAATAGAAAGCTCAGACGTCTCGGGTTATTTACAAAAATGAAATCCCAAAAAAGCTTAATGCCGAATTATAAGGTTTTACTTATTTATGTTGTTTCAAGTTGATGTTATCATGTCCGTCGACTAGACTCATCCGATGTTATTAACAAGTTATTATACCGAAAAATCGAGATGATATCTACATTGTTAGAAAACGCTTTACCATATTGATCGACAACTCTGTGCAAGCGATTGTCAGCCAGTCAGAAACATTCGACAAATTATCTCCCCTTTTGAAAAAAAAAATCTGTGGTCTGCGAGCGGAAATATATTACATGTAGGAAAGAAATTGCTTCGCTGTCTAATTACGAAACGACTTACCCATGATGGCTAGTATATAGTCTCTCTTAATTATACACGACAATCAACTGAAAATATTCTTTTTTCCTGTAGATTTGGACTGTGTATTTCGCTTCGATCTTTTTGCGTGCCGCCGATAAACGTTGTTAGGGGCTGTGATACGTATTGTGACGTCACCGGATGTACATGTCACGCCAAATTAAAGGGGAATAACTGTATAATAAGATATGCTAGCTACAATCGATAGGCATAGCGGGAAATGCACATTTTGCCAAATCACGTTCACTAGGATTGCGTTTTAGAATAAACAAGAGGAATATGTAGTTAAAATAGATTTTATTTTTGTATTCACTTGTTAAAATCGCATGGAAGTCCGTAGGTGCTGTGCTAAATTTATATTTTATTTAGTCATAATTATCTGGTGACCGCCATATTTCAGGGTCATTTTTTATTTATTTCGAATGATTTCTATTTATAGAATTTCAATTACTGCTTTGTTTTCAAAGTTAGACCATAAATTAACAAACACAGAATTGTTAAAAAAAAAAATAGAAAGCTCAGACGTCTCGGGTTATTTACAAAAATGAAATCCAAAAAAGCTAAATGCCGAATTATAAGGTTTTACTTATTTATGTTGTTTCAAGTTAATGTTATCGTGTCGGTCGACTAGACTCATCCAATGTTATTGCCAAGTTATTATCTCGAAAAACTTAGATAATTATCTCGATATTTCGGGATAATAACTTGAAATTTTGGCATAATAACTCCAGATTTCGAGATGATAACTCGACATTTCGGAATAATAACTCCAGATTTCGAGACAATAAGTCGACATTTCGGGATAATAACTGCAAATTTCGGGATAACATGTCGGTGAACTGAATTTTGTTGAAAATTATTTTTTTAATGACTTTGTTAAAACTGCAAAAACGGGGTAGTTTTTTTACTTTGTCAGCCTGCTCTTCAAAACCTCTTCAGGGAATTTAATGTTTTCATGAAGCATATACTCTACGTTCCCTTTCAAGATTGTGTTGTTTTTGTCAGATCGTAAAAATGGCTTCCCTTGGTCAGTATTCTACGTCAGAAATATTACTAGGGAACCCTTAGAAAAATTACACTTCGAGTTCTTCCAAAAAATAAATCCAGAAAGATAAATGCCAATTTATAAGGTTTTACTTATTTATGTTGTTTCAAGTTAATGTTATCATATCCGTCGACTAGACTCATCCGATGTTATTAACAAGTTATTATACCGAAAAATCGAGATACTGTCGAGATAACACCAAATTTCGAGATGATAACTCGACATTTCGGATAATCAGTTGAAATTTCTAGATAATAACTCGACATTTCGGGATAATAGTTAAAATTTGAGGATATGACAGTACTATGTTCCAGTAATTATATCAGTATTTAATTACGATAATTTAATTCGTAATAATTGTAATAACTACATGTATTCTTATCATCGTCATTAGTTATATCAATTATACATGTTTATGTTAAATGATATCTACATTGTTAGAAAACGCTTTACCATAAGGATCGACAGCTCTGTGCAAGCGATTGTCAGCCAGTCAGAAACATTCGACAAATTATCTCCCCTTTTGAAAAAAAAATCTGTGGTCTGCGAGCGGAAATATATTACATGTAGGAAAGAAATTGCTTCGCTATCTAATTACGAAACGACTTACCCATGATGGCTAGTATATAGTCTCACTTAATAATACACGATAATCAACAGAAAATATTCTTTTGTTCCTGTAGATTTGGACTGTGTATTTCGCTTCGATCTTTTTGCGTGCCGCCGGTAAACGTTGTTAGGGGCTGTGATACGTATTGTGACGTCACCGGATGTACATGTCACGCCAAAGTAATGGGGAATAACTCTGTATAATAAGATATGCTAGCGAGAATCGATAGGCCTATCGGGAAATGCACATTTTGGCAAATCACTTCACTAGGATTGCGTTTTAGAATATTTGAAAATAATTAAGAAAAAATAGAGAATAATAATAAATGCAAATTTCGGGATAACATTTCGGTAAGCTTTACCGTGATCGCCTTTTGTCCGACGATCTATCCGTTAACTTTTCACATTTTCGACTTTTTCTCCAAAACGGCTGAAGGGATGTTGATGAAACTTTATAGGAAGCAAGAACTCTAAACCCTCTACGATATTTGTGCATCTCGGCCAGATTAGTCCAGGCTGGGGCAAAATAGGCCTCATGGTGTACCCTTCTTTAAAAAATTTCTAGAGATCTGCTGCATGATTTGAAGAACTAATTGCATATGAGTGGTCTATATAAATGTATGATTCAAGTTTGTTAATTTCATAGAAATCAGAAAATAGATCTTTGACCCGTTTTATCTCCTTTTAGACATTGTCATTTTCATTCATTTCTTTTATTCAATATGTATTCATTTTATGTGCTTTACTTGTGATTAGGTATATAAAAGCTGAATTTTGCTGAAAATTAATTTTTAATGACTTTGTTAAAATTGCAAAAAGGGGGCAGTTTTTTACACTGTCAGCTTGTTCTTCAAAAACCTTTCAGGGAATTTAATGAAATTTTACATGAAGCATATAATCTAAGTTCCCTTTCAAGATTGTGTTATTAGGTCAGATCCACCAAGGGTGGGGCAAATAGGCCTCAGGGGCTTATCTTCTTTGAAAATCTTCTAGAACTGCTTCATGGATTGAAAAAACTAATTGCATCTGAGTGACCTACATGGATATATACAATCTAACTATATTATTTTCATTGAAATCGGAAAATCAGTATTAAACATGGTTGCAGTGCTTTAAAAATGATTTATTTCACGTAGGTACTTGTCCCACATCTGTCTGTCCGTGTAGTGAAGGCAATGTAGATTCACATAATGTTTTTCTATTTGTTCACAATATTCCAGTTTGTGGTTACTCTCACAGACACTATTTCACCCTGGTCAGTTTCAATTTTCTTATATGGGGAGATCCCAATCTTCCATATCTAACCAATATCCAAATTGTACTGGTCAATCAATCATTTATTTAAGTATCCAAAAGGTTCAAATTCCACTATGGACAGCCATTGTATCTAGACGCTTCCATCCACTTCCAATCTCTTCCTTTTTCCTATATTTTCTGTCTTAAATATGTCAATACTTGAATATTGTATTATATGCTAGCCATGTCATCATGAATTATTTCAATTTATCATATATTATATGATCTAGGGAAGGCCTAGTAAAGTGTCAGAACTTGTGTCTAGTCCTTCTGAAAAATGAATGTTCAATAAAATGTTTAAACCAACACTCCAGACAAAAAATAAGGGTGGGTTCAAATGAAATAAAAAATCAAGACTTTGTATACATATGGATACAATTTTATTCTTTATTTCTAATATAACAGTAAAATAGTTTTTGACTTCAGCAATAAATATATAAAATATAATATAATTAAAACAAAAAGGACATGATCTGACATTTTGTCATCAATAAAGTAATGGTATTTTCCCAACTGGCAAGTAATGGGAATTTGAACAATTAATACCGGTAACTCCTGAAGCCAATAATGGCAATATTGGAATGTATTTTTATGACATACTACCAAAAATATTCATGGAATCAATAAATTTAAATCAACAATTGCAATTTTTTTTATGTTTTCAAAGAATGATGATATCATAAACAAGATGTGTTGGAGAAATATGGTGCTCACAAGAGCTAAGACATATTTGATGATTTTAAAGTCCCATAACTCTGGCAAATATAGCGAAACTGGCCACAATAACCCAAAATGTCATTGATATAAAGCAATATACCAAATTTGGTTCAAATTTGCACAAAGAAACTTGCTTTATTTTGCAGAAACCAAAATGTTGCAAACGGACAGATGGATGGACCAAAAACAATATGTCCCCGACCTTCAATCATCAGAGGCATTACTTTTTTAACTTTGATAAATAACTTTGAATAATTAGTTATTGCACATTAAGCACCACATGACCACTGTAATGTCTCATTTTGATGCCACCTGTATATTGATATCAGGTAAAATTTTACAGGTGCATACAATGTCTATTTTGTCTTCCAGGTAAAACAAGTCATTTGTCAACAACTTCATGCTGTGTGAAGCATCCTGCCAAGAGAAAATAATTGTCTAAGTAAAAGCAAAGTTAGTCATAAAAATAATAATTACTATGTATTCAAATAACAAAGTCCATATTTTGTGTTTAACCCATTCACCCCTAAAGACACATTTGGACTGGTCCAAGTCATTGATTTACAGAAGAGTCCATTGTTTTCAAATGTTGATGAGTTAATTACCGGCATTAATATTGGCATGGTGGGTACTCAGTGATGAAGACATATGGAATACCTTCAAAACAGTCATATCTATAAAAGCCTCTGCAATAGTCTTCTACATTCTCCTCTGAACTATTTAGGGAGTGAATATACATACCAATATATGAACTTGTGTTTTATGAAATGTATGATTGATATATATATAGAGGGTATTTGACAATTGTTTCTAATATATATTTTACACTCAATGCCACATGAGTGTTAAATATATATTCTCCTGCCTCACTCGATGTACTGTAATAACCATAATAACCCTTTTACAATAATTGCGTTCCTACTAATTTTACATGCGCACAAGCACTTCCGAGTGGTATCAAGAAGTTTCGTTCTCAAAACATTTCTACCCATGACAATTAGTACCAAATTAAAGATAATTTCATTGGGTACGATTTGTGTTCAAGACGAAACTTCTTGTTACCACTCGGAAGTGTTAAGTGCGCAGGTGAGATTAGTAGGAACGCAGTTATCTTGAAAGGGTCTACTGTCAACTAACCTATTTATTACATTTTCCAGCCATGGTTTGTTACCTGATGTTTGAAGCTAGGCCAAGTTACAGTCTACACTCCTAAACTAGTGAAATGTAAACAAACACTTCACATGTTTATTGAAATCTATCACTTTGTTACTAAGAAAATAGTGCATTGAAATGGGGAAAATATAGGCTAAAAAGTTTAAAACATCAGACAAACAGACAGTCAAACAATTTATTACAAACAACAAATCATTTTAATACATGTGTAACTCTTATTCTGCTGAATATTTAAAAACTGAAAAAAGTCCAGGAGCATTAATATACACAAATTTGAACAACGGTGAAGCTAAGCGGGAATTGTCAATCGCATGTTAAAAGCATCAAGATTCGTGCTGGATGTGTGTGAAGACGTGATGTGATGAAGTTAATGTAATGTTGACTGGCACGTTGAAAGTACAGTTTCCTGAGAATAACCCCTGATAAGGTGAAAAAGTTTCTCGAAATGTAACTGTCTGGTTTAATGTTTCACTGCATTTTGATTGGCTAATGAAATACAACATTTTCCATTTACTTTGCATTGAGTACTATTTTCAATTGGTTAAAAATACCAATGAAAAATAACAGTGAAAAATATTACTATATCTAATTGATAAATTTAATAAAAATTGTAATATATATATATATATACCATTTATGAGTTTATGATTTATGGAGCATTTGTATGGTACACATTTGAGTTGTTATATGAATTGTTGTGTGGTATACAAACCATTATTTGAGCCTGTGTTTTATGGATCTGTAAATATACTATTTTTGATAATGTGTAATATAGAGCTGTTGTATGGTATACATACTAGTATTTAATATTTTGTAATATGGAGCTGTTGTGAGATAAACATACCATTATTTGAGCCTGTGTTATATGGAGCTGTTATATGGTATATATATACCATTATTTGAGCCTGTGTTTTATAATATACATACCATTATCTGAGCCTGTGTTTTATGGAGCTGTTGTGTTGTATTATAAAGATCTTTAGCAGAGGACAAGTAAGACTGATGAACAGTGTCCACTAGGTGTCTTCTAAAGGCAATATTTCTCTCTCCTACAAAACAATACGTAAGTGATATATCACACAATTTAATAACTCTCACTTTAGAATTAAACTTTGAGATTAAATAAGTTGTACTTATAATAAATGCATGGATAAAAATTGAAAAAAGCCTTAGTTATAGACTACCATATTGTTTCAAAACTGCAAAAAAACGGAGATGAGATGGAATCTGAATGATTACTGGTCCAAGTCACATTAATAGAAAAATATAAAATCTCACGGAATCTATTCAGTAACAATTCATGTCCGTAGAATGTTTTACTGTTTTGATATAAGTCATAGTAAAACTTTAATTAATAATTACCGGTAATACTTACTTAACTTTTTGTGCAAAAGGCTGAAAAAATGAATGAAAACATATAAACATTATACATGACGTGTTATACTGAGAAAGTACTAATAATATTTCAACAAAAGAACTACTGTATAACTGGAAATTTTTGCTCCCGTTTAATTTCTGCTATTTTTGCCCTTAGATTAGAGGGCGAATTTAAACTGGGAGTGAAATTTTCAAGCTAAATAATTGAAGTATGGAAGTACTAAATATCCATGTGACCATGGTTAGGTAGGCAAATTAAAGATGGAAAGAATACGCTTTCTGCCGAAATACCCGTAGGCGAAAATATCCAGTTATAAAATATTTACAGAATACATTTCTCTTCACTCAAGCCCCTAAATCTGTTGACTTGACTGAGTCACAAATCTATTTAATGCAATTTCATACAAAAATGTTTCAAAGGCATTAGCATATGGTGGATATGTTATACATGCATTTATTCTTTTAATCATCAAGATATTAATATACATGAATTCTACAAGTAAACTTTTTGGCAACAATAGCTTATATTACTTTAATAAGGCCAAGTAAAAAAATACTTCTGGTTCTAAGACACCACTGCTTGCAAAAAGAAATTGCCGATGAAACCATTTTATTCACATTTCATAAAAAAATCACCGCCGCGTGGCAAGTAAAAATGTCAGTCATTTCAAAAGGCTTAAGTTTTGAAAATGATCCATTTTCTTCTATTTGTAATTCAAAATGCATTTCTAAAACCCAATTAGAAACTAAAATAATTATTTTATTGACAATTCAACATGTAAATCTTTACCTCATGCCCGAAATGTCACAGAACACATCGTGTGTTTTCTGCTGTTGCTTGCAGTTTATGGAGGAAGTGGAAGTTGGGTTTTAAATGAAAGAACCGATACCAAATGGAATTGAATTTCAGAATGTGTTAAAATGATGATACATGTAACACTATATATAGTGTATAAAAGTTTTAAAATCTGAATTAAATGTAGGTGAATGATAAAAGTAAAATTAGCTACTGTAGATAAAAGTTTTAATGAAATACATAAAAATGTATAGCTATTGTTTTCAAAAATGAAACTTTTGGAATTTGCATTAATTTTTAGACACATAGTAGTTACATTTTGTACAGCTTTGTAAAATAGTAATGATAATGATTGATGATAATTATAATGATCCATTTACAATAAATTTTCTTGTAGTTTCAAAACATAAAAATGTTTTGATAAATATATAATCTTTTAGCTATTTTATATTTTGTTGATATTTCTGTTTTAAAACCATGTGAACAAGACAATCACACAACTTTTTGTTACAATTTATTGAAGGTCTCAATAAAAGACATTTTTTATTACATAAAGTCTTCTTATTTTCTTGCCTTCAAGGTATATAAACAATAATTTGGAAATAAAAAATAAAAATAAAATATCTACCTACCATGCCCATTTTAGAAGGCTAATTGTCTGAGAACCAGAATATTTTTTTACATGGCCTAATACATTGTTGTATATACTGTAAACTCCCGTGTTTTTCGTGGGTTTAAATTTTTGTTATTTTTCCTTCAAAAACGAATTTGTTGACATAAATTTTCCCTGACTTTGATCAGGGCTCTACATTAACGCTTGTCCGCTTGTCCTTGTCTAGGTGAAAATTAGCTCGGACAAGTAAATCTTCCTAAGCACTTGTCCGAGGGGACAATTTAAAATAATCAGCAATATTTATAAATTGTTATTTCAAACATTAACTAAATTGATTTTTATCCATTTAATGTATAATTTAAAAGTGAAGCTTGAATTACTCAGATAAACATTGTGGTAGTTTTATCTTCCTATGTATAAATATAGATAGACGTTGACTTCCATAAAATCATAATAAAGTAGATATGAATGCAGAGTCAGGAGGTCTTCCAAGATATAATCACTTAAACGCTTGTCGCCTACGAGAAATTTTAATAGCTTTTGAGGCTGCAGTGACCCTGATTTGATTTCATATTTTAACTGAAACATGGGTTTGACAACTTATTGGTTTACAACTGATAAACAAAATAACACTGAAAACTGCATTCAAAGAAACAAAAGAAATAAAGAAAGACAAGCTGAAATTGAGAGCAGTTTTAAAACATTCTGCAATCAATCAATCTCCCAAGATCATGCTTCCAATGACAATGGTTTGTTATCTAGCAACAGTGTAGAACTAATTATTTTGAACAGTGGCAAGTATTAGACATTATCGTAGTGTGTGAATACACATATTTGATTTTTTTTCCTTTCTTTTTTTTCTATTAGTAACATCTCTATCATTGTTGTTGCTTTTATTTTTTCGTCCTATGTTGAATATTCTCTTACCTAGTAGGCCAGATGTTTTTTTTAATTTTTATTTTTGAACTTTTAGATTAATGTTTTTCTGTAATCCTATGATTTTTTTTCTTTGTAAATTACGGACAAGTGGATTTGTGATTTGGACAATTTACTTTTGACAAGTGAAAAAAATCCTTAATGTAGAGCCCTGTTGATATATCCTATTGTCCATCATTCAAGTAAAAGATTTCATCATTGATTTATTTTCATTGTTTTTTCTTCATCCATGAATGTTATCCACAAAAATTACAAAATTAAATCCTTAATGAAATTTTTATGATTTTACAGTATACAATGCACATAACACACATGAAATCATCTGTAAGTTTATAAATCTGTCGTCTTATAAATAACAGCAAAGTAAAGTTGAAATGTCTATCCAGTGAAACTTGTATATAAAGATCCTTTTACAGACACAACAAAACCAGTCTTTATATGGAGGTGGTCTTAATATAGAGGCTGATTTGTACACAAAAGGTACTATTGGGGACAGCAAAAATGGTCTTTATTTCCAGGTGGTCTTTATACACAGGTGGTTGCTAAAGCAGGTTTTACCGATTTTCATTGTTTTTTCTTCATCCATAAATGTTACCCACAAAAATTACAAAATTAAATCCTTAATGAAATTTTTATGATTTTACAGTATACAATGTACATAACACACATGAAATCATCTGTAAGTTTATAAATTTGCCATCTTATAAATAACAGCAAAGTAAAGTTGAAATGTCTATCCAGTGAAACTTGTATATAAAGACCCCTTTACGGACACAACAAAACCAGTCTTTATAGGGAGGTGGTCTTGATATAGAGGCTGATTTGTACACAAAAGGTTTGTTTGTTTGTTTATTGTTGTTTAACGTCCCACTCAAGAATATTTCACTTATATGGAGACGTCACCAAATGCCAGTGAAGGGCTTCAAATTTTGGCCTATGCTCGGCACTTACGGCCATTGAGCAGTGAGGGTTTTTAACGTGCCGACACTTACTGTGACACGGGACCTCCAGTTTTTACTGTCTCATCCGAAAGACAGGAAACCAACCTGTCGGCAGCGGGACTTGAACTCACGACCTCACGATCCAGAGTCGAGCGCGCTACCGACTGAGCCAGGCCGGCTCTACACAAAAGGTACTATTGGGGACAGCTCTTGGTCTTTATGACCAGGTGGTCTTTATACACAGGTGGTCCCTAAAGCAGATTTTACTGTATATAGTTTAGATACTTACCTGTCATATTTAGGTTTGTTTGTGGTTGCTTTAATTACAGGTGACAATGGTGTTAGTGGGATATCTCCATTTGTAAAATCATCTCTGTCACCTTTACCATCTGTATCAACTACAACCATATCAAAATCAATTAGAACACTTATAAATGAAACCAGAGGTCAATGATACAAAGTTTTACAGCTAAATTGTTGATGATTTATGAAATATTCATTTACTCATCTTCTGTACACTAAGTAATAAAAATCATCGGGCAGGACAAAACAAATATTAAACAGACATAAACTCCCAGTACTTTCTTAGTATTCCTGCTGGGGAGAGTATTCTAAGAGACCAAAAAAAGCACTTAACTATGGTAGGCCAGGGTGTCTCCCCCTCTTGAGTATATTGTTAGCAGGTTTTTATCTTCCACCATCAAATATGACCATCATTATCTAATTGAAAATTTTTTTGTGGCTTAAAGCAACCAAAAACAAAATATTCAAATTTTTAATGATGTTTTATACAACACTCAACAATTTTTCAACTATATGTTGGCGGCCAGTTTTTTAATGGTGGAGGAGAGAACCTGGTTACAATGTACCCTAGAAGAGACTACCTACCTTCGGCAAGTAAACTTGCAAACTTTCTCACAAAAATCAACTCAGGTACCAGCAAGGCTCGAACCTGTGCTGACCAGAAGTGAGAGACTTCAATGGTTCAAATTGTGATGCTCAAATAACTTCACTTGGCCATTGAGGTCCAACAAAACATTAAAATCAAATCAAATACAATCATTGACGAATAAATGGCATCACTTAAACATTTTGTATCTGTGTAAGAGAAATGTATACCTTTCAATGGAGGTAAGTTCTGCTCACTGTTGTCTATTTCTTCGTCATCTTCAGATTCTGAAGCTTCTCCAGATATAATGGCTGCCTGTGTAGGTTTGGGCTTCACGGCAACGGCATCATTATCAGATTGTATCTGAAAAGATGAGGAACAAAAAAATGTCACAGTAAATCTAACAAGATATATAATATGATCATTTCAATATATAAAAATCAAAGCATTTTCCTACTTCCTACATTCTGGGTCCAGGGTATGAAAAATTGGGAAAATACACGACGTGTTAACTAAAACAGAAATATTTGAATGAGATATTTGCTTGAAAATACTTTAATATTCTTAACTTTGAAACTCCAAATTGGAAATTTTTGTATATATTTTGGAAAAATACCAGCCATTTTTTTTTTGCATCAGGAATAGGTCCTGTAACTGGACCAAAAAATTGGCATAAGAAAATCCCTGAAATCAATCATTTTTCTTGACCACAGTCACAAATGCCTCTGTTCTCTTATTGTAATTGGGAAAAATTCAATGCATTAAGGGAACTGGGAAAATATACTTAAATTTTGGGGAAAATAAGACTTACTTAGCTAGGTGAAGTGGCCTTTAATCCAGTCGATGAATATAAAGGAAGAAAAACACTGTTCTTGATCCTGTTAGTCATAGTGTAAATCAACAAACATTCAAACAGGATATAATTATTACCGTACCTGAGACAATGCATTCAACTTGGGGTCATAACTGATAACGGGGTTGACCCTGATCGTTTCAAATACAACAGTGAACATGTATGAAGCTATATTCACTGAGGATATTTCTCATCATTTGGGTGATTTCTGCCATTCATATTATGAAAAGAAATGACAAGTCACTAACATGAAAAAGATTACAAGTGATATGTGTAGTCTGTTTGCTTTCCATTGAAACTGGGGTTTTGTTGAATTTCTTAAATTACACTTACATGTAATCATCAAATTTGAATTTAACAGCAATGTTTTTAAATTTACCATACATAACTGAATTGTGAATATGCAAATTTTTGGTTTGCAAACAAAAATTTTACCCATTTACTGCAATACAAAATTTTGTAACAGTTTGTGTGGGCAAATGATAAAATACTAGTAGCACACATAATTCTTTCTGATTTATGCATAAGTAGGGGTTTATGCAAGTCAGAAACTCTGAGATATATGAGTGTAGACTGACATGGGATTAGATCATACTTAAATTATTTTTTATTAACTGAAAAAAAAATCAGAATTATAAAGTCTGCATCATGTTTAATGTAATACACAAAACTATGTTACTAAAATAATTTCATCTTATTAGCTCTTTCACCCTTGTGTATCTGAATAGTATGCTCTTTCTATTGTTTATGACCGGTCTATTGTGGTCTGTAGGGTTGAAAGGGTTAATAGTATTCTTGGCATGCTGGATGTATAAAAACAACATAAAAACAAGCGAAAAATGTTAACTGAACTCATGTTGACTTACAATTGTGAGATGATCCCTTATTGACCAGTCTGCATGAATAAAGTGTGTGACAAGTTAGGCCTATTTATGCATACACGTATAAAATGTGAATTGAATCATGTCCTTCTATTTTAAAATGTGTTTATCCTATATAATTTTAAATGCATCCTTTGAAAACTATGACAGAATGATATTGAATCAAGGGATCTATATATTTTCATACATGATATATGGGTATTGCATATAAGTAGCAGGCACACTGACTATTTTTAAGTAACCATGTGGTTTGAAAACTGTTTATATTTACAGTATTATGGCTGTTCAATGTATTGGATTTGCACCTATGTAATTCTATTTGAAATTTGAAAGAAATCTATCATTATTAGTAATGGGAAACTTTTCCCCCTGAATTGTTTGATGCAATTAAAATTCATTTTTAGTTATGTACAACCTTTAAAATAACAATGATGAGCATTTTAAATATATATCTTATGTAGTTTTTGCAAAAAATGACTCAACCCAAGTCTCGATGAAGAGCAAACTGACTATACAACTACAAAGGGTGATGACTGGTGGATGTAAGCCAGTCACCAAAGCAAAAATATTCCCAAATAAAACTATGAAGGTTTGACAAGGGATTCTCGTGGCGGCAACAGTAAAACACAGCATAAGAAAACGGCCCATGACAGAATTCCCAAAGGTAGTACCGACAGTACAGCATGGTTTAATATTTTTAAATTAAAATAAATAAGAATTGAGACTACAACATTGTGGCATTTTATGATCATAATATAGTCAAGAAAAATCTCTAATTTTCAGGTCAAATGATATTTTGATTTTTAACTTATCAATCATAACACTGTCATTTGTAGGCCTGGTTTACAGGAACTGGAAACATATAATAAATATATATATATATATATATATATATATATATATATATATATATATATATATATATATATATATATATATATATATAAAGGACTAAAATGACTACCGACCAGGCCTAGATGAAGGGACAGGTTGTCCAGAAAATTTGACACTTATTTTGTCCGTGTCGTTAGGACTTGTATCTATTGCTTAGATCCGACACCCTACGTCCCTAGGATATATAGTTTTGTTGGTTTTAGTGCTTTGTACATATATATATATATGTGTGTGTGTGTGTGTGTGTGTGTGTGTGTGTGTGTGTGTGTGTGTGTTTACGACGACCGGGCGTTTCCATCTCCTGTGTTGGTACTGATGGAAAGTTGAGAAACGGTTACGCCCCTTTGATAATTTATCATGCGGTTATATGATATCTATAATTACGTATAATTATAATACGTATGTCTATGACTTTTTAATATGTATGTTTATCACATTTTTGGTATCTGTAATAGCTGGCACATCCTCTTCGTCAGATTCAGAGGCCTCTCCAGCAATGACAGTTTGCAAAGTGTCCATCGCTCCTCATAAAACACGACTAGAGTTACCTTCTCTTGAGTAAACTATAATATTTAGAATCGAAATCGAAGATCAATACACGGAAACTGTTTTTTTTTCTCAGTATCATCCATTTCAAAAGCAGGTTTGTAAATAATTATTGAAAAAATAGAATATTCATCCTATTACTGATAATTAATTATGTACGTAAATTAGCCTTGAAAACCAAATGTTACAAATCTTATAGTAAATCGCCCTATATTTGACAGGCTATTGAGGAATTTAGCTTATTCCCTATTTTTAATATTAAAAAATAATTTATTAATTCAGCGATATATAAAGCTAATATTATATATATTTGCTTTATATACCCCTGATTAATGTTAAATATACTACCAGCGATATATAAAGCTAATATTAGCTTTATATATCGCTGATACTACCAAGTTTTTAATACTAAAATCATTTTCTAATAAAAAAAAATCATTTTGTAACATAAACATATATTTATTAGTATTAGAAAGTAGGCAACAAAATTCCCACCAGGTTGCATGTCAAAGTGGAATTTATATGCCCTATTTTTAAATATTAGAAATAGGGAATACATTTCCCCCAGCGGCTTGCCATAGCTATTCAAGTAACTTTTTTGTCTAAATTTTATAAAATTGTTATTTAGATTAATCGTTTGGATTAAAATACAGATAAACTTCGACGTTTGGAGTATTTTATTATTTTTTTTATTCATTTATTAATAATTTTCTTATTTATTCAACCACCCACTTCCGAGACTAGTACTTCATCAATCAGTCATTGCCAGTCACAAAATTTACTCAATACTTGAGTTCAGTTAATTAACATCCTGAAATTTCATAAACAACAATATAGTCAAAATCATAGAATAAAAGTTGAGCTTTTCGTAGCTTGTTCTGGATGACTATAATATATTGATTGCAGCAAATTGATACATTGTATATAAAATAAAAAATTGACATATTTTAGGCAATTAAAGAACTGAAAAGTGTTGAACGGATGTCAATACAAATCTATTTTTTAAAATGAAAAATTCTGAACAGTTAGACGCTGTCGTGGGTGTGTCTTCTTTTTAAAGACATGTGATAATATCACACTATAAACATACGACCCGAGTTGTTCACAGGACGAATTGTCCGCGGTTTCCTCAATACTGTATGTGAACATCTGTAGACTAAGGCTGGTCACTTCAACATTTTTGTAGGGTTTGTCCCTGACAGTCTCCACAGAACATTTTCAGTTCAAATCTGTAACAATAGCAACTGTAGCTGCCGCGCAGATTTCTAAACGAGCTAGAATTTGTGCCTCACATACTTTGGTATGTCTCTTAAAACTGGTTTCAAATTATAACTACAGGGTCCCAAGTGAATTCCAGACTGTGAAAAATCCAGCTCTTTCTGTAGATGGAAGCTTTTCTGGATCAATTGTTGCTTCTCGAAACCAACTACATATACATGTATTTTGAATAATACTATAGATTGCTCAAACAATCGCGTTCCTCGCTTCCACACACACACACACACACACACATGTTGACATCGCTAAATATATTTCAAATTCCTTTGACTCAAACTGACTGTCTGATTTAAATTAATGGTCCATGCTGGTCAAACCAAGTTTGAATGGTGTTAAGATCAGAAATGTGTCATTCGTTTTGCAAGAGAAGGAAGAGAATAGGTACAGTGACAGATGATGCAAATGAACTTCCTCCCTATAAAGACAGCGGATAATTCACAAACAGGAAAAAATGAATAAAGGTTACAGGTGTAGGGAATTTAAGACATAGACAGAAAATCCAATAGATTAGTATCATCTTCCGTTATCCAGGCGTTGAGCTACTGTGATACTACCTTTTGTGATATATATGGGTAGGGTCTTTTGAAGATAAGAGTCATACACATGGCTATATCGCTCTTGATGAGTATTACTGACAGAACAGTTGACCAGATACGAGAAGCTGCAATTCTATTATACATGTACAGTAAAACTGGCTTTAGCGACCACCCGTGTATAAAGACCAACTAGTCATAAAGATTGTTTTTTTTGCTCTCTACAATAGTACTATTCGTGTACAAATCAACCTCTAAATAAAGACCACCTCCCTATGAAGACTGGTTTTGTTGTTTTTGTAATAGGGTCTTTATATACAGGTTTCACTGTAAGTTGTTTTATATGAAGGCAAAGAACATGATTTTATGAACTATCTATGGTATTAAAAGTGCATGCAGATAGTTCCGACAAGCAAAGTAACAACTAATCCATCTACAGGATGAACGGTTTTGTTTTTTTTCTGTTTTTTTTTCAGTTTGCAGGTTCACATATAGTTCATACTATGGTTTAGGCTCACCAAATTACCTGGATGGGACACAGTAGGGTTAAGAATTGTTAATCAAGATTGTTAATTATGTTCTAATGGCAGTTATCAGAGACCCGGATGCAGAACTAGAGACCATACTACACTTAGTAAAGTATAAATGCAATCTCTGTTCTGGAAATTCATGGAGAAATGACAGTTGATCGTGTCGCAACCATATGGACTGATATGTGTGTCAAACTGTGGATACTGTCAGTGGGAAAGTTGCCAGAAAGTTAAAGTGACCATGAATTCCCGAAGACAAACAGGAATAACAAAATGTAGACCATTGACATCATTCTATCGGAATTAGTCGTCAATTCGAAACAACTAAGATGAGTGACTTGTCAAAATGCCACAAGTATTTGTACATTTCCATATAAATTCATGCAAAACATGTACCAATTTTTCAAACGCTTATAAACAAATTTCCCCAACTTGGATATTTGCGGATTTTTTAAATACATATTATTGTACTCAGCATCGTGTTTCTTTTGACATCAAGTTTGATTATATACCGTTTTCCCGGTCGAAATGCTCAACGATCAGTCTAGCAGCCAGGATAAGTCTACCACAGTGACTTGTGGCAGGAGAATCAGACGGCCATGTCATAAGGTTAACAATCTGCTCTTTAATCAAGATTAGTCTGACTATAATTATTCATAAAACTTAAACACAATTACGCCGATTTCCTCTGTGTTGTTGGATAATGGTATTCCGAGTTTTAGTTTAAATATCTCGATCTGTACACGAAACGTTCAATCGATTTGGAAGTGCATGTGACATTTGTCTATGAAAACATGAAAAGTCATGCATTTATAACCTTAATACAACTGACGATAAAAATCAACCAAAAATATATAAATTTCCAATTTCCACTTCATCGATTTTTTTCTCGATTTTTTAGACATTGTTTATCAGACCATATTGAGCATAGGCGTCGGAAGCAAATTGAAAGTGGGGGCTAAACCAACTTAAAAAACACACACACGCCAGAAACGTCTGGGGGCTAAGCCCCAATTTTCATTACCTATGTCTATCTTTGGAAAAAAGTGTGTGTGTGTGGGGGGGGGGGGGGCGGTTTCAACGCCTATGTTGAGTATTTTTACGATGAAATAAATTCTTTTGCATTAAGTTTGATATCTTACCATAGACTGACAGGACTATATCTATTACACTGATATAAAAGACCCTATTGTGAGCAATAATTTGAAGTGTTAATTTCCATTATTTAAAAAGTTTTTTTAAGATCTACGAATAAACACATAACTTGATTGATATTAGATCTAGTTAATAGACGAAATGGACATTTAGAATTCAGAATCAGTAGTTCAGTAAACTCTTAGATGGTTGGATTGGTATAAACTGCATATCATATAATGTGCGTGGTGACAATTATAGTGATTCCAAATTGCCCACAGGTATGTATTAAGACTCCCGCGATGCTACTTCATTAGAACGCATTGTATAAGATATATCTGAGGTATGTGGGTGCTTGTATATGATAAAGAAATAGCCACACGAACGACCTTTCATATTTTGAAATATCCTGTTCTAACGGTGACTCGTTCATCGATCTTTTACAGAGGAACTACTTAAGAACTTAATCATTATCATTAATTTCAGGAATTTGTAAGATCGATACATGTAAAAAGTAAACTGAAATACTGACCAAGGTAATAAGAAAATATTTTGTTCCGTCCGTGGAACGTGTGATCAAAGATTACACTACGTAAAATTGATATACTGCAAATTGATCTATTGTCAAGTCAGGTTTCGAAAATTGACTAATGCATTTGCACGCGATTTGCGTTTGACCACATGGGATCCATCTGACCCTTACGGTCAAAAGATTACGAGATAATTAATTTCCATTAATGGATAGATTGATTGCTACCTATCTTCAGGTGCTTTCCGTTACGTCACCATCAATACATAATAATTGCACGCGAATAATCTACATCAGTTTGTGTTCCTATAGAGATTGGTACTGACAAGGCATACGGATAATTTAACATACAGGATATAGTGGTATTACAATGGTTTAAATATATAGTGCAGAAAAATCCAAAGGACGCACCGGAGAATTTCTTTGGAAGAAAAGATATGATATCCTCAACGATGACAGATTTCAAATGCAAAAGTGTTCTTGTGAAACCAGACGATTACTATGCCTGATTATAAAGATATACATTTGGATATATTTTTAAATATAACAATTGTACAAACGACACTATCACCGTTTTTGATAAAAAACACAACTCCACACGTTGACCCTGTAATAGACCACCACTTGGTCGAAATTGTCTTCGAGGGCGTGGTGCTTATAATAATATGCTTGATTGCCATAATAGGAAACATGTCCATGTGGATTATCGTGTGTCGTTGTAAGGACCTTCGTACCGTTACCAACTCTTTCATATTGACACTGGCTACAGCGGATCTTATGGTTTCTATTATTAACATGCCGATTACAGTTGTTACAATTTTTGCAAGGGGTTGGATACTTTCTGACTTTGCTTGTAAATTTGTGGGATTCACCAATATGCTGACTTTGGTATATAGTGTTCTGTCCTTGTGTAACATTAGTATCAACCGATACATTATGATATGCAGACCGACCAAGTTCAAAAACATTTACACCAAAAAGAAAGCTGCACTCATGATATTTGGTGGGTTTTAATTCATTTACGAATAGCGTTGAGAAGTCGGGTTATACCTAATCCTTTTTAATATTCACAAATCTAGAAATAAACAATTGCATTTAAACTTGTATAAAAAGATCGTTCTAGAGAACAGGCAAAATAGCGGTTATGGACAGGTGCCCTTTATAAAGAGGTTTATAAATTATAAAAAGTCAACAAATGTTATATATTTATATATTTATATTCAGGTGTCCTTTTTTCAGAGGTGACATTTAATGCACGTTTGACTGTAGTAAGATGTAGATGGGTATACCGTCATTTATTTATTTATTCAACCATCTATCCATTTATCTCTTGAAATGTGTCAAAGGTTGCTTTTATTTGAGTTTCCCCTTCATTTGATTTGACGATACTGACAAATCTCTGCTTTTCTATCGATAATTATCCATATCTCTTAAAATCATTAATAAATATCTTTTAAAGTCAGATTAACTTCGTTTACCATTTTCAAATTACGGTAAACCAAACTTGCCAGTATTTAATGGTTTTTCGTTTGTTGTAAAATTGGAATCCTTCTTTAAATTGCTGGTATAAAATATATGACCAGTTGCGATATAAAAAAATGCTGCAATGACAATGAAAATGTGGCTGTTATCCCCACATTGCCAGTACCCAAATTGGTCAGTACACATTAAGATAAGTGTAAAAATGAATGAAATTAAATTTTGAGATGGTGGTGTGAATATAGACATTATGAGAGTACGTAACTATTTATACAACATACATGATCGATTTTCTGGCAATTTCTTTATATAAATTTTGCCTTCTCTCGATTATTTGTACAGAGCTGAAATTGTCCCACAATAGATACATACTGGTATAGCTTTCACGTTAATCAAAACATGAATTTACTTTTCAAAGCAACATCAACGCTTTAGCGACTTTTTATTGGAAAAACAAATCTTCAAGATATCTATTTACTGAACAATATTTCGTATACTTTAATTTATATATATATTTTCTGTTTCAGCAACCACTTCTGCAGCAATACTCTTGTCTTTGCCGCCGTTATTTGGTTGGTCGGAATACAGTTTTACCCCAGTGCATTCGTTATGTTTTAGTAACTGGGCGAAATCTCTTTCTTATGCAGTTTTCATGATTTCCTGTTGTTTTGGAGTACCTCTCTTTAGCATGCTTATCTGTAATATTCTTATTATCAGGAAAGTCAAGAAAAGAAATACACGTGTGAGCAGAATGAGGACGATGCAGTTTCATTCTGTGGTCAAACTGATTTCACAAAAGACCACAAGAAACCTAAATGGTACTCGAGCCCCAGAAACCAACTGTGGAAGTTTCGGTATATTCTGCAGCAACTTATCAACAGGTTCACAACAGAATCATGGTATAAATGATGATAAAGTGGAAAGCAGTGCTTCGTATCTCCCTAAATTGGCGGCAACGAAAGAAAAACGAAATACGAACCCGTCATATATGGCAACAACTTCTGAAAACATTGACATTGGCAAGTCGTCGGGCCAGACTTTGAAACCTGTTCACATGGAGAGAAATATCTCGCAAGATAATACTTTAACTGACATTGGTTACGAAAGTGAATCTGAAGTAAGTTCTGTCCAGATTGAACTGAAATCAAGTAAATTTGAAATTGAAAATAATACTGAAATAGAGACCGTAACAAGTAACGTGATCACAAATAAGAAACGTACCACCATTCAAAATGTCTGGTCTAAAGCAAATCAGGAAAATGTCCATGCAAGTTCAAACGAAGTGCGAATGGCTCGTGTACTTTCTGTGGTCGTTGCTTTATTTGCACTCTGTTGGGCACCATATTGTATAAGTATGCTATTGACAATATTTTGCCCTGATAAAGCACCACGAGCTTTCCATATGGCTACACTGCTCATTGGCTATTTCAACAGTTCCTGCAATCCTGTCCTGTACGGCGTACTGAACAAGAGATTTGGGAAGGAGTTTAAGCGATTGTATTGCTGTTGGTGATACTGATAATCGATGTTCACAGGGATAAGAGTGAGCAAACTTCTTATTTGATCTTTTTCATGAAAAACCATTTTGAAAACAAAAACTATTTCAAAGTAATTTGTGTCTTCATTTCAATACAATTTTCTCTGCATATATTTTGTATGGTTTGTGTTTGTTATGAATGTTTATTATGTCAATTTATAGTATTGATAATACTGTATTACTATAGTACAAGCAGGAATCAAAGTTTGAATCTCTATTTAAGTATGCATAAAAAGAGTACTGTGATATAAAGAATTTAATTTTCTGTTAAAATGACAAAATCTTGTAAACGGACAATTTTGAAAC